>JARFJB010002004.1:397500-652500 GCA_036346205.1 Vesta saturnalis | reverse complement strand
TATGAGTCATAGACATTACTTTTCTACTACTACGACAAATAGTTGTAATATATTGTAAAGTCTAATTCACAATAAAAGATTAAATAAGCCGTTTTTTATAAATTTTATTGTACACAAAGAAGGTAATTTTCCAGTGTTACATTTAAAACCATGAGCGCTTATAACAAAAATAAAACCACTTTCATAGAGTGGATCATGATGTGTTAAGACAGGTATAGTAATCCCAAATATGCGCAGTAGTTATTTTCTGAGAACCAATCAGAGATTTATCCAAAATACACAAAGCAACATGGCATCTTCCTTACAACTCATTAATCGATATAGAAATAGATTTTTTTTTATCGATTTATTAAGAATTATATATTGTTATTAGTTTATGATTATTATAATTTTGTATTATACAAGGTGATTCATTGGTAAAGGGAAATACGTTAACTGTGGATAGGGGTCACCTAGCTGACTCTAAAAAAAACCATATTATGGGTCTTACGCCCTTTGTATCTGAGATACAGGGCGTTTTATGAATTTTTACCATTTCTTTTCTTACTCATAACTTACGAACCGCCCTGTAGATTTTTGTTATATTTGGTATACATGTTCCTCATATCTCGTGTTATATACCGATGTAACAAAAATATTGATAATCCAGGTCCGGCTTTACGAAAAATTCACAAATTCTTCCATCCTCCAAATAACACCTGTATGGTTTTTGCAGTGAATAAATGAAATTTATTGCGGTTTTTATTCATAACTGGGGAACCACCCTGTATAATAATTTTTTATGTAATACACGGGTTCTTGGTTTTTAGTGGGATATATCGATGCATTAAGAAATGATAATGCAGGTCCGGCTTTACGAAAGATATACTTATTTGCCAATCCTTCATACAAAACCATGTAGATAAAATTTTTTGAAATTCGTTTCAAAATTTACAAAGTGCACAAAAAAGTGGAATTCGGGAATTTTCTTCTTGTTTTTGGGCATATGATTTTACTACATAATTTAAATTTCACAAATTTTACACTTCGCGGCAGGTAAATTTCATTTCTTCACTGCAAAAACTATACAGGGTGTTATTTGGAGGATGGAAGAATTTGTGAATTTTTCGTAAAGCCGGACCTGGATTATCAATATTTTTGTTACATCGGTATATAACACGAGATATGAGTAACATGTGTACCAAATATAACAAAAATTTACAGGGCGGTTCGTAAGTTATGAGTAAGAAAATAAATGGTAAAAATTCATAAAACGCCCTGTATCTCAGATACAAAGGGCGTAAGACCCATAATATGGGTTGATTTAGAGTCAGCTAGGTGACCCCTATCCACAGTTAACGTATTTCCCTTTACCAATGAATCACCTTGTATATTACAATTTTTTAAATTTTGTTTGCATTTGTCGTCACAGAGTGTGACTAATTCTCCATTTGAATATGGCGCTACATTCTGGATAAAAATTTGATTGGCTGTCTATTCTCCAGTCGGCCATTATGCGCAATGCTACACCTGTCTTATTACATCATGGAGTGGATAATCCCAACTGAAGTTGGTAGTAAAACACTCCTAGATGAAAAAAAAATTACGTTGTACAGTTCGCAATAATTCATTGTATTTGTTACGTTTGTCGCTTTTCTAATATAAGGTTACGTGAAGTTAAGTTAGTATATCTTGTTCATTTTTTAAAGCATACATGTCATTCACGGAATCCCATTTTCCTTTTATATTCATTGTCCCTCTTAGCATTCAAATCTGTTCTTTTCAGAACAAAATTAGTGTTGTGCCGCCAAGTGTTTTTGAATATACATTTATTTACCTATTCGCCCAAATGCCGAAACATTTAGATAGTAAAGCCAAGGAGCTGGTAAATTAATACAATACCAGATATTTATACTACTGACATGTTATAATAAAAAAATAAACAAAAATATTTATAACAATTATAGTTTTGTAATAAATACGTGTATACATTGCGTTTTCAGATTTTATTAATCTTTAAATCTATAATTACGTACAAATGACCTATAGTTGCAAATTAAGCTGTTTTAGGTAAACATCCTCTTGGTTATATCTTCCAGTTGCGTCAAACATTTCAAGTTAAAAAAACATAACATTTTTTTAATCGATTTTTTCACATTTAATCAGGATTTTTTAATTTAATCATAATTGTTTGATTTTTAAATACATCAAGCTAGAAATTCATCGAACACATGGTTTAGATATTATTTTTTTGTCGGGGGGGGGGGGGGAGGGGCAAAAACCCAATAAGTTTTAATAAAATTTTTTGTTTTTACAATGCACCGAATATGAAAATTTGAACTGAATAGTAAGAACAAATGCGTGCTTCAATAGGTTATACTTCTCAAAATCGCTAATGGTAAACCCAAACTAACCCTGAATTTACACTACACTCTATTGCCAAATTACTATTATATTCTTAAGGGGTTCCGTTCTGTGTAAATAAATCGTTGATTGATGACTAACACTAATACTCATTTATTTGTACATTTAACACGTAGCACTAACATAACTGTACACTTATCACTTAATTAACTAACTTTAATTGACTACACTTATGACTCGCAATCAGTGCAATTAATATTAAAGTTGTATTTCACTCACGATTTCAGAATAAATACTGTAACACGCAACAAATGTTAAATAACAGAAAAGTTAAAATCAAAAAATTAACTAATAAGGCACACTCTATAACACGTTCGAGGCCCCTTTCTAAGTAAATAGTATTTGTACTCAATTATACCGATCTAAGGGGAATTATATGATTTTTAAGAAACGCTTAAATGTATAAAAAAATTGTGGGATAACAATTTTTATCACACACTCAGATTGTAGCGTATCAGGCATATAATGCATTCAATTAGGTGTAACGTATAACGTGTCTTTCAATAACAGCGGAATAAATATTTAGTATGAGATGCAAAATTTATTAGTAAGAAGCTGGAAGTTACACATTCGCAAAAGTAGCTTATAAGAAACACCCTTTAGGCTTCATCATCATTCAATATGCAAAATCTTAAAATTTATTACTGGTCATATAATTTAAAAGAGTTTATTGTAGATTGAAGATTTCTAGGTAAATAATCTTTGTACTTAGTCATGTCGACACCTACACAAGGGGTTTGTGAATCGTTTTACTGCAATAGAAAGTTTTTATAACGTGCAATTGCAGCACAGCATACCAAATAAGTTTTACAATTTAATTACATTTAACATACTAATTTCTTGATACCCTATAAATACTAAGTACACATACACAAAGTTATAAATAATCTTCATAAAATTATAAAACCACCAAAAAATCGCCAATTGTCTCTTAAAACCGCGTATCGTTCGGCTCGTCTATTTATTTATATCCGGTCTTCTTTGGCTCGCGAAGGGCGTCCAATCGCCTCTCACATTTCTTACAAAATACGCTGTTACCATCTTGTCTAGATATTATTTTTACTTAGGTATTTTATTATGTTCGGGGTGGGTGGGGGGGGGGCAATTACCCCCACATATCTACGCCCTTGATTGGCAAGGGGTTTACAAGACAAAGGAGGTGCGAGACCTATTTTAGTTCACGCTGGTGGTTCTTTATGATTTGTGCCAAATTTACTCTTGCTTTTTAAATCACAGAGCAAATTTTATGCACAATACCGCACCTACCCAGAAATTCAATTATTGTGATGGATAACCAGAGTGTCAATAAATAACCGTAAAAGAGAATCAGTACTTGATTAGAAGGAAGTAACATTTGGACAACCGATGATATGAAAAAAGCTTATTATTGTGACTTAAACTTATCGAACTAATATGGAATACGATGAAAAAAGTAGCAATGGATAATGTGCAACAAAAAAGTAGTCTTTGTCATTTAGTGAAAAAAACGTTTTTAGAAATAACGCAATAGAAATAGAAAAACACTGCATTCATGTCAAGATGTGAGAAGACGTGTGGAAAAGAGACTTTCTAACAGGCGACATTATTGAAAGTTTAAGCTTTGTTGTAAATACTAATTATTCAGATGAAGATAAAGAATAGAACGCAGATTCAAGTGAATTAACTTCATCATAAATAAAAATTGTGACATATTTTCTGTGTTGGCTATAGTAATTTGAGGGACTTTGAATTGAGCACTTTTTCAAGCGTTCATTTAGGATTATTTTATGCAGGTAATTGTTAATGAGAGTGGTAAAAAGGTTTAATTATATTCAAATTAGTATGCACTCGTATCAAGCTTAGTTTCAAAAAGTGCCTTATGTTAAAATGTGTTTAATTTGTTTAATGGTAGCTTAGTCTTTTCCTACTTCATGAATTATAAATTAACTAGCTACAGTGAATGTTTTTTTTTGCAGCATCATACAGTTTTTAATTTTAGATGTTTTAATTAAATAGCGGACCTATAAAGCGCGAAAAGCCTTGACTTACGACTTACATTAACCCTGGTTCTTCTTAAATTATTAATTAATTGTAGTTCTAGTAGAGTTTGCTCGTCTTGACCATGTCATATCAATATATATTTTATCATATATCAACTTGTAAAACATCTTTCATAAAAAAATAAAAGACTCATTCCTTTCTGAGCTTTAAAATGATACCGGTTATTAAAAAAGCAATGTTTTGATATTCTTCTTAACGAAATATTTGATGACTTGAAACGTAAACGCTGAATAGCTAAAAGTACTCTCCAAAGCGTTGCAGATCACTTGTTACATTTTTAAACTTATCTAGATGTAGTTTCCAAATCATCAGCTTCTCCGTCCATGCCCCTTACTTATGTTAACGTGGTACTACTTTTACAAGCAACTAAAATACTAACGTAGATATTTTAGATACCTATATAACACTACCATCGTGTTAATTTTGATAACCTCAGATACGTACTTGGTAAACAAAAATTCAGTATACCTCCTTCATTTAAATCCGCGGTACTTATGTGGCTAAAATTAGTTTGACTCGTCATTTTTAATACTCTCTAACAATGTCAATTATTTTTAAAGCGGTTCAAAATATGATAAATATTACTCTATAACTCACTCCCAAGTTACTCCACAATGAATCACCGTTACGTTGTACGTTACTTTCAGTCCTATACACATTATAAACATAGTACATCCATTAATCACTGTATAAAACGAAATTTGAAAATAGAAAATAGAAATCAGGTGTTCTTCGATGCGATCAACAATCAATTTACTTTCTATAACAATTCAAAAATTAATGTTACTCTCTATCAAACAGATGTTGCAATCATATGTTGTCACAATAACCCAGTTATTCATGAAATATAATTTACAATAGAATAATACCGAATCGCAATCTTAAAAGTGTCGTTTAACGATTGAAGAAGATTAGTTATCCTAAATTAATCTATGATAAAAATATAATTTCAATTAGTTGAAATTTGGATCTACGATCGTACAGGAAGAGTGCGAGTATTGTTTTTAATAGATTAAAGTAATGTAAGATTAAAAGTTACGATATACTACAAAATGAAAGTGTTTCCGCTTCGAATACCGTACGTCGTATAATAAAGTTTGAGAATATACAATTGTTATACTATATGTTGTATTGAGTATGGCCAATAGCCATAAATACTATTTTATTGATTAAACTGATTTAGTCTATTCTAAAATGTCAACTTCTTAAAGCGAGCATTAAAATACTCGTTTCCTATCTTTTTTACGTATTATTAAAGACGGAGAAAACTAGGAGTTTGTTTAATAAATATTTAAAAAATGCACTTGCCTGTTTAATTTCGTTATTGACATAAATAATTCAAATGTTATTAATAACACAAAAATTATAATTTAAAAATAAAACATTACATATTAAATATATCCGAATAAATTATACGAAAAATATCAATTCTTATTGTTAGAAAAACTTCGAAGAAACATTCAAAATTAGTAATAATGACAACACAAAATTTTCGAATGAATTATGTACAGAGTATTCCAACCAAGTATGAATAAAGAAAAAATGGTATGTGTGCACGCGCACGTGGGCGGGTGTGCGCGAGTGTGTGTGTGTGTGTGGTGTGGGTGCGTGCGTGCGTGCGTGAGCATTTGTGGGTTTTTCACTTAAAACTCCGCACGCCAATATCTCGAAAACAAATAGAAATATTTAATTTCTGTAAAAAGTAATCAATGTATGAGGTCAAGTAGATATTTTTCAAAGTTTAAAAAATTCGACGCCTACTAAGAGCTAAGCGTCGCGACGCGTCGAAAATATAAATCGATTACATTGACTTTGAAATTATCCTCATGCGAAAGAACATGTTATTTATAAACTTTTTTATTATTTATTCGAACTTATTTATTTTACTCATTTCTGAGTTAAACTAATAAACAAAATTATTATTGCAATTAACTACATGATAAAACAAATTAAAAATTTTGTTCAAAATTATGTCCATCTATTTTATTTTATTTTACTTATTTCTGAGTTATGCCGGTTTATAGTAAACGTTTCTTGAATGACAAAAAATGCGATTACGGATGATTTTTATAAGAATACCATGAATAATCAGTTACTGTGGCAACCATTGTTATCGCAATTTTTTTAAGTGCAATTACAAGTGACAGACGTTGCTATTGCTGTGTCAAAGATATTGTCACATTTTGTCATAAGAAATATTCAAATTTGTTCAGTTTAAACAATAATTATATGAAAATGGTTCACTTTAGCAATGAGGAAAAAGTAGACATGTTACTGGTGTTTGGAGAATGCAGGTCTAATTGTAGCGAAGCAAAAAGAGTTTACGCACAGCGTTATCCGCATAGAAGAATCCCCGATGCAAAAACTTTTCCAAGTTTGTGTAATAACTTAAGAGAATATGGCAGCTTCGTAAAACCGAAGAGAAATAGAAAAAAGACGACTACAAATGATCAAAATACTGCTGCTGTAATTCAGCAGGTTGATAATAACCCCAAGATATCCCTAACAAAAATAAAAGAAAATACCGGTGTTTCCATAAGTTCATCGTGGAGAATTCTACATGGAAACTCTTTTCGCCCTTACAAAACTAAACTAGTGCATAAATTAGAACCAGGTGATCCCGCTAGAAGAATGGATTTCTTAGCAAGATTTGCCGATTTGTATAGCCAAGATGCAAATTTTCTCTTGAAAATTCTATGGAGCGACGAAAGTCGATTCCATAATAATGGAATCGTGAACAGACACAACTTTCGTGTTTGGTCCGAAAACCATCCTCGTTGGATTACAGAAAGAGGTAATCAGCGAATTTTTGGCATCAATGTTTGGTGCGGCATATTAAACGGATTATTTATTGGACCTCACTTTTATGAAGGCACTTTAAATGCAGACCGCTATTTAAGATTTCTTCAGTGCCCTTTGAGACTAGAATGAATATGTGGCTACAGCAGGATGGAGCGCCTGCACATAATGCCGAAATTGTAACGAGGTATTTAGACACAGAATATCCCAATAGATGGTTAGGTACTAATGGACCGATAAGGTGGCCGGCGAGGTCCCCGGATATTACACCACCCGATTATTTTCTTTGGGGTCACCTAAAGGACGTTGTCTATGAAGAACCTATTGAAGATATGGCTGATCTTATTAACAAAATTAGTGCAGCGTGTGCTGCTATTACAAGAAGGACGCTCCTACAAGTGACCCAAGCTCATCTGTTGAAAGTGTTTGATAGTTGTATTCGAGTAGATGGACATAATTTTGAACAAAATTTTTAATTTGTTTTATCATGTAGTTAATTGTAATAATAATTTTGTTTATTAGTTTAACTCAGAAATGACTAAAATAAATAAGTTCGAGTACCTAAATAACAAAAAATTTTATAAATAACATGTTCTTTCGCATGAGCATAATTTCAAAGTCAATGCAATCGATTTATATTTTCGACGCGTCGCGACGCTTAACTCTTAGTAGGCGTCGAATTTTTAAACTTTGAAAAATATCTACTTCTTCCATTTAAGGTATCGAGGAGGCAAGTCACAATCAATTCAAACTTAAACTGTATGTACTTCCCTAGTTACGATGTATTATAATTTTTATACACACAATGAAGGATCACGGTCAATTTTTTTGTGGATGTCATGTGAGCCCGCAATTCGCTAAGTCTGAGTCGGTTGTGATTTGCCTCCTCGATAGCTCATATGGAAGAGCCCCACTCTAGCAATTTGGAGGTCGTGGGTTCAAGCCCCACTCGAGTTAATCTTTTACTGTATGTACTGGAAAAGTTAATTTTAAAATAAAATACAATTAATGATTATTAAGCTGAACTTCTGTGAGTTCATTAAAAAACAACTTTTATAGTTATGTATATATATATATATATATATATATATATATAATGTAGATAATGATTGGATAATACATTTACTAAGTAAATGTCTAAATTTTAATTGTAATGTTTTTGTGGATTGTAAAATATCAAAGCACCTGGAATTATACTGTGTCTAAAGTGTAGTAGAAATAGTTACTTTAGATTACAGAAAGTATTTTCGTGCGAGTTACTGTAGAGTATTAGCTGTTATAATATCGAATTTCGAATACAATTAAATGAATAATGTATCGTCGAGGTGCCCTAAAATTTATGGGTTACCAAAGGTACACAACGAAGGCGTATCTCTGCGTCCAATTGTGAGTTCAATAGGATCTCTATTACAGCATCTCGCAAGATATTTGACCCAGTAGTTACAACCACGTGTGACAAAGGCAACGTCATACATGAAGAACTCACACCACTTCTTGGAAGTATTACGAGGATATACGTTTGAATCAGAACGGGTGTAGTAAGATTTTACGTGATTTCACTGTTTACGAACGTTCCAGTTGAAGAAGCGTTACAGTTAATAGACACGAAGTGCAAACCACCACCTCAGATAAATACATCTTGCTATACACTGCTTACAAAACACGTATTTTATATATCAAGGGCATTGATACAGACAGAAAAACGAGCACCAATAGGTTTCGCTTATCCCCGGTAATTTACAAATTTGTTTGCGCAAGAATTTGAAGAACGAGCTCTAAAGTCAGCCAAGGAGAATCCAACTTTATGGTTGAGGTATCTGGATGACACATTTGCAATGTGACGCCACGGAGAGGAAAAATTAAAAGAATTGCTGACTTACATCAGCCAGGTTCATCCAAAAATCCAGTTTTCACCAGGGAAGTAGAAAAAGAAAGAGACAATTGCCGTTTCTTGATGTGCTAATAAGAAAAAAAACAACCAATTGGGACACACAGTATATCTCAAGCCGACGCACACGGATGGATACAGAAATGTCGATTTCCACCACCATCCAGCACAACTGACATCGGTGATATCAACGTTAGTCTATCGATCGAAAAAGCAGACCAAGAAAATCTCAAGGAAGTATTAGAGTACCAGGTGCAATAATCAAAAATGAATTCAAACATTATGACATTCAAAAGATTTTTAAACCATACCAAAAAATAGCCAACATTGTGCAAAACCCCAAGGACCACATTGATTTTTAGAACCAAGGAATATACGAAATTCCTTGTAGAGATTGCGATATGCCTTACATCGGGCAGACAAATAGAAAAATAGGTGCAAGGAAAGAGAAACATGTAAACGCGGTTAAGAAAAAATATGAACATCATCGCTAGCGCAGCATGTAACGAGCACTGGTTACAAAATAAATTTCGACAACACCAGATCTTGGGCCAACATTGAACATGCACCAGTAAAAATAATAAGAGAAGCCCTATAAATCGAAAAGAATACAAGGAGCATGAATACAAGGGACGACGCATTGCGACTACCAATAACAGTTTTAGAACGCAAACCAATGCCGACCAATAGTGTTCAAGAAAGAGGAGAAAGTGCAGAAAAAGAGAAAGTGAAACTACCAGCTACAAAAAAACTGAAAGCAGAACGAAAAAAAAGGAGCAACGGACACCAGTAGAAAGCACTTCAGTAGGACAAACCAAAGGTACCAGCGGATAGTTAAGAGACCTGAACTTGGTAAATGCGACTGTGTCGAAACGTCGTGTTAATAGAAACAATCTCAGGAAAAGTGGTTCGTGAATCCACACCCGTAAGAACAATGTAACACAAAAAACGTTCCGCTAATTTCTAGGTTAAACGTTATTAAAAAATAACGTTCGTTTGGTTAATAAACGTGTGTCCGAAAATGCCTCCTTAAGAAGATACGGCCCTGTAAAAGTGGCCCCAAAAATCCTTTTTTTTTATATCTCTGAAACGGTTTAAGATACCTAAATGAAATTTAGACCACAAATACCTTTGATTAGGTGATAAAAGATAAGTGTTGACAAATTGTTTATATTTTGTACAGGAGCGTCGCTAAATGGGGGGTGCCACTTATTTTGTTCCTAAACTTTTTTTATGGGGATATTTTTAATTTTTTGCCCAAAAATAGTATTTTTTAAACAATTTGCCACAAAAAAGATACTCTTGTTGAAAGTCAAGAAAATTACTGGTTTTGAAGTTATTTGAGGCTTTAGCAGGTAATGCCGACCGAATTAATAAATTATTTTTAAATGAAACAATTATCATGCGCTAGAACGAACCAGCTCAGGGAATGATTGTTTCAGAAACAACTATGAGGTAAAAATATTGTAAATTATTTAGAACTTAAAAAACTGGAACAATAATTATTCTTTTAATACACGATGCACATTAGAAACACTTGCGTTACTTGCCACATTTCTTATACTTATACTTATCGTAGGATCCGCCACAACTAGATTTAAAATATTTTCTTCCGTTTGAGGAATTCTTGCCACTCGTAGTCTACCAGAATTTACCTTTTTTGGTTTAAAGGTTCTAGTCTCACGGCACTGCCTCACTAAACGCAAAAATGTTTTTGAATCCGGAACACTTCTTCTTAGAGATTTTTCCGCATATCTTTTCGCTGCTTTAGCATTTCCATCACATTCCCCTAATTTTCAAAGGTTTTAAAAGCGTTATTACTTGTTAAACAAACCAAAACTATCAACAACAACGTGTCAAACGAATCTGTCAAACAAAAAAAATCGCGAGTCTGCAGTCTAAGCCTACTTAATTCAAGTAAATCAAATTAACTCAATATTTCTAACATGAGTACTACCTTTTTTGTGGCAAATTGTTTAAATAAATATTATTTTTGCCCAAAAAATTAAAAATATCCCCATAAAAAAAGTTGGGGAGCAGAATAAGTCTTTTAGCGACGCTCCTGTACAAAATATTAAAAATTTGTCAACATGATCTTTTATGACCTAATCAAAGGTACTTGTAATCTAAATTTCATTATTCATTCATTTTCACTATTACAGGGCCCCAACTAACGCTATTCTAAACATATCGAACAATTATGTTAGCAATTGGCAGGATTTTCCTTTCGTTTAAATTTGGGGTAAGTTTTCATCTTTCCTCCCCTATGCAAATTAATTACTGATGCGCGATTTACAATATATTGTCAATTATTTACTAGCGAAAGCTTTCGCTTGAGGTACTTAATTTAGTGTAGATCTATCATCGAACAGATCTTTAAAATGCGTATGCCGATTTTAGCTAAATTTTGTTACTTATACATTCTAGTTGATCACTATTGGGTATAGTTATAAACTGCGACCCAGATACCCAGATCAAAATTTGTAATGCAAAAGTTGGATTCTAGCAAAATGTAATTATTAATAAATTCGGGTTTAGCTGAAATTGTTCATAATCTTATTTGCGCTATAGTAGCCTAACAATGTATTAGTTCAAAAAATCTTCACGATCAAACTTTACGATGGCGAAATTTTTATGATTGTAATCATTTCCGTCCAAAGATGCACAAAAATTTATTTCGTTAAGAAAACTATCAAACTCATTGCCTGGAAAAGCGAGAGCAAAATTTTGGAGCGATTATCCTCATTTTGAGCCAAAGAGAGTCAAGAACTTTATTTATACACCGTGTTCGTGTTGGAAACCAATAAACGTATTACCTCCATAGGAAAGAACCAAAATTTACTGTTTTAGAGCGTTGGTCATAAATTTGGGCTAAGTACGTCCAAAAATTTGAATTATATTTACGTATTTTTGCGTAAAAATAATACTTGAAGGATTTATACTCAATAATAACAATAAATTTAACGTTATAAAATAATATAGAGAGCAGTAAAATATGTTGCAATTATAACAATTCAATTGCTTGCATATTTAATGGTACTGTAAATAATTCGTGTAGGTCGATGTTGTTATAGTTAAATACGCTTATCTAATCGTTTTCTATAGGATTTGAATTGTGCGATAAGGTGGCCTTAATTTTACATTTAATTTTGTAGTCGTTTTGTACAGAATATGTATTGGGCGTCTAACAGAAAAGTTTTTCTTAATACAAGTGATTCTTAAGCTTGTACATATATTTACAACAAACAGTCTTTGTCTTTACACACATTTCGTTAAATAAATCTTTTACAATTTACAGAAGTGACTTTGGTTTTATGTAGCAGGAAAATTCGAGCCCTTACACGATCATGGTGAAGCGCATATATTTTTCTTCTATTTCTAAAGGGTCAAAGTAGCCTTTCGGAAAATATATATATCAAGTTGCAAAATAAGTGCGTTTTTTGCAGTAGATGTGAAGATTTGACCACGAGCGTACCGAGTGATCAAACATGTCGTGTGCAAAAAAACAAGCAATTTTGCATCGTGTTTTTTTTTACAAGATGTAATTCAGTCATTTTGGAATCGGTATTTTTTATTTACTTCAATTAAGATAAAACATAGAAATTTTATTGCTACTGTAGAGATCGTGATATAAGGAAATAATCACAGGCCTTAATTGTTAATACATCGTCAACGTCAATCAATATTTGTGAAAACATTACGAGTAGGTGTTTCTCAATAAAAAATTATACCTTTAATTTTGATAACAAATAATAGTAATTTGTGAATAAAAATGATCAATCGATAACATTTATTTACATCGTGTTCCTTAAAAATTGAAATCTCGGTTAAACGAGATTTTATTTTAACACTGTGGTATAACGAACCACATTTGACAATTAAATCAAACAGATGATATTTTGTAACTAAATTCCAACCAATCTTTTTTCTCTCTGTGTAACAGTTGAGGCAAAAAAAAACAGTGTATAATCTTATAAATAAATAGAGTCTTGTAATTGTTGTTACTTAATAGGTTTTCCCATATTTTATTTCTCTTTGTTATTTTATATATATATATATATATATATATATATATATATATATATATATATATATATAACACATTCATTGTGACCATGACGTTAAAGTAGAATAGTTTTAAATATTTTTATTTTACACATATTTTAATTAATATTTGACCATTATTGTATAATTTGTAAGTATTTTAGTTTACTATTGTTGACATCATTTTTGTAGTTCCTCCCTGAAGATGGTATTTTAATTTATTTATATCTAAACACGCGCGCGCCCACACGCACGCACGCACACACCCACTCACACGCACGCACGCACCCACACACACGCACGCACCCAACAAACACACACACACACACACCCACACACACACATGGATATAGAAGCTATTCAGTTATTCACTTATTTTGGGAAAATTGGTATTCAGCTACTTGAGAATCTTATAAAATTAATATTTTATATCGATACTTTCAATACACTGATATATCTACGCTTCTCTCACTTATAATAAAGTTTCTGGGTTATATAAAAAATTGTTATCAATATTATAATCTCAAATTGTGTATAATTATTTTAGCTTCAGTTAAAGTAAAAAACTAATACAGTCACAACTGTCGGAAGTACTGTTCATAAAATTGTAGTTCAATATTGTTTAAATCCAAAATAAACGAACACTTTTATTTTGGATTTAAAATCTATTTGTATGCCGTATTTATCGTTAAAAGTATCTTTACTTTTTATCGTTCTAGAAAAAAAAAACACACAATGTCTAGAACTCAAAAGGAACTAGATGCCGTCAAACAAATGAATGACACAAATATGCGAGCTAATTATAGTGGGCATATTTTGCTTAAACCAGACGATGAACTTATGCAAGTAATTGATTTAGCAATTCAGGATTTTGGATTACCATCTCATATACAGAATGTAGCGGAAAACTTAGAGCAAACTGTAAAATTTGGTAATTTGGAATCTGACAATTTAGTTGCATGGCCAAATAAAAATTTTGGAATTAACTTCAAATAGTATTTCTCAAACATTAACTGGACTAACACCTGTAGAATCTACAGGGTGTGCAGAAGATTTAGACGAAACTGCCTAAAGTCATAATTTTGAACTGAACGCATTAGTTGGCGACCAAATGAACTTGCTAGAAGTAATTGCATTTATTGAACCTATATCTGCGGGTTCTACAGTATGCGGAGGATAAGAAAATACGAGGGAAAGTACTGAACCTGAAATTGGCTTTTCAAATAATATTATATTAAAACCGTAACTAGAAAAACAACGGCGTGTTCAGGGACTTAATTACGTTGAATGTAAAAGGAAAGGAAACGGCATAATCGTTGTTCCAAAGAAATTCAGAATAATGAAAGAAATGTGTTTTCATACCAACGTGCATCCAAAGACTACTAGAACTTTCCTATGTGGACAATTTTCAGAACAGAAGCATTCAAAAAGTTTTGGAAAATTTAATTTTGGCCAGAAAAGAAAATGTTTATTTAAAACACTAGTAACTACACGTGGATAGTCAGAAGAAGGAAGATTATAAGAGTCAATTTAAATGTCAAAAAAAGAAAGGGTGCTGGACATGATATATATTTCCGAAAGCTGATAGATTTAAAGTTAAAGTTTGCCTGAATTTCTTTACTAATACATTGGGTATAGGAGAGGACACATTCAAGAGATGGACAAAGAGAGATTTTGATAAGAACGAAACAGAATATGAAGAACAAAAGGACGAAGGAACGTTATCATCGAAAGGAGCGGAACAAGTAACAAAACGGCAGAAGAAGAAAGGTGCCCTAGAAAACAATATGAACATTTGGTTAGATTCAGTCCCAAAAGTGCCAAGCTATTATTGTCGGCCTACTTCAAAAAAACTCACGTAGAACCTGTATTTCGATCAATGAAGCATCTACATGAGGTATACACAGACTGGTGTCTGGAAAGGAAAGTGACAGCTGCTGGAAGTACTTTGTTTACAAATTTCTTCACATGCCTCGTAAAGATCAGTAAGACATCTGTTGTGGCGATAAAGTTAAACAAATATCAGAAGAGGCTTATCAAAATCATATTCACAAAAAAGATGCAGCCAGATTAGCTAAAAATACAGGAAAAGTGAAGCAAAACTTGTCTTCACCATGGACTTGCAAGCGTTCTTCTGTGTCCAAAGCTGCTTGCCTCTAACGTTTACTACAAACAGAAACTACAAATTCACAATTTTACATTTATACTCTAAACAATAAGAATGTCTGTTTGTACGTTTGGCATGAGGGAATGGGAGGGGTTTCCTGCAACGAATCTACGTCTTGTGTTGTCGGCTTCATCTCTAATGTGGACAAAACATATAAGCACATAACAATGATATCAGATGGATGTTGCCATCAAAATAGAAATAAAGTATTGGCAAGCGCCCTCAGTGATGTCGCCGTAAAAGAGAAAATTATAACTGAACCACCTTACCTTTTGAAAGGGCACATAATGATGGAAGCCGATAGCGTTCATGCCACTTTAGAAAAATATTTTGTACCGTCCATTATTCTCCATCCGACTATGTTGCTAGAATGAGAGCTGCACGTCCAGCTCACCCTTACAATGTACGTGTTGTTGATTTAACTTTTTTTTAAAATTATGAGAAAATACAGTAAATACAGAAAATAAAGGATTTACCAACAGGTAAATTGTCTTTTTATTTTCTAATATTTTTTTAAGGTGAAATTTTCTACAAAACTGAACACCCCGGAGAAAATTTAGTTTTGCCACAAAAGAAACCAGTGTGAAAGAGGAAATCCTGCCTAAACAGCTCTATGGTGCACCACTACCTGTTACTCAGTCTAAATATACCCACCTACAAGAGCTGAAAAGTATCATTGAAGCTGACCACCACTCATTTTATGACAATCTGCCATACACAAAAGATATTAAAGGGAGGCAAAACAAAAAAAAAAACTAAGTAGTAGTTGTTTCTAATATAATTCTGTCAAGTTTATTATGAATTATTATTATCATTATTAATTTACCTTTTTATTTAGAATACTAATATTTTAGTTTTCTGCTTCCAAAACGGTTAAAAAATGCGACGTGTAACACCTATATAGCACTTTCCTAATTAATCAATATAATTATAATTTATGCAGATTATGTTTCTTTTATTTATGGTTACTTATTTACTTATATTATGAAATTTGTCGTTTATTATTAACCCTTTAACTACGGCTGTCGTCAATACACGACGAAACGAAACTTTCGTGAGATCCGGCTGTCGTCAATAAGCGATTTGATGAATTATGGGGAACCGGTGTCGCTTATTGACGATTCTATTTATTATTGTAAGATTTGTTATATGGAAACTATTATACTTAATATATACAAATATTTCATAAGCGTCTAACAGAAGAAGAAGAAGATAATATGTTTTATGGGTATCAATACTTATTGTTGGGTAATTCGGTGGGCTTTGCCCCACCATTATTTTTCCATGCCGGATTAGACCATCCCGTGAGCTCCGCCCTACATAAAATCACTGTTGAATGCTATTTCCAAGCGGTTACCCATCCGAGTAGTGACCGCGCCCAACGATGCAACTTCAAATTTCCTATGTAAAACTTGAAAACTAATACATTTTTCTGGACCCCAGTTTCGGGTCATTTTCTACCTATGTTAAAAATTTCAGACTAATCGTTTCCGTAGTTTTTGCGTGATGCGGTTCCAAACATACAAACGGACATTCATTTATATAATGGGTGGGGCAAAAGTAATGTCATGTGAATTGGCTGTCATTTTTTTAGAAATGAAAAAACTGGGTTCTGTTTTCACGGAAAGTTTATTTGAAGGTGAAAAAATTATATCGGATAAATGACCACCTCCTGAGTTGATGCACATTTGTGCTTGTTTTACAGCATTTTAATTGTTATTCACAAAACATCTGGCTCCAAATTGGTGATTTCTTCTTCAGTGCTGGCTTTAGGGACTCGCAAAGTTTGGGGTTTGTTGTGGTAAACACGAAATAAAAGCCCCCCCCCCCCGCACACATGGTGCAAGACGACGAGGTAAATGACGACGCAATTCACGCTGCGTTGAAACAACACCGGAAATTGGTCAAATAAACAATAACAGGAATTCCGCGTTCTTCAGGTGTGTATCGTTTCATTGCTCGGGGTCAACTAATTCTCTAACTGTCGACAACATAAATGTTAAAGCATAGTCATTTGACGCCGTTTGCAAAAGTTATGGCACATTCACATTGACATTACTTTTGCCCCACCGTGTATATACTAGCTATGCTCCGCGGTTTTAATCGCTGTTTACCCTCGTTGAGATAAATATACACAGTTCGGCTCTTCTCGGTAATGCTCGATTCTCGTCTGGCGGCCCACTCTATTACTTCGTTTTCGCTTAGCGTTCTTTCTGACTTTTTTTTGCTCGGTCTCTAAGGGTCGTGGCGTGATGCTAAATGGCCTATAGACTTCCTTAAGAATTGGGCTATCAAATTCAAAAAGATTTTTTCAAAGCCGACAGGCATTTCCAGAGATTACCGCATACAAACAAAAAAACAAACTTTAGCTTTATGATATTAGTATAGATATAGTCTTCGACTATGTACCAAAAATCATGTGGATCCGTTGCATGAGAGAAAGACAAATAAAAAATCACATTTTCTTATTTATAATATCAGTATGATTTTATCTAGAATGCGCAAATGAAACAAATGCAACGATTGTCAGAATTGTCAGTTTGGCAATAATAATACGTTTAGAGCTGTCTAGCTGCAGTTTTCAAAATTTCATATTATTCTAAACAAATCTTTTTCGCATTATGTTGAAAATTGATTTACCGTCAACAGCTGGTAGTACTCACTTTTCAAAGCGATCCAAAAGAGAATTGAGTGACAGTGATAGTGATGAAGAAGAAATTCTTTCACTTGGTGACCTAGACAATCTAAGTGATAGAGACGATTCAAATAGTGATAGTAAAGAGGAAACTGTTGCAGAAGATTTACGTTGGAAAAATTGTCAATCCTACTGTATACAATTACGGCAACAATTCTGGCATCTCGGATGCCTTTGAAATAGACAATAAAGATAGTGAATAAGAGTATTTTGTAAAGTACATTGATGAGCATATGATGACAATAATTGTAAACGAAACCAATAGATACCAAAAAGAAAATCACGGGTAACAACTAATATCAATGAAATGTACAGCTTTTTGGCAATAATTTTATTGATGACACATAAGAAACATAGAATTTCGGATTATTGGTCAACAGATCCAATTATTGCTAGTAGTTTTATATTAAAAATATGATAAGAGACAGATTCACAACTATTGCGTTATATACATTTTGCCAGTAACAACAATCCACCGGATAACAATGATAAATTGTGAAAAATAAGAATAATATTTGAAAACCTTGTCATCGACGAACCCCTACTATTGTTCAACGCAATTTATTCCATCCAAGAGAAATCGATTTGGCATAAAAACTTTTGTGTTGTGCGATTATGAGACTGGTATTGTTTTGAAGATGTTAGTTTACTCTGGCTCTGAAATTGACATTCTACGAAATGATCCGTTAGGGGTTTCAGGTGCAGTAATAAAACAACTTATGGTGAACTATGAACAAAAAGGACACTATTATATACAGATAACTGGTATACTAGCCTTAAATTGGCAATTTATATGGACCAGCAGAACACGGGTTTATGTGGTACAGTAAAAAAAATAGAAAACATTTTTCAAAATTCATACCTCGGGTGCGCCGTGGAACGGGTGAGCGTAAAAAGTGCGGAAATACGTTAGCTCTCAGATGAAAAGACAAACGCGGTGTGTTAATGGCTTCAACGTTCGACAAGGGAGTAATGGAGAATAGCGGGAAAGTGGATCATCGAACTGGCGAGCCAATTTTGAAACCGGACTGTGTAATAGACTACACTCAAAACATGCAAATGATTGATAAATGTGATATGCAATTAGCTACAGTGGAATGTGTCCGAAAATCGATCAAATGGTACAAGAAATTATTTTTTCACTTATTGGATGTCGGCATGCATACAACATGTTCCTTGTAAAAACAGGAATAAGTTCTATACGGTTAAATGTATTTATTAGAAACTAGGTGACCCGGCGAACTTCGTACCGCCTTAGAAATAAATAATTTGTCCAAGTTCGTAAACTTTCAAAAAGAGAAATTAATTTTGCGACTAAAATTATAAAGAGAAAACATTTTTTTATTTATTTTGAACGCACCTTGTTTGACCACTATTTTTTTTTATAATATTTTCCTTGCAATTTCTTTATATTTTCTCACCTCTTAAACCTTCCTTTAGGCTTCTCAAATATTTCAAAATCAAAATTTGCTGAATCTGTCCAGCCGTTCTCGAGTTTTAGTGAGACTAACAAAAATCAATTCATTTATATATATATATATATATATATATATATATATATATATATATATATGTAGTGAAGCAAATTTTGAAAAAACATGGAATCCTGGCTGCAATTAGACCGGGGCGGCAAAGTCTGGAAGCAATTGATCGTTTAGCTACAGTACGTTTCATGGAAAGGTATTCTCTCGCAAATGTTCCACCTACTGGAAGTAGACAGAAAGGGCAAAGAATTTGCCATGTCTGTTCCAATACTGACCGAGGTGAAAAAAAAAACGGAAGTATGTTACAACTGTGTAAAGTAGGACTTTTGTATAGGGGAATGTTACAAAATTTATCACACCAGAAAAAATTTTGACTACATATGCAGTAAAAATGTTCAAATTATACATAATTCTTTTTTCATTTTGTTGTTTCAAATTTGTTTAGTTTTGAGTTAGGTATAGTTTATTTAATTATAGGTATGTTTTGTAAAAAAAAAGTACCGAGTTCTGAGGTGTAATAGAGTTCAAGATGTGACTAATTGTTTTTTGAGTCTATGCGTTATTTAAAATAATATTTCAAGAGTTTTAATTTAGCATCCATAGAGATGGCGCATGCTTGTGATTTATTACGTTAGACATTTTTCTTTTATATACGGGCGGCCCACCGAAAAGGATCCACCCCATTTTTTCCAATTGAGTAAATGCATCAAAAATTGCTGAAGCACGTAAATTTTGGTTTTTAGGGGGAATAAATTTTTGGTCAAATTTAACCCTCCATCGTCAACCCCTTAGAGGGGGTAAGCTTCAACCTTAAATTTTTAAGTAGAAAGAGGGATCGAGTGATACCTCATATTGAAGACCTCGTCAAGGTCTCTTGAAATGCAAAATTTCAAGTTATTTCCACAAGAAGAAAATAATTTGGTTTTGACATCTAACCGCCATTAAAATGAAGAATCGAAGTAGCATTCACATCACTCCATATCTTAAAAACTACAATCACTTATAAAACTTTAATACATTCACAATACCATGTCATAATTCAAAAAAATTTGAAGGTAGCTTTGGTTATTAAGCAGTGTCGCTACTTAATGAATTGTTGCCTTATCTAAATCACTCTTTCGCTGCTTTTAAAGACTTGGTATTTTAAAAAAAATCTTATCTATTTCTTATCATTTATTACTTTGTGCTTTGCAATACCATGTTTTATGTTATACTTTCACTTTAATTTTCTTAATTTTATTTAGTTTTTAGTAGTCTTTGAATGTAATATCAAATGTGTAGGGTAAGAATGTTGTGATTTGTGTTTTTGAGAATACTAGATTTTGTTTTTGTTACTGTGCAAGATAGTGTACACTATTTAATGTAATTGGGAAAGGTGAAAGATCGCCTTGTAGGCGAACCCTCAACCTTTTGTAATGCGCTCTATTTATTAGTATTACAATAAACGTTATTATTATTATTATTCTTGCGAGTTGCAAGGCAACGCGATCGGACGCGATCCACGCGTCACCTAGCAACTGACCAACAGCGGGAGCGCCATTTAAACAAATGACAACAAATTAATTTAATGGCTGTTAGTTGTCAAATCCACTCTTATTAATTCCGCAGCATTTTTGTTTCGTTTCTTGGTTAGTTTCTGCCAATAATGTTAAGAATTGTTAAAATTTAGCGTTAATTAAAAACTAAAAACTTTAACACCAATTACTTTTAATTTGTGAAAATGGCTACACCTTACAAGAGAGAATTAAAATTGTGTCTCTACACTTTAAAAATGATGAGTGTGCCAGAAGAACCGCCAGAGTCTTTAGCGACAGGCATCCAGGTAAGCATCTAGCGCATAGGTATGCTATTCGAGTTATTAAGAAGTTTCAAGAAACAGGATCTGTCCAGAACAAAAAAAGAACTGTGGCAAATCCGGTGGTTAATGAAGCATAAGAACTGGCTGTTCTAGGTCATGTAACAATTGATCCTACACTTAGCACAAGAAAATTGTCCGCTGTGTCAGGAATTCCACGAACCATCATTAGTAGTAATGAGACACGCCCCACTCCTTTTTTTTACGTCACAAGCCCCGCCCCCTTTCACTTTTTACATGCCCACGTGGGACCGATTTTCCACCTTATTTTTACACGCTTACGTGTAGGACGCATTTCCCATTTTTGCACATCACGTGTGAGACCGCATTTTCAACCCTAATTTCTGCCATCCTCGTGTGAGACCGTATTTTCAACCCTGCTAAATTTTTAATTATTTTTATACGCGTACGAGTGAGACAGGATTTTCACCCTTATTTTACACATCCACGCGTGATACCATGTTTTCAACCCTAATTATTTTTACTCGCTTACGTATAGGACATCTATTTTCACCCCTATTTTTGCAACCACTGTGAGACCGTGTTTTCAACCTAATTATTTTACTCGCTTACATGAAGGACCGTATTACCCTTATTTTTATTATTTCTTTTGGGGTTAAACCTTATGGCTGTATTAAGGACCTTTTGACAGCTAGGACTTTTGCTAACGCGAGGACAGGTGGGAGCTGGTCTTGGCTTAGAACTGTATTTAGGGTTGGAGCTTAGGGTGGTCTAGGGTTATTCTTAGGGTTATGGTGTTAAGGACCTTCTGGTTATATTAAGAACAGTGCCCCTGGAGGTTAGGCAAATGCACACGCATACAATGGAAATTGCATAATTAATAATTATTATTAAAATTATCGTGCTATTGCTTTAAAATGGCCAAATGTTGTAATTCTAATAAGGAGGTTCTTGTGCGACACGTGTAGGCTTCAACTTGTTCTCAGGCCTTCGCCCTGGCTGGAATGGTATGGGAAACCTTATAAGACAAGTGTAAGCTTAGCTATCGTGGCCCCTTGGTCAATTATGTGGTTCTAACATTCTTACAGCTGTAGGCCTTCCCTGTCATACAAAATTGTATTCTAATAATTCTTGTCAGGACTTGTATCAGGGTCTGCGCCCTGGCCCTTTGAGTTAAAATTGATTTATGCCATCTACGCGTAAAGACTAATGAACATTTTCTATAACAGAAGCTGATGATGCACACCTCTCTCCAGCTCTATCTGTTCTTCTCTCTTTCTCACACACAAACAATCAATTAATTAATCAATCTCAAACAAATCACGTTCGATCATCAGATAAAACTCAATCAATCAACCGAAATTATGTCTTACAGTTGCGGAAATAGATTACAGTTCAAACTGAATGCATTAAAGTTAAATATGACGTGAAATAATAAATAATTTTACCCTAATGGAATGATGCTTTATGTATAGGCAGATCCTCTAAACAGCCACCACCTATACATTAGGAACATCATATCTGATTTATTTGCATGTTTAATTACATACACACAAAACTATTCATTGTAACGTGTTCATTAACAGCTGTAAAACCAAAAAGTAATAATTACTTATATATAAAGAGTTAAATTAAAATTAACATGTTTTAAGAATATCAGGTTGATATAACGGAAATAAAAGGCAAAAGGTTTTAATGGTTTATTATTATACATGAATTAACAATAACTATAAGTTTAAAACTGCGTACCTACTATTTTGTAGAGTTGATCTTATGTCGTTATCCTATAAGCATGATAATACATTTTAAAAATCTTTATAGGCATTTTGTTAACAATATCAGGTAAAAACATAGATTAAAATAATACGCTCACCTTTAGAAGTTTTTTTCAATATGCTAAACTGAATTTTTATACACGTACTTCACTAAAACATGCTTTGTGAATGGCTATAAACAGCCATTACATATCGGACATTAACTATTTAGAAAGTAATACAGAAAAACCTGAATTCGTATTTAATAATTATGTTGTACTTACAAAATTTACATTCAAAACACAAATATTTTAAAACGTCTAATACCACTAATGTTGCATCATAATAAAAAAACTCATTATACAGTGATTACATATTAAATACTTAAAATATGTAACTTTATACGACGTCTATTATTACATAGAGATGGGATTATTCTTAAATTTAATTGATTTCGTTCCTACAACCGTTCGAAATCTTGCTTCTTCTCGATATCAAAAAGCTATACTAGTGATACATTAAGTAAGTATAATAGGATACAGCTACATTGCTAACGATTATTGATGTTTTTGCATGAGATTTTTGAATGAGACAGCCTCGCAGGTATTTTTAAGAAAAGCTATACACATCTCACGAGATCAAACGAGATTTTGAGATACAATCGCCTCATCATCTGCACCTTGAACGATTATATTGTAACCTATAAAGCAAGCTAATAACCCTAATAGTTTATTAGACATTATTACATGGACACGAGGTTAGCTCTAAATTAAATGATTTCAACGCCGCTCTGGGAATGCTGTACACACTTAAAACCTTTAAGTCTGCTCGCCGAAGTTGTACCTTATTCACTTTCTTCAATTTTTTATCT
This sequence comes from Vesta saturnalis, assembly GCA_036346205.1. Taxonomy (NCBI): domain Eukaryota; kingdom Metazoa; phylum Arthropoda; class Insecta; order Coleoptera; family Lampyridae; genus Vesta; species Vesta saturnalis. The sequence continues at coordinate 628,539 of JARFJB010002004.1, read as the reverse complement.
GACTCTGTTTCGAAGCTGTAATACGTTTTCTAATACATAAACAGAATCTTCAATACTGTGATACGTGTAGCACAAAACACATTAGCTAGTTAGTTTCACCTCATATTACTTTGCAAGCCTGATCTTATCATAAATAAATACATCTGTAAGCTAATTAAACATAACTCCACGGCAGGTATAGCAAGCAACGCTCAATTATAGCTTTAGTCAACACAATAGGGCCTACAACTACATACAATCGACTAGCACTGCTTAGCACGAGGATCAAACGAAAAACACGTACGCACGCAACGTAAGCACACGTTCGCACACGCAAGCTCGCACGTACGATCGCACGTACGCATGCACGTGCGAGCGCTCGTAAGCACGCTCACACGTACGCGTTCGCACGACCGTACGTCGTCGCACGCACGAGTATGTCACACACACACACACACACACACACACACACACACACACACACACACGAGACGCGAAAACACGCTAAAGCGAAAACTTGTAAACTTGCAAACATGAATCAAGACGATGGAGCACCGCTAGAAAAAAACAGGTTTATTAACAAAACCGAAGGAAAGCTTAACGTTTTGAAAATATATTATTATTATTATTATTATAAACAACAATACATCATTATTATTTAATAACATGCTTTATCGGTTTTCTTCTTCTTCTTGAACCGTGAGTCGTCCTCATCATATCATCATGATTTTGAGATTTGCCCTTCTCCTACCTCATAGCTCTTCTTTCTCTTCTGTGAACCATCATCTTGGATGTGAGATACACCCAGCTCAACCACGTCATCGCTTTAATCATTATCTTGAACGGTTATGTTGTAATAGTTTATTAACAAGTCAGTAAAATCTCTAATGTCAGCTGATGTTGGCTCATAAACAGGAGAATACATTATAGTAATGCTCACTCGATGACAGTTACACTTTAAAGAGCGAAACACACGAGAAACGAGAACGCAGCTAGCCTTTGGTCTTGTGCGTAAGCGTGCTCTCAATGTTCGTAGAATCGGACATCTTCGGGGATGTCTGAGTATTGACCTAACCACACTCTAACATAGTCCTGGGGCATGTTTATAAAATCTAAACGCCTCTTTTATGGTCGAGATATTTTCTCCTAAGACGCCAGAACGCAGCTAGCCTTTGGTCTATGCGCAAGCGTGCTCGTCAATGTTCGGGTAGAATCGGACATCTTCGGATGTCTGAGTATTGACCTAACCACACTCTAACATAGCCCTGGGGCATGTTTATAAATCTAAACGCCTCTTTTATGATCGAGCTGTTTTCTCCTAAGACGCTAGAACGCAGCTAGCCTTTGGTCTTGTGCGTAAGCGTGCTCGTCAATGTTCGGGTAGAATCGGACATCTTCGGGATGTCTGAAGTATTGACCTAACCACACTCTAACATAGACCCTGGGGCATGTTTATAAATCTAAACGCCTCTTTTATGATCGAGCTGTTTTCTCCTAAGACGCTAGAACGCAGCTAGCCTTTGGTCTTGTGCAAGCGTGCTCGTCAATGTTCGTAGAATCGGACATCTTCGGGATGTCTGAAGTATTGACCTAACCACACTCTAACATAGCCCTGGGGCATGTTTATAAATCTAAACGCCTCTTTTATGATCGAGCTGTTTTCTCCTAAGAATGCAGTAGTTTGGTCTTGTGCTAAGCGTGCTCGTCAATGTTAGAATCGGACATCTTGGGATGTCTGATATTGACTAACCACTAACATAGACCCTATATGTTTATAAATACGTTTTATGGTCGAGCATTTTCTCCAAGACGCTATGTTAGAGTGTGGTTAGGTCAATACTCAGACATCCCCGAAGATGTCCGATTCTACCCTAACATTGACGAGCACGCTTGCGCATAGGACCAAAGGCTAGCTGCGTTCTCGCGTCTTAGGAGAAAATATCTCGACCATAAAAGAGGCGTTTAGATTTATAAACATGCCCAGGGCTATGTTAGAGTGTGGTTAGGTCAATACTTCAGACATCCCCGAAGATGTCCGATTCTACTGAACATTGACGAGCACGCTTACGCACAAGCAAAGGCTAGCTGCGTTCTCGTTTCTCGTGTGTTTCGCTCTTTAAAGTGTAACTGTCATCGAGTGAGCATTACTATAATGTATTCTCCTGTTTATGAGCCAACATCAGCTGACATTAGAGATTTTACTGACTTGTTAATAAACTATTACAACATAACCGTTCAACCGTTCAAGATAATGATGACGTGGTTGAGCTGGGTGTATCTCACATCCAAGATGATGGTTCACAGAAGAGAAAGAAGAGCTATGAGGTAGGGGAGAAGGGCAAATCTCAAAATCATGATGATGATGATGAGGACGACTCACGGTTCAAGAAGAAGAAGAAAACCGATAAAGCATGTTATTAAATAATAATGATGTATTGTTGTTTATAATAATAATAATAATAATATATTTTTCAAAACGTTAAGCTTTCCTTCGGTTTTGTTAATAAACCTGTTTTTTTTCCTAGCGGTGCTCCATCCGTCTTGATTCATGTTTGCAAGTTTACAAGTTTTTCGCTTTAGCGTGTTTTCGCGCTCTCGTGTGTGTGTGTGTGTGTGTGTGTGTGTGTGTGTGTGTGTGTGTGTGTGTGTGCACATACGTGCGTGCGAGCGTACGTACGGTCGTGCGAACGCGCGTACGTGTGAGCGTGCGTACGTGTGAGCGTGCGTACGTTCGTGCGAGCGTGCGTGTACGAGCGCTCGCACGTGCATGCGTACGTGCGAGCTTGCTGTGTGCGAACGTGTGTGCTTACGTGGGTGCGTGCGTACGTGTTTTCGTTTGATCCTCGTGCTAAGCAGTGCTAGTCGATTGTATGTAGTTGTAGGCCCTATTGTGTTGACTAAGAGCTATAATTGGAAGCGTTGCTTGCTATACCCTGGCCGTGGAGTTATGTTTAATTAGCTTTTTTGACAGATGTATTTATTTATGATAAGATCAGGCTTGCATGTAAAGTAATATAGAGGTGAAACTAACTAGCTAATGTGTTTTGCTGCTACACGTATCACAGTATTGAAGATTCTGTTTATGTATTAGAAAAACGTATTACAGCTTCGAAACAGAGTACAGATAAAAAATTGAAGAAAGTGAATAAGGTACAACTTCGGCGAGCAGACTTAAAGGTTTTAAGTGTGTACAGCATTCCCAGAGCGGCGTTGAAATCATTTAATTTAGAGCTAACCTCGTGTCCATGTAATAATGTCTAATAAACTATTAGGGTTATTAGCTTGCTTTATAGGTTACAATATAATCGTTCAAGGTGCAGATGATGAGGCGATTGTATCTCAAAATCTCGTTTGATCTCGTGAGATGTGTATAGCTTTTCTTAAAAAATACCTTGCGAGGCTGTCTCATTCAAAAAACATCAATAATGGTTAGCAATGTAGCTGTATCCGCTATTATACTTACTTAATGTATCACTAGTATAGCTTTTTGATATCGGAGAAGAAGCAAGATTTCGAACGGTTGTAACGAAATCAATTAAATTTAAGAATAATCCCATCTCTATGTAATAATAGACGTCGTATAAAGTTACATATTTTAAGTATTTAATATGTAATCACTGTATAATGAGTTTTATTATTATGATGCAACATTAGTGGTATTAGACGTTTTTAAAATATTTGTGTTTTTGAATGTAAATTCTGTAAGTACATAATTATTAAATACGAATTCAGGTTTTTCTGTATTACTTTCTAAATAGTTAATGTCCGATATGTAATGGTGTTTATAGCCATTCACAAAGCATGTTTTAGTGAAGTACTGTATAAAAATTCAGTTTAGCATATTGAAGAAAAACTTCTAAAGGTGAGCGTATTATTTTTAATCTATGTTTTTACCTGATATTGTTAACAAAATGCCTATAAAGATTTTTAAAATGTATTATCATGCTTATAGGATAACGACATAAGATCAACTCTACAAAATAGTAGGTACGCACGTTTTTAAACTTATAGTTATTGTTAATTCATGTATAATAATAAACCATTAAAACCTTTTGCCTTTTATTTCCGTTATATCAACCTGATATTCTTAAAACATGTTAATTTTAATTTAACTCTATGTTATATATAAGTAATTATACTTTTAAGGGTTTTACAGCTGTTAATGAACACGTTACAATGAAATAGTTTTGTGTGTAAATTAAACATGCAAATAAATCAGATATGATGTTCCTAATGTATAGGTGGTGGCTGTTTAGAGGATCTGCCTATAATAAAGCATCATTCCATTAGGGTAAAATTATTTATTATTTCACGTCATATTAATTACACTTTAATGCATTCAGTTTGAACTGTAATCTTTTCCGCAACTGTAAAATAATTTCGGTTGATTGATTGAGTTTTATCTGATGATCGAACGTGATTTGTTTGAGATTGACTAATTAATTGATTTTTGGTGAGTGTTAGAAGAGAGAAGCAGGAAACAGCATAGAGCTGGAGAGACATCATCAGCTTCTGTTATAGAAAATGTTCATTAGTCTTTGCCCAGATGGCACTTAAATCAATTTTAACTCAAAGGGGCCAGGGCGCAGATGATACAAGTCCTGCCTTACAAAATTATTAGAATACAATTTTGTATGACAGGGCGAAGGCCTACAGCTGTAAGAATAAGAAACCACATATAATTAAAGGGGGCCACGATACTAAGCTACACTTGTCTTATAAGGTTAGTTCATTACCATTCCAGGGAAGGCCGAGAACAAGTTGAAGTACACGGTTCGCACAAGAACCTCCTTATTAGAATTACAACATTTGGCCATTTTAAAGCAATAGCATCGATAATTTTAATAATAATATCTTATTAATTATGCAATTTCCACATTGTATGCGTGTGCATTTGCCTAACCTCCAGGGGCACTGTTCTTAATATAACCAGAAGGTCCTTAACACCACCAAATAACCCTAAGAATCCTAGACCAGCCCCACCCTAAGCTCCAATAAATACAGTTCTAAGCCAAGACCAGCTCCCACCCCTGTCCTCGTTAGCAAAAGTCCTAGCTGTCAAAAGGTCCTTAATACAGCCATAAGGTTTAACCCAAAAGAAATAATAAAATAAGGGAATACGGTCCTTCATTAAGCGAGTAAAAATAATTAGGGTTGAAAACACGGTCTCAACTGGGTGCAAAAATAGGGGTGAAAATAGATGTCCATAGTAAGCGAGTAAAAATAATTAGGTTGAAAACATGGTATCACGCGTGGATGTAAAAATAAGGGTGAAAATCCTGTCTCACTCGTACGCGTATAAAAATAATTAGGGATAAAATTTAGCAGGGTTGAAAATACGGTCTCACACGAGGATGTGCAGAAATTAGGGTTGAAAATGCGGTCTCACACGTGATGTGCAAAAATAGGGGTGAAAATGCGTCCTACACGTAAGCGTGTAAAAATAAGGGTGGAAAATCCGGTCCCCACGTGGGCATGTAAAAAGTGAACGCTTGTGACGTAAAAAAGGATGGGCAAGTGTCTCATTACTACTATCATTCAAAGAATCCTGAAAAAACATAAATTCCACCCTTACAAAATTAAATTAGCTCAAGAATTAAATGAAGACGATTTCGATAGGCGTGTGCAATTTTGTGACATTATGAGTGATAAAATTAACAATGATCCAGATTTTCTTTTCCATATTTGTTTTTTCGATTAATGTACTATCGCTCTGAATGGGGAAGTTAATAGAAATAACTGCCGAGACTGGTCAGACACTAATCCAAGGATATTTCGTGAGGTAAACACTCAACATCCTGAGAAGTTGAACGTATAGGCAGGAGTTTTCGGGGACCATATTCTCGGGCCATTCTTTTTGCCAGGAAACTTATCTGGCGGAATGTACCTGAATTTGTTAGAAAACACAATTTACCCAGCCTTAACGACAATAATCGACCAAAATGATCAGCACCGTGCTGACAAGTTATGCTACCAACAGGACGGTGCTCCACCGCATTATGCTATGCCCGTAAAACAGTTCCTGGATACCACGTTTCCTCGTCAATGGATTGGAAGAAGGGCACCCATTGAGTGGCCTGCACGTTCCTCCGATTTGTCACCGTTAGACTTCTTTTTTTGGGGACATCTCAAATCAAAAATTTATACTACCCCGCCTACCTCGTTAGAAAACTTGCGTCAAAGGATTGTGCACCAGTGTGGTCAAATCACACCCCAACTACAAAATGTTAGGAATCACTTTGAAACATAATTATACTTGCATGGAAGTTAATGGTGAACATTTTCAGCATTTGGTAACTTAGAACTTTAATTATTTTAATAGCTTGTTTGAACTTTATGGTGTTGATAGTTCTTATTTTGTTAACTAAACAACCTTTAAATAAATGGATTATTACAAAAAAACAATAAAACTTTTTTGACAGTTGTCAAATATCAAAACGACACGAGTGAATAGCTTACGATAAGAAAGTGAAAATAGTTTCTCTCCAACTCAAACCAATTATTAAATTAAAACCTGTCAAATTGACGAATTTTACAGTAATTCATAAATTTTAACGGTCCGCCATTTTTAATTAACCAAATAACTTGAAATTTTGCATTTGAAGAGACCTTGAGAGGCCTTCAAAATGAGGTATCACTCGACCCCTCTTTCTATTTAAAATTTATGGTCGAAGCTTACCCCTTTAGGGGGGTTGACGATGGGGGGTTAAATTTGCCCAAAAATGTGTTTCCCCTAAAAACTAAAATTTACGTGTTTCAGCAATTTTTGATGCATTTACTCAATTGGGAAAAAAATAGGGTGGATCCTTTTCGATGGGCCACCCTGTATGTTTATTGCTTGTAATTTATATGGAAATGATAAATGAAAGAAATAAACAATACTAAAAATATATCAGTCGTTATCAATATAAATAATTCGCCTTGTATGTATTTGTAAGAGAAGGTGTTTGTAATCGAATAGATAAATGTATATGTATCACGGGAGGATTTAGACTTAAGTTCAGGGGGCGCAATTTTATTACCGAACGTATTTTACTTTCCCGGTGTACCAATGCAAGATAAGTACTGTAGTCGCATTAAAAAAGTTTCGAGATGAAGACCAATATATGTATTTATTTTGGTACCCTACAAGAAGATGTGGACCATTCCCAGATGGGTGTCTGTCTGTAATCCTGTACAAGGTGGCCAACTAAGAATGCGAGGTACTGTATTTGGGAAACTATCCATCGTAGAGGCTTGAGCAAAAAAAAGTTTTACTAAAACCGCCAATACAAAAACCTGGAAAATATTTTCAAGTTTCTGAAATGGCCGCTAGGGGGCGTAACTGCAATCTTGAATCTAAAATATATTAAAGTAATAAAAAATAACTGATATTTAAAGTCGAGGATAATTTAATTTTTTTTTGTTTGGCACTTTTTGACGTATGTTTAAAAATAAAGTGGAGGGGGTATTCAAAGGTTTCCTTAAATAACCCCCTGTATTTTCGAAACGGCTAAGCCGATTTGAACAAACTTGGGGGCGTTGAAATGAGCTATTCTTGGGCTACAAATGTTATAAATTTGAAGTTTTGTTAGTTTCACATGTCGTCGCTAGAGGGCTTTGTTCGACATTCCGACAGAAACGGTTAATTTTCGCAAACAAATTAAATGCATTGGTATGACTTTTTTTCATGAACAAGTAGCTAAATGATGCCTAAACAAGCTCGCGAAAACCGCATCTCGATATCTTATTCCTAACCTAAAATATCGGCCAAACAAAACTTTATACGAAAATCCCTTAAATTTTAATTTTTTTTTTAACTATTTTTGTGGAATTGTTTCTGTTATGTAAGTTGTGACCCTAAAAATGACCGATTTAAAGGAGGAAAGTTTTTAATGCCTCCGTAAATGCTCGAAATGCTGACCATCACGCTCTATGCATTGCTGAAGCCTCTCATGACTAGACAAAACTGCAGCTTCAATTTCGGGTCTCGGTATGTTACGTATTGCGTTACGAATCCGGTTTTTCATATCTTCTCTAGTAGTAGGTTGAGTCCGAAACACGATGTCCTTTAAGCGCCCCCATAAATAAAAATCGAGGCAAGTTAAATCTGGCGATCGCGGAGGCCATGGAAGAAACAGACTTCCTCTTCCAATCCACCGCTGTTGAAGTACTGCCTTAATATGCTCTCGCACATTAATAGCAAAATGTGCTGGGCAACCATCCAACTGCAAAAACAATGTTTGCCTTGTTTCCAGAGGCACATCTTCCAACAACAACGGTAATTGATCGGCCAAAAAGTCAAGAAATACATTGCCATTTAGGGGTTGCTCGAAAAAATATGGCCCAATAATTCTGCCTCCCAGTATGCCACACCATACGTTTAATCTCCAACGTCCTTGGCGCTGAACTTCACGCAGCCAATGGGGATTATCTGCAGACCAATAATGCATATTGTGCAGATTGACCTTCCCGTCATTACTGAAGGTGGCTTCATCGGTCCAAAGAATTTGAAATAAAAATTCTCTATTTTCGCGTATCATGCCTAACATCCAATGGCAATAGTCTAACCTTCGATCAAAATCTTCCTCTTTCAAGGCCTGATGCAAAACGACATTATTTGGGTGCCTTCTTAAAGTAATTAAAAAAAGTTTCAACGAATACCTATATATTTTGATGGCCATTAAAACTTACGTATGGTCCTTCAAAATATTTTGAACCGTTGTCCGTGATATGCCCAACTCAGAGGATAATGCTCTTGTGCTAACATGAGGATTTCCTTCAATATAGCCCAGTACACGGTTAATATTTTCTTGTGTTCTTCCAATTCTTTGCCGTTGAAACGTAGTCCGAAAACTACCATTGGCTCGTAAGCTCGCCACTAATCGGGGAAAAACTCGCATCGCAAAGACGCCGATTTGGATATCGAGCCGCGTATACTCTTTTAGCTACTGCGGTATTCTGAAGACATTCAAAATAAACCACAAGCATATCAACAGCTTCATTATTCGTACAACGCATTTTGAAAGCACAAGAATTGCTCAAAGTGACGCGAAAGTATTGACAACTATTGACAATTTGAGGATTATGTATGTTTTTTTTAGGTATCTGTTTCCATTGCCTGCTTCTATTAATTGTATTTTTCGTATATATCCATAGTGAATATGCATTTAAACAAACAAAAAATAGGCCTTTCGTATAACTTTTAGCATTGTTTACTTGCCCGTAGGAATTTCAAAAAGGGTGATTTTATTCTGGTGTATAAATTTACAAACATTTAAAATCGCAATTTCTAGGTAACCTATTCAGAGCCGAAATTGAAGCTGCAGTTTTGTCTAGTAATGAGAGGCTTCAGTAATGCATAGAGCGTGATGGTCAGCATTTCGAGCATTTACGGGGGCATTAAAAACCTTCCTCCTTTAAATTGACCCTTTTTAGGGCCACAACATACATAATAGAAACAATTCCAGAAAAATATAGTTAAAAAATAATACAAATTTAAGGTATTTTCGTATAAAGTTTTCCTTGGCCGATATTTTAGGTTAGGAACAAGATAAAGAGATGCGGTTTTCGCGAGCTTGTTTACGCATCATTCAGCTACTTGTTCATGAAAAAAAGTCATACCAATGCATTTAATTTTTTTGCGAAAATTAACCGTTTCTGTCGGAATGTCGAACAAAGCTCTCTAGCGACGACATGTGAAACTAACAAAACTTCAGTTATTTTAACATTTGTAGCCCAAGAAAAGCTCTTTTCAACGCGCCCAAGTTTGTTAAAATCGGATTAGCCGTTTCGAAGATACGGGGGGTGATTTAAGGAAACCTTTGAATACCCCCCCACCACTTTATTTTTATAGATACGTCAAAAAGTGCCATACAAAAAAAGTTCAGATTATCCTAGACTTTAAAGATCAGTTATTTTTTTTATTATATAGCAGAATTCATAGAAACATCACTTTTTTAGATTCAAGATTGCAGTTGCGCCCCCTAGCGGCCATTTCAGAAACTTGAAATTATTTTCCAGGTTTTGTATTGGCCGTTTTAGTAGTAACTTTTTTTTGCGCAAGCCTCTACGATGGATAGTTTCCCAGATACAGTACCTCGCATTCTTAGTTGGCCACCCTGTACAATAACTGGTTATCGGTTGATATAAAATTTAGTAAGTGAGTATAGTAGAGGCCGAAATGGTACTTAGTTTTCGATGAAATCAGTCCACCAGAAGGCGAATTTAGCAAGGGTCACAATCGAGATATCAGATTAAAAGCTTCAAATTTTGTAACTAAATATGTTATTGGCTTGCGTTTGGTCGCGATATCTCAAAAATAACCCATAAAAAACTTCTTTTTGTTGCAACAATTTACTCAATGAAAACTTTGATCCATACAATAGATTTTATCAAATTTGGTTATGCAAGATACTCACTGGTAAAATTCTGTGGTGACACAACAGATTTTTTACATAATATCTAAGTGAAATTGGTTAAACATTGTATTAAAAAGGGTATTTGATAACACCTTGGTTAGGGTGTAATTATCCCCTTTGCCCCCTCTGAAACTGATTTTGATATTAGTAGAATACAACTATTTCAATTTTTCTGTTTTGCGTTTAGACAGACAATTTTGTGAATATATATCCGTAGCTAAATGGTTGAGCACATAATTAAAAAATGTATAAAATACCCCCCAGATAATATTAAATTTATGTATAAAACTCATAAACATTTATCATGCTTAAATCAGTTTTTAACTCTCCTGTAAAATTTACTTTTTTACACATAAGAGGTTTCATTGGGGCAATGACGATATTTACTTATACATAACTTTTTTGTTTATGTAATTCAGTAGACGTATGTCGAAATATCAGGTAATGTTGACTATGAACGAAATAATCTGCTCACTGTTTAAAGTTTCATATATTGCATAGACCACGAGATAGGGATTGTTATTTAGTGATTAGTTAAAACTTACAACTTTTTCTAATTTGGTGTGGAACTAACCATTTTTTCGTAAGATATTTAACAGGTGACATAGGTAATTTGGGAAATAGGAATTCTTAATTATTCAATTAGAAAACATGAAAACAAATTAACTAACCAACTTTATTCCTTATTAATATCTTTTGAAATAATATTACAAAATAAGCTTGCAACACTCAGTAGAAAAAAGTTTGAAGATTTGTCAGATACCACTAATATAACAAGACATGAAATAAACTAGATTGTAGTATAAATGCCATTTTGAGAGCTTAATTATTTTCTGTTGTAAAATCGCAACGCTCTTATATAGAAATAGATATAAACGTAACTTTAAGTGCTATTTACATAATTTTAGTGTCAACTCATGAAGTTGGTTGTTCGTGGCGTAAGCTACTAAAAGTTGTACTCTCAGGTATATATACTATTTAATATCCCAGGGATTAAAAATGACTAACCAAAGTTTGGGTTGTGTACCGCTTTACTGTTGCACATTTTGAAGTAAAGGATAATATATTAGTTTCCTGAGTCTACTAAAACCACTATTTTTTACGACTTATCCATTATTAAAATAATTGACTTTGTTAAGCAATAATTTGACATTATTAACATCGCCAGGGACCTTACACCATTCATCGATAATTACATCAATTAATTGGCATTACATGTACCAACTACTCCCTGGACAATATAAAGTATATCAAAAACCATAAAATTATTTGCTTTTATCATTAAGAAGTAATATCTGATTGATGCATTTGTTCACCGAAACGTATAACAATCATTTTTTCTGTATGAAGATGTATGAGTTTGTTAAATTTACTGATGTAAACAATGAATAATATCGCCTTCGCCAATGAGTGCTGCGACCAAAGCATAGAAAGACGAATATTCTTATATTTTTTGGAAAACTATGACAGTATTAAAGTGACATTTATTAATAAACTCGTAACCATACTTTTCCACAGAGAATTTTAGATGTGAAGTAAGCGAAAGGAGTGAGAAAAATAGCGTATTACCACGGTATTAAATTGCATGTTAACCACTCGGGCTATTTCTGTCCTTAACTGCTGTGTCTCCTAATGAATATGAAAGAAACTGCCCATTAAATCGCTTCAGGCCCAAAGCTCGTGCTGTAAAAAAAATTAGTTCAATCCGGAAAAGTATGTTAAAGACCCTCACAATAGTGCATTTTTTTTATTCTTAAAAAATTCACTAACAATATATGAAGGCTATTATCCGCATTTTATGACAATAAAAAAATAATAATGTTTACAAACCTCGTCTCAGAATAAAAAAAATTTGTCATTCCAAAGTGTTGACAAATAACCACAAAGAAACGGCTAAATTACCTATTTATTAAGTAAAGTATAAGTAAATTATCAACTGTCTGAGATACGTAGGAATTGTATGTTGAAGTAGTAATACGTATCTCACAGCTTAGTAACGAAACATAGTTGCTATTATAATATTTCAATAATATTAACATGAATGGAATAATAATGTTTCTGTTTTTTTTTCAGCGAACCGTTTAAACGAATACATCAGTCATTACGAAACATTGGACTACGATCATACTGACGTTCACAAAGCACACCTTAGGGCGAAAAGATCCGTTGTTAAGAACAATGATGTCCATTTATCGTTTCGAGCACATGGGCTCGAATTTCAACTTCGATTGAAAAGGGATCTTTCCGTTTTTCATGAAAAATTAGAAGTACATGGTCCCGGAGGTCCCATCGATGTTGACACATCACATATTTATCATGGTCACCTACAAGGTATAGTTCAGTTGTGATTCATATACATTATAAGAATGTGCACATACAAACCGATTACAAACTATTTGGCACATTAATTAGTGATAAATATGAGAAACGTGTAAAAGTTTCAAAGCTGTACAAAGTTCTTTTACAAAAGGTGTGCTTATATTTCTTGAGCAGAGTGTAAATTGAACTCAATTTTGCATATAAATACCACTACGTCTATCGAAGTTATTATATACGTGTTTATAATCAGTTTTGATTAATAACTAAACCACTTCAGATTCAATTACAGAATGTACATTCAATTATTTTATGCAAATAAGAGTAATTTTATTTAAATTGTTTGTGTACCTAAATTTATTATGTTAACACATTAATTTACATTTAAGCATTAAGATTTATCCTTATTGAAATTAAATCATTTATACATTTCGTGGTTCAATTTAATCACACGGTTGTAACTTCGTGTACCTACTACAATTATAGTATCACCGTTAAGTGAAGGATTTACTCAACGGTATCACGTAGACAGATTTACTAAGAGATAAATAACAGAAAATTTATTACATTAATTTTTTCAAAAATTGTACTTAATATATTAGGTCTAGGAATACATTTGATAAAGTTGTTATCGATCTGTTTGCAGTTTTTCTGTAGGAATAAGAATATTGTGCACAATGCTTATGCAGATAGAGAGTATTTTACGTGTCATATCATCAATTAGGAATTTGGCTGCTACTTTATGCACTAAAAATCAAGCTCGTGTAGCATTATGCGTACAAGAATTTCAGGTAGGAACATATTGCATTTGTTAACTCGGTGGCGTAACTTCAGATTGAGGACCCGGGGACCCAAAAGCCGAAAGGGCCCCTCACGCTTATCCTTATGAATAGGTATGACAAAAAAAAACGGTTTAAATTATTGCATAAGTATATATTATTTCATATTACAATGATTCAGGGGTTTATAATATAAATATAAAAAGAACTGTGAAACAATTAACAAATACATAACATACTTATAGATATCTTCTTGATTTTTTATTTGCAAGGGCCATAACGATAGTCGAACTATTGAGATTTTGGCTCTACTTTTTTCATTTGAGATTATTGCCAAACTTGGTAACCGGTACTGCGACATTGTGCTGCGAAGGTATGACTTAATTAGTTTTAATTTAGAAAATGATCTTCTGCGGTCGCTACACTAACGGGTATGGTTAAAAAAAGAATGCAAGCTGTAGAAATATTCGAAAGATGGTTTTCAATTATTAAAAATTTACTTAAATTATATATAGATTCCAGTTCCGATAATTTATTTTGAAAAATCGCTTTTATTTGCAGAGTTTCATTAACCAAGTTTAACGAAAGATCTTTGTCATATTTTTGAACAAGGTTAAAGGCAGCAGATTGTAATTGCTCTTCGGTCATTGAGAAAATATTTTTAGGTATAATAGGTGAAAATATAGTCCGTATCATGCGTTTATGTATAGACGTGTTTTAATAAACTCTCTAATAAATATTGTTCAAAACACGAGTCTGTAAAGAAAATTGTTAAAATTTTACTGTAAAATTAAGTGTTTGTGCTTTGTAAACAGAAGCAAACATAAAATTATATATGTATATATAACTACTGCGGTAAGGACGCTTTTATTAATATAATAATATAATAGTGTAATAGTATTTATATACAAAACTGTACTTGTCATACGAGATACAAGATATCGTGACCTTTCACCTCCTATTTACAAATTACCTTATTTTATCCATAAAATTGTTTAAACAAAACATTTCTAAATATTAAATCCAACAAACCGAAATTTTAAACACTTTACAATCATGCAAAATTCAAGTGATGGTTTTCATCCCAACATTTTTACACAATATCAATCTTATATGCCGCAGCCTCCAAACTCTTATGTACAACAAACACCAACTCAGCATAACTATCACCAACAAATTACATCACAAATGCCAATGTTTGTATTGCCTACAACAGTAGTGCTATGCTGTACCCAAATACATACTGCACCTATCTCACAAATTATTATCCAACTGGCAAATTTTCCACCGCTGCCGCCACCACAAACACAAAAATACAACTCATCGCACAGCTTGTGGCAATCAATAAACTTTCCAAAGAGTTGTGTCAACCACAAGACATTTCAAACAATTGAACTATACGAGTTCCAAGAAATTAAACGTCACAAAAAGAAAACACAGAGTAAAGTCAACATCGAAGATACCAAGCTGCGCAAAATGTCAGAGTGTAAACTCAACAAAAAAATATACGTTTGAAAAATAAAGTTTAGGTTATGTTACTTGCGTTTGTTGTCCAAGAATACAATTTTAGATGTAAAATTTTGAAATAATCATAAAGTAAAATCATATTTTATTGATAGTTACAAAATCTAGTTTTTTAAATACATTTGAAAACAATTAATCTCCTGATTTTGCCAGATTTAAATATTAGCAGAGCATTATTTATAAAGCCCATTTCACCACCTAAAATAAAGATAAATAGCAACATATTTATTTATAAAATTAAATAAACATACCAGCATGTTATTATAAGGTGTTCCTTTCAATAGAGATTTAAGACCTGGTTTGCCATCTGTCCGAATATGGTGTCGAGAGACGAATGTATGTATGTTTCATCTAAAAATTTAATAAGATTATGCGTAGAATGTATAGTTTATAATCTTCAAAACTAACCTGTGTATATAATTGGTCGTCCTGCTTTCCGATAATTAGTGATCGAACGTATATATGACAACGCAAAGAACGTATTTCATGTCGTTCTATTATAATCTTACGATGATCAGATGTTTTTTCCATACCCAAGATAAGATATGATTCAAAATTAATCAATAAACTTATGAAGCTCATTTTAAAAGTAAACTTCTAAATGACGTTTTCTTTGAATATCTAATTGTTTCGTCATCTTTAATGAGGTTATAAATTCTGAATATTACAAATAAAACGTTGTTATCCAACTGATTTTTACCTGAATTGATACTTTTAAAGTATTTGTAATTGTTCCACACAATATTGCGAGCATCTTCAGATAACACATGGCGTTTTCTTGCTTAGGTGCTTGAGCGTTATGAGATGTACTTGCGTCGCACATTATATAAAGAACTAGATTTGATTACATTAATATAACATAATTAATAGAATTTCTACCTTTGGCTATATTTATAACCAGTGTATAACTAAATGTATTTCCTGCTCAATGGAAGCAATCCAAAATCACACTGCTGCAAAGATGGAAATCAATTATAAAAAACTACAGACCGATATCAATTTTAGTGTCCCGCAAAATGTTTGAAAACTCATGTACCAGCATATATTATGCCAGGTAAAAATTTAATCTCTCCAAGACAGCATGGATTCATACCAAATAGGTCGACAGTAACTAATCTGTCTTGTATTACACAATACCTATCTGAAAAGATTGATTTATCGCTGCAAGTGGATGTCATCTATACTGATCTATAAAGCTTTTGACAGAATTAATCATGTACTCTTAATTAAAGCTAAATGATATACTTTTCAGTAATTTATGTTCCTTGTAACAGATTATTTAATCAGATATAATTATGTGTCTGTAATAACTATAAATCGAGAAAGTTTCTTGCTACATCATATCAAGGTAGCAATCTAGGATTACTTTTTCTGTTATATTTCAATGACATTGTGAATTGCTTAACTTTCAGAACTACTTTATGCAGATGACCTAAAATATTTAAAGTTGTTAGTGATTTACATACTGCCAATGAACTTCAAGAAGACCTGAATAGCATAATGAACTGGTGTGTCATAAATAAAATGAACTTAAACGTGGATAAATGTTATGTTGTGTCGTATAACAGAAAAGTGACTCAGACTAAAACTTCGTACATACTAAATAATTCGTTATTGTTAGATAAACACTGCATTTGTGACTTAGGCGTATGGTTCGATAATAGTTAAGTTTTCAGACCATGTTGTAAATGTTCTAAAAGTGCTAGCAAATCATTGGGATTCATAATTAGATGTACCAAAGAATTCTCATCAACAACAGCATTTACAGTTTTGTTCAATTGCTATGTAAGATCGAAGCTGGAGTACGCTACCGTAGTTTGGTATCCACATTATAATAAATATAAACTTATGTTGGAAAGTGTTCCACAAGTTCTTAAATATAAAATATTACCGTGAAAATGGTATATATCTCCATCATCAGCATAGCTATCTAAATGTTCATTATAAAGAAATTCCTACGATTGAACAGAGGAAAACAATTATAATTCTTTGTTACTTGCAAAAATTAATGTTAGGAAAGTAGATAACCGTATATACTACAAAAATAGGAATAAAAACACCTCGAATCAACAGCAGAATAAAAGTTATTTCTCAGTTCCTAAACCAAACACTAACTGTTTACTGAACTCTCCAGTCTTTAAAATGGTAACCTTATATAATAAATTGCCTACCGAGGTAGATTTGTTTGGTCTAAATATATTGCAGTTCAAAAAATATTGATGCCTATTATATTCGATATTAGGTAAATAATAGTGTAACTAATTAAGTTTAAAATTTTATTATACAATGTTACTTTCATTTCATTTTGTATCTGATATGTATTTTCTTTAATGATTACTCTGTAATTGGGTTCTTGTACCTGTAGAGTAATAAACATTATTATTATTATTATTATTATTATTATATTATTATGAAATTAATAATTAAAGTAACTTACTTATAAATTCAATCCAGGCAGCGGATAGTTGTAGAATAGTAATAAACAAATTTAATACGCCGGAAAAACAAAGAGGTTATAAACAAAAGTTGGCAAACGATCAGCTGGAAAGTAACGTTTTTAGAGCGCACAGTACTAATATCTGTGTCATTTTCCAATCATTATTGCATCTTTATCTAGTTTAAAAATGCGTTTCTGCGCTGGTGTCTTCCGATGTTGACTTTACTCTAGCGATCCTCAAACATCCAGTCCGCCTATCTCAACTTTCAACAGATACCAACCCTTAGAAAACGCTAGTACCAGCACTAGCAAAACGAACGCCGAAAATAAAACACAGATTCCGCCTTTCATACTTCACTATATTAAAGCCACAAAGTCACTGATAACGCTGATTGAAAAGCACATTCCAAAAACAAACTATCAATATCAACTTCTACAAGGCAATAAACTAAAGCTACTACTAAATAACCTCCCCGATTACAAAAAAATAAGAGATGTTCAAGATGCCAATAAAGTAGCTTACAGTCTGGAGGAAGAAAAGAAATTCCGTGTTATACTAAAACACCTACATCACTCAACAGAAAATGAAATCATTAAGACTCCTTTGGCTCAAAAAGGCCATGAAGTACTTAACATAATGAATGTTATGAATAGAGAAACCAAAGATCAAAAAAACCTATTTTTCATTGACATCAAACGCAAAGAAAATAATAAAGAAATCTTTAAGATAACAAGCATTGAAAACGCAATAGTGATTTTCGAAGAACCAATAAAAAAAGAGCAGTGTCAAAACTGTCAATGCTACGGTCATACACGCAACAGATGTACCAGACCAGCACGCTGTGTCAAGTGTGCAGAACTACATGATTACCGTACCTGTCCTAAAAACCGTAATGACGGCAAACCACCTAAGTGTGTGCTGTGTTAAGGTCAACACCCTGCCAACTACAAAGGATGCAGGATACACCTTGAAATATTAAACAGAAGATACCCAAGTTCAACAAACTCAAGTTATTCCTCAAGACTTTAAATTCAGCAACAGCAGCCACAGCAACAAAGACAGCAAAATCACCACCAACAACTAAATCGACAAAAACAACAACATAATCAAATAAGTCAAAATAATCATTGGACCCCACTATACCAAAGACAGCAACAACTATCCCAACCACCACTTCAGGAACAATCGCAACCACAAAGTCATGGTCTCACATCCATAATATTTGCTCTACAACAAACTGTATTAGCACAACAACAGACCATAAATGATCTATCAGCACAAACCAGACTTCTCAGAGAAGAACTAAAAAAATAAAAATAGCTCCAATATATAAAATAGCAGAGTGGAACGCCAATGGACTTCTAAATCACAAACATGAGGTAGAAACATTCCTCACAAACAATGAAATTGACATACTACTCATCTCGGAAACACACTTCACCAGTAGAACCTACTTTAAAATACAAAACTATCAGGTATACTGTACAAATCATCCTGATGCTGACAATCATGCTAGAGGAGGCACAGCCATATTAGTAAAGCAACACATTAAACATCATATTTTACCTTCCTTCAGAGAGAACTTCCTTCAAGCAACATCCATAGAGATAGAAGACTGGATTGGTCCTATAGTCATATCAGCAACATATTGTCCTCCTAACTATGCTACAAGTAAACAGAGTTTCATTGATTACTTCAAAACACTGGGCAACAGATTTCTATCAGGAGGAAATTTCAATGCCAAGCACACCCTATGGGGTTCCAGAATCTCACCACCTGGCAGGGGAAGAGTGCTGTACCAAGCAGTCCAAGAATTACAGCTTCATCTTCATCTATCAACCTATGAACCAACCTATTGGATCACTGATCATACAAAAATACCTGATCTTTTGGATTTATTCACCTATCCTCGGATCATACACTAATTATAGCAATCATGAGCAGTACAATTCTGGAACGCGAAACAGATCCAAGATTACACAACAAAAAAACAGACTGGACTCACTACAGAAATCTCATTCAAAAATTTCACTCCAAACCCAACAAGACCTTGACCTAGCTATATATAACTTTACGAAAATAATCCAAGAAGCTGCTATCGAAGCAACACCAACAACTATCATCAAAAGAAAACAAGAAGGATGTCTTATTGTAATTAAAAGAAAAATAGCGGAAAAAAGACGACTAAGGCGAGTGTGGCAAAACACAAGATATCCATCCGATAAAAGAAGATACATTCAAGCAGCGTCAGAGCTAAAAACACTCATCAAAGACATAAAAAATGAAGGTTTCCAAGATTACCTCAATAATCTGAGCGCTATAAGCGACACAAATTATTCTCGCCCAACACCTCGAGAGCATCTTTCAACCTATACCGACTCAAAGCACCCCAGCAGATGAAGAGAGAATACAAGAGTCTTTAGAAACACCACATCAACTAACCCCGCCTATGGACTGCTTCACAGTAAAAGAAATTCAAAATATGATCAAGTATAACCTAAATTCCAAGAAAACCCCAGGCTTCGACATGATTACTGGGAAACCCGTTAAAGAGTTACCACGCAAGGACCTAGTGATGTTAACCATGCTCTACAATGCAGTTCATAGACTGGGCTACTTCCCAGTGAAATTGAAGGTAGCGCAAGTAATACAAATCCCTAAACCTGACAAACCGCCAAACGAAGTTACCTCCTACAGACCTATCAGTCTACTCCCAGAACTGGGTAAAATCTTGGAAAAACTCGAAGCAAAAAGACTAATATCAATTTTAGAAGAAATTGACATCATTCCGGATCACCAATTCGGCTTTCGGAGGGAGCACTCCACAGTCCAACAAGTCCATCGGATTGTGGATAATATAAATCAAGCCTTTGAGGAGAAACAGTATTGCACAGCTGCCCTTCTTGATGAAACCAAAACCTTTGACAAAGTATGGCACACAGACCTCCTATACAAACTAAAGAAAATTCTACTTCACTCCTTTTACATTATCCTCAGATCCTACTTGAAAGAACGATACTTTCTAATCAAATTTGATCCACATCAAACAAATCTTCATCCAATAAACTCAGGAGTACCACAGGGCAGTGTACTTGGCCTGATTTATACCTAGTATACACTGTGGACATCCCAACTAATCAGCACACCTTAACTGCCACCTTTGCAGATGACAAGATCATCATGACAAGACACGAAGATCCAACTATAGCTGCTCAACTCCTTCAACAGAGCCTTGACCAAATAATTCAGTGGACCAAGCAATGGCGAGTTCAACTAAATGAAACCAAATCCTTCCATATCACGTTTACCAAGCGCAAAGGAATTACAACAATAGTTTATGCAAACAATATTCCGCTAACACAAGTCAACGAAGTGAAATACATTGGCCTACATCTCCACAAAGGACTAACCTGGTAACCGCATATATGGAAGAAACGCAAACAACTTGGTATAATGTTTAGCAAGCACTACTGGCCACTTGGAAGGAAATCCAAGTTATACCTAAAAAAGTAAACTTCTTGTCTACAACACGATTTTCAAACCCATATGGTCATATGGTATACAACTATGGGGTACAACAGCCAACTCAAACATTCAAGTCACTGAAAGGTTTCAATCCAAAGTGCTACGGACTATGTGTAACGCACCATACTTTGTAAGAAATAAAGACATACTATGTGACCTAAAAGTTGACACTGTAAAGGAAGTGATAGTGAAATGCAGTGAAAATTACTTTAGTAAACTAGATCATCACCCAAACGCCTTAGCCCTCAACCTACTGGACAATAGTGAAACCGTGCATTGACTTAAAAGACACAAACCGTTAGACCTTCCACACAGATTTGATTAACCATAAACAAAGTCACCTGTATAATATATAGTAGAAGGTGGAAACTACAAATTGTTAATCTTTGGATTACAATCATGTCACTCTGTCATATCCTTAATTAACTAACATAAGTCTTGCTTATTGTATAAACAGATTGCAAGAAGATACAATAAACATAAATAATAATAATAATAATAATAATAATAATAATAGTAGGTGAAAATAAATTCGAAATCTCGTTTATACCCTTAAAACGTGTTTTAATCTGGGATATCACAATATCAAGAGTACCATAAAAAACTTGTATTTCAAAATATTTTTTTGTGTCTGATAACCGTGGGCCACTGCTCAATTCATCCATAAATTTAGGTACTTTACTAATTCTTTTTTGTTAATGTAGGTTCAACGTCCCAAGTCTCTGCTAACTTCACTCACGCGTTTAGTACTTTATCAAAATTATTTCTCATTTGTTGCATTGACTCGAAAGTATGTTTAAGCAACTCTACAGCTTGGTCGAGAACGCATTCTCGTGCTTGTAGCAACAGAGACACAGTGTTTAATAAATTTAGAATTTTTGCCTCAAATACTATAATTATTATTACTTCAATTGTGAAAATAGTTTTGAAGTGCAGCTAACTCTGCTTTATTGCGTCCTGCATGCTAGAACTTTCATGACGTCTGGGTATAATAGATTCAGCGCCGAGGGGCAATTGTGTCGCGATGACCAACGAGTCGAGCACAATTTTTTTAAAGATACATTTACAGAAGACGTAGATTTTAACTGTGACCGTCTCTTAATACTATTGCCAAAAAAACACATACAGACTCTGTAATTTTTCATAAAAATTTCGAATCTCTACAATATTTTTGACGGAATCATTAATCACCAAATTTAGATTATGAACTGCACAATGCACATGTGTAGCCAGAGTTGAACACGTTTTATTCGAGCTTGAAGTCCAGAATAAACGCCACTCATGTTAGCTGCACCATCAAATCCAATGCCTCTGAGTTTGTTTATATCGACATTTTTTTCAAAATTTGTGTAAACTTCTTCTTCAATTTCTGCACTACTTTGTCCTTGCATTTCTTCAAACCCAACAAAGCTTTCATGAATTGGTATATTTATAGGTACTTCATTTTTGTCACATTCAATATTAACGTAACTTTTGATATATCCTGGGTTCAATCAGTAATGTAACTAAAAAATGATGCCTTTTGAATATCCCCTAAAATATCATATTTAATTTTTTCTGCTATAAACGAAATAATTTCGTTTTGTATTTGCGGACTTAAATAGTCTATAGTGCCTTTGGGTTTGCGAAGTAATTTAAAAGTACAGGATCATATCTGCTGAGCAGCTCTATAATTGCGAAAATATTACTCTGTTTTCACTATTTTCGCCTTTTCTATGACCTCTTAAAGCAATATTTTCTATTGACAAGGTTAAAATTAATAACCGGATCCAAGACCTGCCTCCAATAACTTTCTTCTTGTAGAATTTGATTTTCGAGTTCTTCATTCACAATTTTTTGTTCTATAAACTGCTTAAATGCTAAGCAAGCTTTTTCATAAGATTTTGATTCCTCATGTCTTTCAATTCCGCGTCCTGCATGTTTACAGTCGCAAAAGCCGTTACTGACCATTCCTGATGTCGAAAATCTCTGTCACCAAAAAGCCAGCATGGTTGGAAATAACATTTGTCACTTATTCGAGAATAACACAACCATGATCTTCCAATTTTTAATCCTGATTTAGTTGTTACAAAGTAATATGTTGAGGCAAAGCAACGCCCATTAGTGTTTTTCGGAAACGGACCATCAGGTCGACATGGATCATATTTCACGATGAAATGTTTGTCTTCGCTTGTTAATAATTTTCCGCGATAATTGACAAAGTCCCTTGGGAACTGTTTAGATATTATCTTTTCAGTTTCAACACATTTCACATTTTTTTCAATACAACTAATGGACGTAGAAGGAGTAGCTTTCTGAAGTTCCTGACGACGAGGAACATCATCAGAGTTATCAAATGACCCCTGTCCTTCTTCGCTTGATTCATGTGAATCAGATATTACACTCGATGGCGGCTGAGAGGGCTGAGCAGACTTTAAAAAATAACCACTTACTTTCGTTAATTTACTGATTTTAATTTTGTCTTTTGCTTTTTTACGTTTCTGCGCTCCGCTGGCTTGCTTATTTATAATGACACTATCGTCCTTAGCAACTATACAGAAGAATAATTGTATGAGAGTAAGAACATGATTTCAAAAAATGTTACCTTTTTATGATAAATAAGAATAGCTGCTCATCTGTACAATCACGATAGTATTATTCACTATTCACTATGAAAGTTTAAAACACTACAATTGTTATAATTGTTAATTACTTTGTCGTAACCTCCTAAATACAAAACACTAACGCAATTCTTTAAAGTGTTAGAATCAGCCGAATTTTAGTCTTAAAAAGCAATAGGCGAAATAGTGTTTTGAATCACTTTTGTAAAAAGTCCGTAACAAACGATTAAATGTAACTGAATGAAGAGTTATAAAAGATAAAAACCTCCAAGCAAGCAAAACGGTATCCGTAATCTGTACAACATAATTCATCGTATGTTATGACTAGCCCGGTGCGAGTGTGCATTGTTTATAATTCTCGAATTTCAAATCAGAGATTTCCAAACAAATTCCAGTGTATCTGTCGTTCTGCATTTATACCAATTTCACCAGAATAATGTTTACAAACATTAATTTTTAATTTCACATATTTTTCATATTATATTTTTTTTTAATTGTTATTAAAGAATTGCAATTTTCATTTAGTCCAAGTTTTAATAAGAGTTCACGATCTGGGCCCCTTGAATCAGGGGCCCGGGGCACTTGCCCCCTTCCCCCTAGTTAGTTACGCCACTGTGTTAACTCCAACTGAATACATAATACATGTTGAATATATAGGTTTTATTGACAATGAAAATTAAATTGAATTCCGAATTCATTTTGGTAACTGGTAATAATTATGTGATCATTATCCATATAAATCATACGGTGCGATGAAAAATACCCGACACAGCCGCTCTTATGAAACATGACGTAAGTAACCATTTGCCGCAACATATGTGATCGTGCGCCCATACTAAATATAACCTCAAAATTGACATTTGACGTTCAAAGTTTAAGAATGGAAAGAAAGGTGGCACCGCTCCTATGAAACATGTTGTTAGTAACCTTTTGCCGCAACACATATGATATTACGCCAATATTAAACATAACGTCATTGTAGTGTTACTCATAATTATTAATTGTTAGTAACAGTTTGTAAAATAAATTAAATCATGTCTTTAATTTGCTTTTTGTTCATTGCATAATTTTGAATAATTTGGGCACTCCTAAACATTAAACGTCAAATGTCAGTTTTGAGGTTATGTTTAGTATGGGCGCAATACCACATATGTTGCGGCAAATGGTTACTAACATCATGTTTCATAAGAGCGGCTGTGTCAATGATTGTTGATATCATTGTACTTGTAGAAATCATATACTCTGTTCCATCTTATATTGCAGTAGAGCAGGTCATTGAAATCTAGGGAGAATGTGGTAACACTGTCAAAAGAACAAAAGTTACCACGGTAGCTTGACCTTTGACAATTTTAGGTTATATTTTTAAAGTGACACTAATGTAGCGTTGGAAAGTAGCTTTTCATGACAACATCGCGTCTTATCTAATACATTGAAATGTTTCCTTAACCAAATCTCCAGAAAAACTAATAAGATTACCTTGTCCTCGTTTTACTATTCCAAAAATAAAACTAATGAGAAATATCCAGGAAATCCAGAGCGCAATTTCATAAGTAATCCAATGTGAAGACGCGTTCGCGATAAAATTTACTGCATTTTTCCCTTTCTTTTCTTGGCTATTAAACATGATGTAGAAGTATGTTTATATGCAAACTTAGTTCTTCGGTTGCAAAGTTACTAAGTAACCAGAACATCAATATGTATCCATTTAATTTCACCTGTCCAGGATATCCACAACGCTTTTTCATAAGTAATTCATAATTTGCTGCGTCGTTATTTGCTTGACTTACGTACACATGAAAGTAAATAACCAGACACGTGTCCATTTAAATCGTAGCTAAACGGAATTTTCCACAAGATTGCTTTTTTCGTACAAGACCTGACGAAAACTAAATATTTAAATGTATTTTTACTAAAAATTTTATGTCAAACTGTTGGACCTTATTCCAACTGCATTATATCACCAGAAGATTCTGAATCCATATCACGATCTGAATCTGAATCTGATTCTCCTAGTGCTATAATAACTGGAATATTTTCCGTGTGCGAATAAAAATTTTGACTCATTGTACTTAGTTGAACATTTGGATAAAGCCTCAAGCCGTAATTTATGAACTCTGTCTTTCGATGGAGGTTATTGTAATAATTTAAAAAAAAACCCATGCCATTTCAACAGGGTTATATTGATTGGCAATGGCAAGGAGGTAATTGTGAAACTCTGGACCTAAAAGGTTGAATTTTGTTCCACACTTACTTTTTTCAATTTTGCCCAATTTCGACCCCGTGCGTAACCATTCCTGCAAATGATTTTTCTTACTAGAAAATGAGGGTGGCTTTTCTAACTGCACTAGAATCAGCTGTTTAGTCACCCAATTTTGAAACCGATCTCCATTCATAGTTTTATAATAATCCCGATTCTCGTTCCGCAAATCGAGGAAATAGTCGCAGTTTCCCGAAAACCTTAAATTACACCCCGCGTGTAAAATGGTATACCTTTTACCTTCACTTTTAATTTTTGATGGCTTACTTTTGATGTTCAGAATCGTGCACCCAACGATGCATATTAGAACCGTTTTCGTTTCGTCTAGATACACAAATCAGATATCTTGGCCTGAACTTTGCAACTGCACACAATTTTCTAAAAAACTTAATTTTTGCTACAACGAAGTGCTCGAAATCTGTTACGACACAATATGTCCAAAGTAAAATATTCATTTTTCGAATTAAAATTCCAAATTAGTTGTAGATCTCTCCAAAAGGTGAAATCTCATCTCAGATTTTTCGCATTTACCACAATATGTTGACTTTAAATTTTGAGGTCTTGCCGTTATGATATCTTGAATGGTTCGCTATGAAACCTAAAACCAAATAGATACTTAATGTGCGCACGAAAAAGTTACTTAAGTTTTTACGTACTTATAATATATCCGACACCATTACGATAAGTTGCTCATTACTTTTTCCCGTTGCACTATTTTTAAGCACCTTAAAATTTGCAACGTTGTACTCTTTGCGATGACTTTGGGAATTTTTTTAACAAATTATTATTTCTATATGAGACTTGATCATCATATGCCTTACTTAAGTATGCAACACAGTGGAATTACTTTTCACCGGACGGCGTCAAATTCACTTCTTTCACTTTTATTTGTGTATCTATGTGCCATCGTAGCTCCCAAACGGAGGAACCGATTTTGATTTTTTTTTTTGCTCGAAAAGTGAGTTGATCGACAGTGTTCTTAGCTATGATTCAACAAAATATATTCAGCCATTTGAAGATCATCAGTTCTTTTCTAGTTGATAAGGGATTTTTTTTACCTTTTAGAGGTTTTGATTAATTTTTGTTTGTTTGAAAGGTGACTTGATCAAGAATGTTCTTAGCTATGATTCAAGATTTTTTTTTTATTTTTTAGGGGTTTTTTGTATGGGGGTTTTTTAAATTTGTAATTTGTTATGACAAGTGGGAATACCACTACAGAAAAAAAACATGACTTGCTCTACTGCAAAATAAGATGGAACAGAGTATAGGTACAGCAGTTTTTTGTGGGTGTATTTCATGTACCATTATGAAGCATGTCATAAATATGTCGTACCATAATTATATTTAAATAAATATTACGAAATTGTATCCAAAAAGATAAAGATAAAGTACATAAAATGTTTATTAGGAACACAATTTTAAATCTAATCTCACATTGGATGTCCTATTTAAATAAGATTTCTTGTTCTAATTAAAACTCTCATCATCTTTAATCGGATCCTTCTATCCATCATCTGATTCTTTACCGTAGTCGACTGTAACATCTAAAAAGAAGTCGATGTTTTCTTCTAACAGCGAACTTGCATTGAACATGGAGTTAAAGAAGCTGTTGTTAAGGACGCTAATTCTTTCCGCTCGATTTTTAGATGATCCGTTCTCTGTTTGAATCGACCAGAATTTTATCCAGTCTGAAATCAATGTTTTTTTAAGGAAAAATTTTACTCAACATTTTTGTTCTATTTGTATGCAATGACCTAATACGGTTCACATAATTAAATAATATCAATTCAAAACACGAAAACCTAAAATATTTAGTATCTGCTCAAATGAAGTTTAGTTCTCTTGTCAATCCATATTTTACTGACGTTTCTAGATTCGCAATTGCACCCTTTAAATCAGCTTAGTACGCATGCGTAGCCTGCTATAAAATTAGATTTTTAAGCGTTCGTTTTTTGGATTAACGAAGAAAAAACTTGTTTACTCAACGGTGAATTTACATTACCATTTTTATTCATAGATACATTCATTCATTAATTTATTTACAAAAAATATATAAAACCACATCTATTAAAATTTCTCTTTTCAAACTGTAACCCGCTAAAGTGGCACTGTTAAACGGAAAATATTAAATGATGAAGTAGTTAGTTAGTATAACTACATACTACAAATTGGTTCCATGATTTTGGGGGTTCAGTTCTTTACTGTAGTCCATCTTTTTGCTGGATGGAAACAATTTTTCAACTTAAAGTAGTGTTTATTTTTGAGTAGCAAAGTATCCATGCTTCACAACGGGATGGTATGTCAACAACAACAAACATACTCCCGAAATCAAGTTTAATTTGAATTTCAAAGATGTCTAAGATGCTTTTACTATAAGTCTCAAGGAACCCAACAATCCTCATTTCACCCCATTTCCTTCCACTTAGCACTTTCCTGAACTGAATTCGTAAATTCGCTGCTTAGTTTGATACAAAACATGATCTTTAACAATATATTGAATTTTCAACCTCTAAGATTATTTTCATACTAGCCTGTACCTTGTTTTTGTGAACTATTTTCCATCCTCGTGGTACTCCGCACAGTATACTTGAATCAGAAAACTTAATTTACTTCCTCCCGTTTCAATCCGTTAGGGAATGGTTTCCGGAAAAAGTCAAAACACGTTTTCTTTATTTCTTACGGAACATCTAAATATCAATTTTCATGTTTCTGGGCTTAACGGCGTGTAAGATATATTTGGAACCCGATTTCATCCCCCTAAGGTGGAATTTTAAAAAATGGTGAAACATGGGTCCGTTCGATTATTAAAGAGAATTGATTCCTCAATTTTGAGATCTCCAACTGCCCGGGTTTACGAAAAGGCCTACTTTTCAAGCCTTAATTTCTGCGGTTTGGGGTTGAGTTTTTAAAAATCCTCCCTTAGTTTGTACCTTGTGGTGCATGTTGCCCAAAGCTGACATTCCTAGGTTTAACGGTCTGGTCTGGGTGTTGATCGATGAGTGAGTCAGTCAGTGAGTGAGTGAGGACGAAGCCTTGTATTAATATAGATTATTTCCCGCATTAACAATTTTGATTCAGACATCATCTCGACGATAATACACACAGTTGCTAGAGGAATTCGGTATGGAACTTTTGGGAACACAGCATGCTTTTCAGACTTATTATGCCGATAGTTAATTGCATGGTTTTATAATGGTAAGTACGGTTATTACCATAGGTACATGATGGCAAAAACAGTTTCTAACCTCAAAATAAATAACTCCCAATACATATTTATTATTTACAAAAATTTTAAATATACCGAGCTACCCCTATATAAATCAAAATGTTAACTGTATATTACTAGAAAGACGAAGTGTGTGAGTTAATAATATTATATAGGAGTGGAGATGCACATACTGTCACATTGACAGATTACCTTTGGCATGGTATTGATACTACTCCGGCATTTACCATGATATGTGGAAGAAACCGCTATAAATTACACCATCAAGCATTCGGTCAGTTAGAAATTGTAGTTATTCTTTGCCTACGGAAGGAACTTGCGTATAAACAAAACATTTATTTTCATCATAATATATATTTCTCGTACAAATGATGTGTTCCAGTCGGTTTGGTTTAATCAGTAGAGTCGATTTCTAAATCCTTGGAAAACGATTGTATAATGTTGATAACAAACTCTTCAATATCATCGGCATGCTTTTTCAAGTCGTTACATGATTTATGTAATGTTGCCAATTTACAATTGTCACTTTTGCGTAAACATAATTCTTCCATGTACATTCAACGTTGTGTTGTTAATTTTAATGTGTCAGACTTGTACCCACACCATTTCCGTGAGGTTTAATTCGCAGTGGTATGGAGGCAAACGAAGAACTTTATAAATTCTTTCTTGCGCCGTAGCATTGTATTCTTGTGTTATTGATGTCTCGCTTGTGCTGCAGACGCGACAATTTATTCTTTTCTCCACTCCACTGTTGGAATCCTTTCCTGCTAATGATACGAAGTATTATTTACAACGATACTGAATCGATGGTACACTTGGCACAAGCTGATCGATACATTACTTCGCGTAAATGTCTGCTTCTATCGGTATGTACATAAGCAGGTTTTTTTTTTACAGAGGACAGTGAGTGTCGCACCAGGAATTGGGCCATTATCCCCACCAGCATGAACTAAGGCGAATCGTAGTCCAAAACCACTTGGTGGTTTTAAACCTGTAGTGAGCCCTTATACGAATTCCTGCCGACCATTTGCTGTAGTAGTCTCACGCCGAGATACTAATATCCACGATAACTCCAGAATGATAAAATTTGCGTACTTGAAATTTCGTATTTAAGCATAATTCCGTTTCTCCTGGTGGGAGAAATCTTGCAGCGCAGAGAGAGGTTGATTAGGGGCAGTTTTTGGGTTTTAACAGATATTTTTAAAACAGCGGCATATTTAAAATTTATGAAAATACCGGCATATAGATCTTAAAACCATAAATTAATGATGTTCCATCAATTTTTCTGGTACGGGGGGTAATTTGGCAACAAAACAATTCCTTTGGTGGAATTTTAAGTGTTTTCTTGTAATGTCTGAATAACAATTAATTTTATAAGAAAATGTGAAGACTTTTTTTAAAGATAATTTAATTTTACATAACTTTTCTTTATGAAGTTTATTAATCCGAAGTCAAATAAGCTTTAATAATTAATTAAATAACATTAAAAGTGCTTACTCCAATGCAACTGTGTGGAACAAATCTTTTTGCTGGAGTTGGACGTCTCAGTGACTGTTATGTATAAAAAGGATCGTCATGTGTTCTACGTTCATGTAGCCGTAGAAGCGGTGTAGATAATTAAACAAATGGGTATAAGATTTCATGGGTTAGTTTTTTGTGCTGACATGTTCACGTGTATTTAATGTGAATCTGTCCTAATACATTAGATTATTAATAATGTCAATTTAATTAATGATAATTAATTAAGCAGGTTGTATTTTAGAACATTTTACTTCCAAAAGTGTTCTTGAACAATTAATTGAACATAGTTTTGATTTATATAACACTAAAAATAAGAGGGTATTGGTTTAGAGAAAATAAATATACACGGTGAGTCCTAAATGGCGGATAATGGACATACCACCTGATTCAGTGTCAAAAACTGAGCAAAAAAAATCCATAACCGTACTTTTAGCTTTCAGAGAATTCTTAATTAAAGTTTGGTAAACTTAGCGACACTGTGGTTAGTCGTACTAACCTGTATGTAAGCCGTCATTGATTTACATAGTAACGCACTTGATTTAATTATTACCTTAAAAAGAAACCATACAGGCTCACTAGACCTCTTTCATGGCAATGTTTCAATTTTAATGTGCTATTTTCATTTTTACCTTCCAATCTAGATATACATATGTAGGTATAGTTTATGCAATTGACTTTTTTTCACTATCGCTAAATCGATTTATTAGCTGATTTTACAACCTTTGGCCAAGTTTCGCCAAAATCGGCCATGATATCTGTGTTTGTGGATTAATGTGTGAAGGTATGTTAGTATTCACGATAACTCCAGAACGAAAACACCTACATACTTAAAATTTTGTATATTTAGGCATGTTTTCATTTCGCTTGTAGCTGATTAGATTTAGGGAGAAATTCAGCGGTGGCGGTTTATTAGGAGCTGTTTTTGATTGTTACCTTCCAACCTACATATACATATGTAATCGACTTGTTTTTTACTATCGATAAATCGACTTATTAGCTCATTTGATAACTTATGGCCAAGTTTCGCCAAGATCGGCCATGATGTCTGGATGTATGTGTGCGCGTGTGGGTCTGTGTGTGTGGATGTATATTTTGTTTTAAGGCATTTCATTTCGCCTGGAGCTGATTAGATTTTGGGATAAATCCAGCGTCGGAGAAGAGGGGTTTTATTAGGGGTAGTTTTTGGTTTTTATCAAATGTTTCTAAAACACCTCCATATTTCAAAGATATAAAAATACTTAGATATAGACCTTGGACATATCCAGTAATTATGTTCTATGCAATTTTTTGATACGACGCGTAATTTAGCGGCAAAAAAATTCGTAGGTACGTTAATGTATTTATGTCTATTAATCTCTATCTGGCATGAAGTTTTAAACGTCATTCTGACATAGATTATTGTTTTTTGTTTTTACAATGTCGTCTGCTTTCGTTATGAACGTATAAAAAAGAGTTATCCTAGAGTCACGGCAAAATCTTTTCCGTTGTGGGGGTGAAATTGTTAGAGAGAGACAAACTTAACATACCAACTTCCATAATAACCCTGATAATTACAAATGATATATCTATGTTAGTGAAATACACGTTGTTGGGTTGTTAGAACTGCCGAATAAATTACAATGTTGTCAGCTCTTCTGTTTACACATAACTTCTAATTTTGACGTTTTCCACATTTTGAGATTTTCGATTCGTGTGGCTTGCATTGTTCAAAATGTTACAATTGCTTAATCATCGCAAAATGATCTAAGAACTGTTAAAAGTATTGTTACTTAGTTGAGAACGAGTATTTCCATCAAAAACTAATTTTCAATATAAATGTAAACAATATAACCTAAGTATTATGTTGACGTCGAATTTCATACGTTTGGCAACAATGTCATGCGCTGACGTTTATCCCCACATTGGAAAAGAGTTTGCCGCGACTATAAAAAAATTATAATCAAAATTATTTACGTTAGCATCTAGATGTTTATTAACCTCTACCTGACATGAAGTTTTAAACGTCTGTTTGACATAGATTATTGTTTTTATTTTTACAATGTAGCCTATTTTCATAAAGAACTTATTATAAGAGGCCGCATAATTATCTCAAAAAAATTGTTATTAAAATTATTTCATTTCTTTTAATTTCCATTTTGTAGGTTGGAAGGTCGTGAAAAAAAAACACGAATAAACACAAATAAACCAAAATTAAACTAAACTGAAGATGAAGACAATTCAACAGGGGACTTGGATTAGTAAATTGTGACAGAAATGACAGTAAAAGTAAAATTACTTGAAAAAAGTACGTAAAAACCTACGTTTCAAAATTCAAAATTCAAAATGTGAAAATTGTATTGCACATTATTGCAACATTTCTGTAAAACTCAATCATTGCAGAAATTTTAAACTTATGATAGAAATGCTAGGTAAACCAAAGGAATGATGATCACAATTACAGACTGATGATTTTTTTTTGTTGATTAAACTGCAACAAAAATTATTTCATAAAAATATCGCATAATAAGCATTTCGAAATCCAACTTAAGACTGTCAATAACTTCTCATCTATGAGGTTAACAGCAAATTGGTATGGACTTTATTGCTGCATTTTCTATGCTGAATCAGATGGTGTGTCTATTTAGGATTCACCCTGTATACGTATTTCAATTGAAATATGTTGAATTATTTATCTCAATGCCTGCATATACTTATTGACATTGCCCCGATGATTGCTTGCATATTTATTGAAAAAACGTGATTAAAAATATATACGTATTATGTGTCTTGAATAAAATATCAAATAGGATCGGCAGCTTCTAAGTATAGTCCTGGAAAAGCGGCCATTTGTATATAATAAGCTTCTCCTAGTATAACCCTTACTCCTTGCATAACTTAAAGCTTCTCCTTCTATACTAACTCAATTAGATTAAGTGTTTGTAATAACAGAAAGTTCACAGATAAATTCTTCCAGTACTAATTAAATTAATACGAAAAGGATCACTGGTCCTTAAGCACACATTGTAGGAAATGATGATGGCCTGTCGAAAAAAGTTTGTAGGTTTGGACATATAAGCTGTCAAAGTCGGCAGTTTTTGTAATAGCCATATAGTAAGAACTCTATTAATTTCAATGAAATTGGGCGGGTATGTTTACTTTTTTAAGTAAGCACTTTATTTTCTCACATTGACGTAATACGTAGGATGTAAAAGAACACAGCCACTTCAAAAAACCTAGA
Source organism: Vesta saturnalis (assembly GCA_036346205.1). Lineage (NCBI taxonomy): Eukaryota > Metazoa > Arthropoda > Insecta > Coleoptera > Lampyridae > Vesta > Vesta saturnalis. The sequence continues at coordinate 594,757 of JARFJB010002004.1, read as the reverse complement.
ACTTTCCTGTAAGCCAAATTTTTTTTATGTGGGTAGACTTACTATCTGAAGGTGGAATTAGTTTGTAAAACAAAAATTTTATCATTTTGTAATATTCCCAGTTGGTTGTGAGGTATATATGCATATTCTTATTTCGCATTAGTCAGAGAAAACCCTAAATAAATGGTAAGCTTTAAATAACAACACTTAACTATTGTCAACCAGCAACTTTCTTTCTTGTCTCGAAAATTACCATTTTTTTGTGCTAATGTAACATATAACTATTTGAGTAGTGAATGGGACATAATTACTTTTCTTGATCTCTACAACACCTATATAATTTAAAAATGCAAAACCATTTAATTTTTAACTGAGGATGTTCTGTATTTGATTAAATGTAAAATGATCAACACTAAAAATTTAATAACTGAAATTTTAATTTTATGTTTGTTACAAAATAAAGGGATTCAAAGAAATATCTGCACTGATATGTGAACTTCTGGAGAATTCAACATTTTATACAATTTAAAAGAAATGATATGTTTGCGATTTCATAATTATGCAATAAAGTAAAAAAAGAAATTTATACTGAGAGTTTAATATGTGTAGTTAATTTTTAATACAAGCGTTATGGAAATTATTAGATAACTCAAATGGTAGAAAAAGTAATAAACTGATTATCTTCAGTTTTCTACCATTTGAGTAACCTAGGTATAGCAATTTTATTCTTGAATTATTATTACTTTGTAAGAATTTACGTAACTGTGAGTTTTAATAATGGAGAACTATACTTCTAAAATTATTATTAATAAAAATGTATGATGTAATTTGGATTTCAGATCATAACAAACGAAAGAGAATTTTAAACATAAGGTTAAAACAAAATTAATTTTATTTTTTAATTAAAATTAGTAATGTTAATAATCATAATTAAAATCGTGCTATAGCACCAAACATATGGTTTTTTCTGTAAATTTCCTTATTCTTAAGGTTAATATAGGATATAGGAAGGTATCGTACCATTTCTTACTGTAGTTAGAAATTAAAACTGGCAACACATAGCGTAAATAAAGAATATTCATTTTAATATAAGAAATTGATCATGAAATCATGTTAATACTTAATATACACTATTATGCATGTTTAATTAGATTTCTAACAATTGTATTAAAAAAAATTGAAAAATGCTTTATTTACTACTCATTTGTAAATGTCAATTTATCGAGTCAGCTTATTGCCGTTGAAAGCCAATCTTAACAAGTTAGCTGCTAGTTAGGAAATTTACAGGTTAGAGACAAAAGTTGTTGATTTTTCACAAGTACCTTGTCCACATTGTATTAGCAAAATAATAAATAGTAAAATAAACGATAAGCGCCGTTGTCAGAGTAATGAATTCAAAGGTAACGAGACATTTTTGAAAATATAATGATTGTTATGAAAGAAGGGGAAAATTTTATTTCATTATGAGTTTTCGGTTTATTTACAAATAAAAACAAATAAATTATTATAAGTTTTTGTTATGAACGAATAAGTTCAAAAGTAATTAAATATTATTATTAATTTTATTAAATACTTTTTATGTATGCATTTAATAAAATTAATAATAATATTTAAAAAAGAAATAAAACATTATACATGACACGCCAGTAAACACTGTTTTACCTGGCTTGTAATGTAAAATAGTATTATAGGTTGGAGAACAAAGTGGTCGATTTTTTACAAGTTAGAGACGACAGTACCTTGTTCACACTGTATTAGCAAATTAATAAATAGTATAATACACCATAAACGCCGTTGTTAGAGTAATGATTTCAAAGGCAACAAGACAGTTTTGAAAATATGATTGTTATAAAAGCAAGGGAACATTTTATTTCTTTCAGCATTCGGTTTATTTTCAAATGAAAAACAAATAAAATATTATACATGACACGCCAGGTAACCGTTTTTACTGCCTCAATGATGTGACAGGCTCACCTAACGGCTTGCCAGTCATCCTAATCCTATCGCCAGTAAAAACTGTTTTACCTGGCTTGTAATGTAAAATACTATTATAGGTTAGAGACCAACGTTGTTGATTTTTTACAAGTTAGAGATGACTGTGCCTTGTTCACATTACATTAGCAAAATAATAAATAGTATAATAAACGATAAGCGCCGTTGTTGTTATCGCCAGTAAAAACTGTTTTACCTGGCTTGTAATGTAAAATACTATTAATTCCAACATTTGATACTACTACTGACTTTTCTTTCTAAATTTAATTTATAAGTATACAGGGTGCACTAATTATTTCTCCACAGACCAGAGTGTCAAAATTACACACAATACAGAAAAAAATTGAAGTAAACGCCATAGGATACTAAGATATATTTTCCAAAATAATCTCAATTATGCAATGAGTTACAAAATTACAAAGCAAAATTTATTAGCAATTTTTTTAGTTGAACACTGTACATTTTTCTAATTTTGAATCTGTTTTGATCATGCTTGTTCTAAATTTACTAAGATTTATTATGAAAATGTAGTAGACGCAATAGTCGTTTATGCAAACTTCGCCAAAACTATCTAGTGTGTGGAGGCTGTTCACACCATATCTCAATAGCCAATAACCCTACCAATTGAAATGGCACATCTATTTTTTATCACGGTTACTTATTCCTACATTTCAAATCATGTATGGTTTTGTATGCATAAATCACTATACGGAAATAATGTTTCACTTACAAAATCATATTCATTGCAATACTAAGTAAAACAGTGGTACTAATAATTCTTTTTAAATTGACAGGTGTGCCGGATAGTTCCGTGTATGGATCGCTTATAGACGGCATCTTTGAAGGTAAAATTATTTCACCAACAGGATCATATTATGTAGAAAAAGCACACCATTATTTTCCTTACAAGGATCACCCAAACAGAACATTTCATTCTGTCATTTATCATGATGCGCTTGTGAAAGACCCTTACGAAAACGAAAGAGAAGGTAATCGTTTTGTAATTTTTCTTAATAAAACATTGTCAAACTTTCTATTTACAGGCCATGGAGGAGGTTGTGGTATTACAGATGAAGTAATTCAGTGGATGGATAGGATACAAAACTCTGCTGTTGAAGATGAGGTAACACCAACTCCAACGCCCAAGTTAAAAAAGCATCATAAAAAAGCTTCAGCTGAATATGAGAAACCGAAAGAAGATGTTAAACCATTATTATCACTTAATCATGAAGATCATATTAATAAGTATTCTAGGGAAGCTAATGAAGAAAAACATGTGAGACATAAACGAGCCACTAGGTTAAGAGAAGAAAATAAGAATACTTGTTCATTGTATATACAAACAGATCCACTTATTTGGAGGCACATTAGGGAAGGATTTCCAGAGGTTTGTTTTAATTAAATTGCTTTTTATCTGTAGTTTTCTTCATTATACATTTCACTTGGTTTTAAGGAAAAATTAAAAAAAAAGTCGATTTTCTTTTATTAGCTATTTTAAAACAACAACTATTACTGAACAAATTGGTAAAAAAATTATTTCATTTGAGCAGTAGAAGTGCACAAAATTTTATCTTTGTTAAAAAAGTCGATTCATATAGTTAATTGAGTTGAGATATATCAAGAAAACCGCAAATTTTTGAAAAATTGATTTCCTGAAAAATCGTATTTTTTATACATTTGACCCGTTTTCTTTTAAACTACAAGCACGAACTTGATCAAATTTTTTTGGTGTTTACAAGTAGTTGATAAACACACTGAATAGAGAAATTTAAAAATATTGACTACAGCTTCAGAAAAAAAATTGTCAAGCTTTTTTTAAAATTTTTTCTTTACTACGTTATATAAAAATTATTTCTATTGTTCTAAATTCATTATAAAGAAACTCTGTATTCCATAGTTGCAACAATTGCCAAGTATGCTCAAAAAATTTGTGACAAATTGACTGTGTATGGTTTAGAAAAATTTTATCTAAAATTTTATAAAAAAAAAATATCAAATTTGTAATGAGTTCGGGGATCAACTATGCCCTACTAATCAAAGTTTATTATAAGATAACTAACTTAGTTTTATTAGTATTTAAATAAGAGCACAGAGTCAAATATTCAGACCAATCAAGCAAATACTTTGGAAATAAAAAGCTTTGTAGGTAGGATGAGCAGTTAATGGCCACGGCAGCCATTTCTGTGTGTCTGGTTATCTTAAAGGTTACTATATGACTATGAACACTTGTATAAAACTTATATGATATGTAGCTGTATTTTTTTCATGAAATACACATAGGATTTTGCCTCTGATTAATACTTACAGACTATTAGCCTTTGAGTGGGTTGATAATAAAATTGCTAATGATTATAGATGTTCTAGTAATAAAGACTTTTTACAAAATGTTCAATAATGTAGGTTGATTTTATTTCCCAAATTAAAAATAATAATAATTAAAGGCATGTTTGAGCAGTTAATTTGTTTAAAAAACGTTAAGTTTACATTAAGGACCAGGATCTCTACCTAAAAAATAACTATTAAAAAATTATTAATTTTACAGTGATGAATAAGAATGCTTTAATTAATATAACATATATATTTTTTTAGGGGATTAAATCTAACTTTCTTTTTAGTAAAGATTAACGAATATGATTTAAGTACTCATGACCTAAATTATTGAGCTTGTTCCATCACCTACAAAACAAAGTAGCTACCTTTGTTTGCTTTTTCCGGCAACCAAAGTGTTCATCTTTTGCATTTTCTTGATGAATTTATCCAAAAATTTATGAACTTTTTACAGAATAATTACTTTAGTTTTTCAAGTAACAAACTTACAATATAAAGTTCAATTTTTTTAAACAGAAGTAGTAAATGAGCCATGACCCAAAAATAAGTTGTTTAGACTTTTCAAAATAGATAACTTTCAAAGAAACCAACAGTAAGGAAAATTTATAACTATTGTTGTGAATTGGGCAGTCGCACATTTTAGGTCACTACCTACATCGAATTATAGTGAGTGTCTAATGAAGTTAAAAAAAAGGCAGTAAGAACTTGACAAGTGAATGTAGCCAATACGTTTTACCTTTTGAAAAATAAACTTGAAATAAAGAATAGAGAAGCAATTAAAAATCCTAGCAAATACTGGAGAAAGTGAAAATAGGTGCATAGAATTTATAATAAAATCGGACACAAATAAACGGCAATATGGATAATAAATAGCATTACTAAAAATATAAGCAAAATGTAGTAGTAGTATTCAGTAGATAAAATGACAACTACAATTTCAACCACCAATTGATTTATTTAAAATCACCATCGACAATACAATTCCCTTTTACCTGTTAGAAACCACTGAGGAAGAAGTTGATAAGTTTATTAATACAATGAAAGAAAGGAAACAAGATCTACGGAATGGCATGGGAACTAAATTGGGGACTAAATTTTATGTAAGCAGCAACCAATTTCACACCCAGAAAATTATAAAACCGAGAAATTAAAATACCACAAATTCAAATGTCACTTTATCTGGACTAAATTACATAGCGTCATGTTTTTAATATTGGCACTGTAACACACAACGACAAGCTGCAGGAGTTCAGCTCTTACCATATCTTAAACCAGGCTTGTAAGTCTGCCTTTTTGGTGCTAGTGTTTGCTATTTTCTCACTTTTTCAACTGTGATAGGAAGCGTTGGTCTAACAAGGAAACCATCTCGGATCCTATGTCCGATTCACCTTGTCCCATGAATCTTTCAAAACCTGTTATTAGTCCATACTTTACTTACAGTATGGTCAGCATTGACCCAAGTTTCATCTAGGAAATACAACTTCTTGCCTTCTTCCCGGTATTTTCTAATAATTTCTCGCAAGAAACGTGGTCCCCAGTTAATGATCTCGTCCTTTTCCCTAAGAGCATCATTGCATGACCTTTTCCGAATCTATAATGACAAGCACAAAATACATTACATGTAAGGAAATGTTTACGGACTGAAGGCAGATTTTCTTTGCCAATTTCTTCAAAGTACTCAGTTTCAATTGAGGTAACTCTTCATCTTCATGCACCACTGGCTAAAATTTTATTCAGAGTTGGTGGTTCATTTCTTTCAAAAAAAGAATGAAGCGAGAACACTTATTTCATCATCAATGTGGTCCAAAATTACTCTTGGTCTGTAGTGTACTTTAAATGGATGAAGTTTGAGTCTCTCTTTATATTCTCGAAAATCTTGTAAATATTCATGGTACACATACATTAATATATACGTGGATAAGTGATAATAATAAGGAAAATTACTTGCTTCATTTACAGTAAACTCTACGTTTTGTGTTTTAGAGTTTCCGGGTTAGAGAGTAATCCTTGAAGATATTCAAAATGCCTGTTGTGTCTTCTACCGAAAAATGTTTAGCATGTTGTTTTTTAGTGGAGAAAAGATAGCTCTTGCTTTATTCATGGTAACATCCACGGTCAGAGAACACAAAAGAATTTGAATTTAAAAACACATGTACCTTTAACGTATATTAAAGAAATTTTATGATCATTACATACCTCACTACCTTATTATACACCAAATCTTCAGAAAGACTATTTTGTTCGTATAAATGAGAATAACAGCAAATTAAGCCAAATAACGACTGTAAAACGCCAAAACAAAATGACACATTAGAGATGTTAGTTCTGTTAGGTATGCCGTCAACTACAACAGTTGAAAGCAATTTGCATTTAAATATTGCGGGACTTTTTGGTGAGGAGCTTAACTATTTCCGTTTGGTATAATGTGACCCTATCATGATAATCAATAAGAGCTTTGAAGAATATGTGTTCTCGAATAAACTGAAAATGGCAAAAGTAATATGTTATACTAAGAGATATCAATAAACTTATTTTTTCAAACAGATTACCACATTGTATCAATACCATCTAAAAACTGTTCAAAGTATTTAATGGTGAACAGGCGAATCTTAGAATCATAGAATATTACTGCTGCAACTTTAAACAAACTGTTTTCTACAATTGAAGATGAGGTACCCTTGCTGTACTCATTTATCGTTATTTAATCAAGTTAATTACGTAGGATGCATATCACAGTGGCTTAAGAATAAATTGTCCCAATTTACAAGTAATTGCAGATGTAAGGACAACAACGTGTGCTCTTGCTCAATACGCTGTTTCCTTAAACCACTCGTTTGATTTTAATAACACCCAGGTACTGGATTTCGAACCGAATTATTTTAGTAGATTGTTGTTAGAAATATGTTATATAAAAGCAAGCAACAATGCACTTCATTACAAAATGGACAACCAACAGTTGAGCAACAGTTACAATTTAATTTGGTTTAATTTCCAAAAGTTAATTTTAGGTATTTCTGTCGGTTCTCCATTTTTTAATCGCTTATTTCAAATATTAATTTTAACGTACCTATCAGTTATCATTATTGACACATTAATTTGTACATACTTTATTTATTCCAATTTTTGAATTTAGCACCCCTATGTATTTCACTTACAAACTTTGTAGATAATTTAATGCCTAATTTAAATTTATTCCAAATGTAGCAATTAAAGTTGATTTATTTTTACCTGTATTAACAATCTCCTGCATTAGAATTTTGAACATAATCTTAATACAGTTCAATGTAAATTAAATAAATCGTAGCATTATAAAATAGTCATACACTTACATTGTGGGTAGGATTATAATAAATAGTAGTGTATCATACATTAATAATAGCAAGAAATGTAAAAAAAATGCAGCATAAAGCTTAAAACTATAAAGCGATATTTATAATATTTAGAACAGGTGTAATAAAGTCAAACCAAGGTTTCAATACTAGTTTAAGCTTAAAGTTATGTTACCTAATTTATATTAAAACTTTGCTACAATTAGGTTATATTCGGTGCCTTAAGAACACAGATGAAAGGACTCAATGGCTGAACCGACCATTTGACTATTTACAAACATGTTTGTAATATAAAACGAATTAGTTACTTATCTAAAATTAATTTATCATTGAAACTGTCTACACTTTTATCTCTAAATTTAGTTAATGCTAGTAATCAAAATTTGCTTTAGCGCTCTCTGTAAGTAACTTTATTTGTAAACAGCTTTTAACTAAAATTTGATAGAACTGACCAGTAACGCTAAATGTGAAGTTTCATTAAAGTCAGATGCGTATTTTTTAAATTATCGTCAGTACCGACATCCATGCGTGCACACACGTACGCTCACCATACGGACAACGGTTTAAATTGTTTCAAAATTGCTCAAAACCGTAGAAAATTCAACACCGATTTTTTTCCACAAAAACAATGCTTATGGCTTCTCGCATAAGAAAGAAAAAAAATGGAAATTTGAAGATAGTCGTACAGATTTTTTTTTTAGTTTTATTTACTTGAAAAGATTCATATTATATTTTATTTTATTTTGCCACCATAATGTTCTTTATACGCCCCCAAATGCGGGCGTAATGTGGTCTTTATAGCACGGAAATGTCAGTGTTGCTAAGCTGCATGATTGACATCTGACCCATGACATGATATTTCACGTAAGTTGAAAGAATTATTGAAACAACAACCTTACTATACAACCTTTATTAATTTAACAATAATAATTCTAATGAAACTTATTCTTTATAAAAATTGAAAATACAGTTGGATGGATTTGAAATTGTAACTCCATTTTAGAATACAAATTATTTACAAACAAACAGTACCTTAGCAACAATTTAGCAATATGACAGTATCTTAGTAACAACAAATTAGCCTACTGTCGACTTTATTTCACTGCATTTGCATTTAAAAACTTGCCGAAAATACTGAATCTTTTTAAAATTTTGTTCCAGTTTCATGATGCAAAATAAAATAAAACATTGTATGTACCACGGGCATAATTGTAGATTATGGCTCTCAGGAATATAAAAGCCCTCTGCTTCGCGCCGGGCTTTTAACATTCCCTCGAGCCATAATCTTCTGATTATGCCCTTAATACATAAATATCTATTATGCACGATCGGTCGTTTTCTTTTTTCATTTATACACTTTGCTCTCAGGACGGTAAGTTCAACTTACCGCCCGCCCATGGTAACGTAGTAAAATACTTTTCATAATATGAACACTTCTATTACACCATTCTTCAAATGTGTATGTCGCCTTGTACCTCAGGTTTGATTTCTGAAGAAGTATTGAATTGCCTGATTTTATTATCTTTGCCTTCTAATACTTTTTTGGACATTATTTAAGTCGAAAAACACTCACTAAAATTCGTCCAGATTTCCAAATATTTTTTTCTGTTTTTAAGAGCTTTACCGACCTCGGATAAAATTGGCGGTTTCGCCACGCTCAACCTACAAACATGGTCTTTGACCGGTAAACTGCCCTTACCACTCTTAATATTTAATATGCTACATGTGAATACTCGCTAACAGTTTCTGGACATGAGATACACAAACATTTTTGAACTGAAGTTTATTAAAAATAGTTTAGAAAATTTGTTTGGTAACACAATCATATTTTAACTTATGTTAGCAGTACTGAACATCAATGTGTCAAACTGGTCCAATATGTATGATAGCTGTCAGCAAATGTTCATGTACCGAAGATCAGGGATGCCAGACTACAAATTTTAACGTACTATCGGCTTTTGGCAGAAACAATGAGGTTCTGGAGGATTGTCAAGTCAATGTTGCCAGACAAGCACAAAAATGTAATTTTCTGCTTATTTATCGGTTAATAGGAGGAGAAAATTCAGTCAATTTTGGCTAACAAAGTCACCAAGGAAATTCACTGTTTCTTTAAAATGTCTTCTTAAAAGACGGCGTTTTTTTTAGTTATTCTAATATTCACACATAACAGGATTTTTCTATAAGAAAGAAGTACCCTTATTCACGTCTTAGTTTCTTCACAGGCATTTTTTTCCATCAATAATTTAATCAAACTAGCCTTATGTAACCTTCCTTCCACACTTCCAAGGCATTGAATGAAATGTCAGGTCATTTATACAAATCCACCATATGTTTTTATCTTTATTAAAGATAAAAAAAATTAAAGAGCAAAATTACTTCTGTATTCTTGAGAAATTGCGTTTCATATAGTGTTGCTTTCCTATTTTCCTCTATTGTGCTTAGAACGAGATTTTTTCTTTTATCGGGCGTTTTAGAGTATTCTACATGGGATAATTAAAATACTTATTCTTTGGGCATGTAATTGTGTATTTTTATTAATTTTTTACAAATTTTAACGTTTTGATAACAATTGCAGTTATCCTCTTCAGTAAATAATAATAGTTGTAAAAAATGAATTAAGATGTCAAATAAATATATGAAATATACTTTTATTTTAGTAAATAGCTAGATCTCTAATAGATTAAGTATTATTAGACCACCTTGAAAATGACAAATTAGAACGGGCGAAGGTTAAGGAAAAATGTCACAATCAAAAAACAAAATTTGATCAAATTATAATGTGTCCAAAGTTACGAAAAACTTTAATCTCAAAGTGGTAAAAGTATTCACAGCTAAAAACCTAACATGTCAATTAAATATTTACTTAAACCATAACAAATTCAATAAGGAAATAATTTACCATTCAGAGTTAAAGACTGTAATCATTATTGTGTAATGAAACATAATGTGTATGTTTAATTTTGTTTTAATTTTAACCATATATGTTACATTAATGTAATACTGTGGTAACTTATCACACTTAGTTGGTAAAGCATTTACTTTGACATCTAGGAAAAAACCGGTGCCAAATTATCTGCCATAATGCTTTCTCATATATGTAAATAAATAACTTCAAAGCCCACAATACCTGAATTTGAGTCATATCGGTTTTTAAACACGATAATCCCCCATTTTTGATCCTCCATTTTGAATTTGTTTATTTTGACAAATGATTTATACTTAGCTACCTTAAAAACCCCCCAATATTTTATTTTATTTTGAACTTATATAAAAAAGTATTAGTTTGTTTTTAATTGTGTAACTTTTTAAAATTTGAAGCAATGAATTTATTATAAGTTTTGTTATGAACGAATAAGTTCAAAGGTAAATATGTAATTTAAAATTATTATTAATTTTATTAAATACATAAATAAAAATTTTACCACGTAGGATTTGAACCTTCGATCTGTAGCGCTAACCATCTGCGCCATCGAGTTTCAAGCGCCAATCAATGCAAATTTTGTCTTTATGTATGTAGAACATCAAACCGCAAAAGATCCTATAAAGAAGTTGTTTTTGAAAACTAAAGAAGTTTCTAAATATCTTCTACTGAAGAAACAAAAATGATATTAACTAGCTTTTAAAGCTCTTCCACCAAAACTATGGTTTACCAAAGATTAAAAAACTTATTGTTTATTTCCTTCTCCATTGTGTGTGCAAGTGTATCAGTTCTACATACATAAAGACAAAATTTGCATTGATTGGGGCTTGAATCTTGATGGCGCAGATGGTTAGCGTGGTACTCTAGCAAAGTAGGTTCAAATCCTATTCGAGGTTTTAACTTTTTATTTACGTATTTAATAAAATTAATAATAATTTTTGAAGCAATTAATTTTTTTAAATTTCTAAGCCTCTAAAAATGCCCAGCCACTGGTTGGATTTTGCTCATTAACGAACTTGACCTAGATTTTATGGCAAAAAATGTTTGTAGAGCTCGTTTAAAGACTAAGGAACAATTGCGCAGAAACCACTTTTGTGCCGAATGTCAATACAGTATCCAACTAAAAAACGTTTACATTAAGTTCACACATTGTTTACAGCTGATGTTTTTAGTTAGAATTTATTTGCATGATCGTCAAATTCCGAATTTATTCGACGCGCACCTCAGTGTTCTTTAGTGATTGAATGAGGTCTAGCAAATTTCATATCAATAGCTTTAATGGTTCAAAATATATCACACACAGACACGTTTTTTTCTAAAAATGTGTTTTTCGTGTTGTTTAGGCCACAAAACGTCGAGAAATGCAAAAGAAATTTTGAAAATTTAAACCGATTACATAGCTTTCTCTTTATACGTAAGTATATGAGGAAGCAATAGCAAAAAACCTAGACATACCTAATGGTTAAAATTAAAATTAAAGCATACTAGTTTGTCTGTTTTTAATACAAGATGTCAAAACTTATTTTTCAATTCTATTTATTTCCAATTTTTCCTTTGCATAATTCACATAAAGGACACACAGGAGGCACAAATGCCCTTAGATATTTAATCAGAGATTATTTTCTTGCCTGTTTAAGTTGTTTGTATGTTTATATATTTAAATAGCTTCTCAGTATGGACGAACATATAATGAGTTTGCTTTGATAAAATTTCCTAATTATCAAATTGAATATTATGATTTAAATTATTTAACACATGCTTCTCTGGTTGATTCAATATAAAACATCTCATATATTTGTTACATCTAGTATCAAAGCTATATTTTGTGGTTTCAATTTTCTTTTCCACAAGAAAAAGATAATTTATACACTCCAGAAGCAAACAATGGGTTTAAATCATCTTTAAGGTGATTTTAAATGTTTCACCTTTCTTGTAGGTTTGAAAATAATTCTAATTCAATGGTTAATTAATATTTTTTCAATTTTATCCGTAACGTTAGTTATGAAAGGAAGAAAAGATATGCGCTCTTTACCGACGTCTAAGGAAATAACCATTAACTTGCAGTGAATTTTTTAAAGAATCAATTTCATCTGCTATAAATGCTGGATCACAAATTCATTTAGCTCGATGCACTAGAGTTTTTATTACAGTAATTTTTTGACGTGAATGGTGATTTGATAGTTTATGAAGATACCTTTCAGTATGTGAAGGTTTCCGATAAACCCTAAAAAACAAAAATGAATTATTTGTTTCAGAAAGTAATATATTTAAAAATTGTTACCTTCCATTAGGTTCTTTTTACGTAGTAAACATCTAATTTGTCTTTTTTATTACAAGAATGTAAAAATGTAATATTCTTTTGTGAAGTCATAAGGTGATTATTTAGTATTATTAAATTTCAACATGTGCAGATTTTTTTATATGATGAGGCTTTTTCTATATGAGACTAATAAAAATGTAGACGTTTCGCAAGATTATATGTAGGAGATGCACTTGCACTAACAATGGGTCTTAAAGGAACGTTGGGTTTTTGAATTTTTGGTAAACCACATAGTTTTGGCGGAAGAGCTTCAGGGCTAACTAATATCATTTTTGGGTGCCGGTTTAGTATGCGGTCTACTGACTCATGTCGAATCTAGTACCCAGTCTACCGATGTTGCTGGCGGTCTACGTTAAAAAACTGAATGTAATATGCAATCTACCATGTTGCTAGGGTATATTACAGCTATATAGCAAATAAAACAAGAATCAAAAGAATTGATTTAACAAAAACTCATTCTAGGGACATAAAATAACAAGAAAGTGATAATGGACCATTAATGGGAAAGCGGAGTGCACCAAACAGCTACTATTCCAAAAATGCAAGATAAGATAACGAGTAAGCTACTGCAAAAATGAAATTAACCACACTTTGATTCACATTTACATAACTTGATTAAATGTAGTGTTGATTAGCTGGAAGATAAACAGTAAATCCATTTAAAAAGTGAAAGTGAAAGTATGGATCATCTGAATAGTAGCCTTTTCCATTATTTTAATTTTTTTGCAATGTCTGAGGAATGTCTCAATATAACAACGTAGACCGCGTACTACTTCAGATTAGCAGGGTGTACATCGCTATCCCCAAGGTAGACCGCATACTAAACCAGCATCCAGTTTTGCTTCTTCAGGAATAGAAGATATTTTAAAAAGTTCTTTAGTTTTCAAAAGCAACTTTTTTTAAGGATATTTTGGCAAATTGCTGTATGTTGATGTTAGCAAAAGTGGTACCTTATGACTTCACAAAACAATATTAAATTTTTACATTTTGTAATAAAAAGGACAAATTAGATGTTTTGGAAGTATTCAAAATTTATAAACATAAACAGAGGTGTACATGAGATCTTTTAGAGTCATTTTAAATATAGAATTATAATTTAAATCGAGTTTGCTGCTTTACTTAATGATTTGTTACTTGATATTATTTTGCATATTTTCTCTTGATACATGTATTAAAACGCGTTGCGAAATAAATATTTATATAAAACATTGTGATATTATATTTGAATCATCAGTGCTACTAATTATGCATTTCCATGAAGTAAGGTTAAAGAATATAAATTTTAATTACTTTTCAGTGGTTCACTTTAAACAATGATTTAACTTTTTTATATTTTAACTTCATTTGCAGGTCAAAGCATAAAGAGTTAATAGAACTTTTAATATTCTTAGTATTAGCAACTATTCCTTAAATGATATTACTTGGTAACATCAAACATATTGCAAAAGATCCTATTAAAGAAGTTGTTTTTGAAAACAAAGAACTTTCTAAATATCTTCTACTGAAGAAACAAAGATGATATTAACCAGCTTTAAAGCTCTTCCACCTGAACTATGGTTTACCAAAGATTAAGAAACTTACTGTTTATTTCCTTCTCCATTGTCAGTGCAAGTGTATCTTCTACATCTAACCTTGAGAAAAATCTTACATTTTTATTACAGCCTCATATAGAAAAAACACCTCATCACATCAAAAACTCTGCACATATCGTTGAAAAGATCTAATATTAAACAATCACTTTATGACCTCACAAAACAATATTAAAGTTTTTACATTTTTGTAATAAAAAAGACAAATTAGGTGTTTTGGAAGTATTTGAAATTTATAAATATAAACAGAAAGTATCTTTTCATAGAATCGTTTATTAATGGGGGTTATTAAGCAACTCCAAATCATGCATTAAGGGTTTCTTAATAACCGAATTTAAATGAAGTTGATAGATGGCGCTGCGTTGATTTGTATGAAACATCTAATAATGAATGAAAAGAAAGGAAAAGGCCCCGTATTTCATTCCTTCCCCAAGGGGGAGGGCGGGCTGTTTGTTGTTTCTAAGCTCCTTTAACCACAATCGTGGATTCCCAGCTTACATACATACATCCGTATATATGCATGAAGGGACTAAGGATGGGTATGGTCAGAATGGGATCGGAAGGAACGGAGTTAGGGTTCTGAGGGGGGAAAATACTACCCCAACATTCGCCTAAATAGCCGCACATGGTGTGCGTATACGCAGTGACCATGCCGCTACATGTGTATGAGGAAAAACCCTGAAAAACCTCATACAGGGTAGACGGTAACGGGAATCGAACACATTACCTCCGAATGCCTTTCATTTTGGAAAAACTGGAAAATTAAAGAAAACGATTCTCTGAAAAGTATTGCAACCAACTCGAATATTAATATCCATGTACAAATTCGCTATGAGTGAAGGGGAGTACAGGAAAGTAGAAACAGCAATAAATTCGAAGAAGCTCGCCCGATCGGATACGGCTGAATGCGGTAGTAGTGATGTATTCCCCTCCGTTGTCTCGGCGGCAAAACTTCGAGGTTTGACGAGACGATCCATTTTCTTAGAAAGTTTACTCGGTCGCGAATTTTTCCGAAGAATAAGTTTTTGAATTCCCAAAGGTGATCTCTGAAGTATGCAGAAATACAATTTTCAAATTCTTATCATTACTTGAATTACAGCATGTTAAAGGGAGTACAGGAAAGTAGAAACAGCAATAAATTCGAAGAAGCTCGCCCGATCGGATACGGCTGAATGCGGTAGTAGTGATGTATTCCCCTCCGTTGTCTCGGCGGCAAAACTTCGAGGTTTGACGAGACGATCCATTTTCTTAGAAAGTTTACTCGGTCGCGGAATTTTTCCGAAGAATAAGTTTTTTTTTTAATTCCCAAAGGTGATCTCTGAAGCTATGCAGAAATACAATTTTCAAATTCTTATCATTACTTGAATTACAGCATGTTAAAATTGCTCAATTTAAAGAAGTTTGCAATTTTTTATAAAACTCCCCTAAAGGCGACCACGCAAAAGAAGCCTTTATAGCTTTACAGTACCTTTTCTTTCGTGTGTAAAGAGGAATTTGTCAAAGTCAAAGATATTGTTTTCGACATACACATGCAGCTAAAATCTTGCTTTAATGATTTGTTATCATAACTATTTGTTATTATTTTACTTATATACTTATTTATTTGTGGGCCGAGATTTAGGCACAAACGTAAATGTCTGGCATCTCTATGCGCATTTTTAACGTGTCAAACATCGTATTGCCACGGGACCTACAGTTTTACTTCCTGTCCAAGAAGAAGGAGTGCTGTGGTTTTTTCCGTTTTAGAAAAACTGGCTACCTCGACCAGGTTTGAACCCGCGCCGCTCGGACTCTCTAACCATTCCACCACCGAGGCAGGATTTTGAAATTTTATTTCCATATTTGCTTCTGGATTGTATAAATTATCTTGTTCTTATGGAAAAATTCGGAGCGTCCCTCTCAACTTTTTCTTCTTCTGCACTACAACCCTCGCTTGGTTTTGGCTTGCTCCACAATACCTTTCCATTCTTTTCTATCTTGGGTCTTGTTCTTCCAATTCTTCACATCCAATATTTTAAGATCGTCAGTGACATCTTTCAATACCATTTCTTTCTGGTCTTCCTATCTTCTGGATTTTCTGTTCCCATTCCGTTATTGCTTTCACCATCCATGTTTCATTCCATCCTAGTAGATCAGTCAGTGGATCCTTCTTGATTTTATGGTTCACTATATCTTTGCTGTTAGGAAGTCTTTCTATCTTCATGGTTCATGAGTATTCTAGTAATCATCACCGTTTCACTAGTCCATATATTTTCGATTATCATCTCATATTCGTAATGTTTCATTCGCTTTCCTTAGTTAACGTCCATGATTTCTCATAGGTTACTACTGGCTATCCTTGTTCAATATGATTTTATAGTTGTTTTCACTATATTTTAGCTGTTAGTAAGTTTTCTATTTGCAATGGTTCATGCCCTGTTTCTTTGTAATCCTCACTTCGATTTCTTCTTTATTGTTTCTAGTCTATTTCACTTCCTAGATATGCTATTTTGTTTACTTTTTGTGTTTTGTATTCTCCAATATTCATATGATCCTCTGTTCTGTTTCCATTTCCTATTTGTATAATTTTGGTTTTCTTTTCATTTAATCTTGGCCTACTTTTTCGACTTCTTTAACAAATTTTGTAAATGTTTTTTCAATTTTGTCGAAGCTTATTATTGCTACGTCATCTGCATATGTACATATTTGTATGTCTTTTGTACTTATTAGACCTGTCGTTTCTTGCTTTCTTATTACTGCTTCTATTGTGATGTTAAATAATGTGGCAAATAAGGCATCTCCTTGCCTTACTCCATTTTTATATTCAAATTCTGCTGTTGGCCCCATGGGTGTTCTTACTGCTGTTTTAGAGTTTTCCAATGTTATTTCTGTCATCCTGATTACTTTGCCTGGTATTCCTATCTCTTTCATTTCCTATATTAGTGTTCTGTTGACACTGTCGAAAGCGTGGAAAAAGTCGATCAGTTCAATGTATAAGTCCTTTTCATATTCGTGTGCTTTTTCAATTATTTGGCGGACTATATGTATGTTGTCTATGTTGATCGGTTTCATCTGAACCCATTCTGACAGTCTGATAATATCTGTTCAGTGTATGTTGTTAACCTTTTGTTTATTATGGTAGATAGTATTTTATAGGTAATATTTAGTAGCATTATGCCCCTGTAATTTTCACACTTATATTAATCACCTTTTTTAAATATCGGTTGAATCATTCCTATTTTCCACTCTTCTGGTTGTTCTTTTTCCCATATTATTGTTATGTTGTGGATTCTCCCTCTCAACTAATATCTCTCTAAATCATTATGCTGCCACCTTCAAAACTACCGCTATGCTTAAGGTTACAGCACAGTATAATAAACAATCAGCATGTTAACTCTGCAGAGACGCCTGTATTCTTTTCTAGTTGTGACAGGTGACCTTGGCAACGCCATTACAGGATAGAAGACAGGTCCTGATTTCAAATAATCATGTTGCTTAAGCTTAGCTTTAGCAGGACCGTAATTTTAAAAGTTTTCTAAAACTCCTTTTTTCTATAATTTTTATGCAAATAGAAGACGAACTACAAAAAAAAAGTTGTATTTATCGTAAAAATACATACGTATTTAATAAATTTTAAGAATAAAAAGTTACAATACAAATACTTTTGTTTTTGTAGAAAAAGAATATTATTGGTTACTGATTACGCCATATAATTAATTTATTCTTATTAATACATTTAAAATTTTTATTTATTGTTTTTAATGTGTAATAAATTCTAACTCTTAGATATAAAGTCAACAATGTTTTTGGGAATTTTGGATAAGGATGGCTATACGGTAATAAATTGCAATGATCTAAAAAACTGCTGCAAATATTTGTCTTAAAAATGAAAGATTCAAAATGTTTTTGAAATATAATTTCACATTTTGTAATTAACTTAACGAAGTCATTGTGGGGCATTTTTAAATTTCCAAAAATATCGCCTTGTGCATTCTTTTACGCCTTCACCTCCTTGACGATACGACAGTCCCTGTTTTTTGTACTGAACTAAATTGTAAAAAAATAAAATAAAAATGAAAATAAAAAATATTCTATTAGATAAATAAAATCAGTGAATGAATGTATTTTTATAACGTATTTTGTTGGGATAAGTCTGTTCCTGTTTTTTGTAGTGAATTAAATTAAAAAAAAAGCCGCATATTGTACAGCGGGAACGAGTTGAAATTGGTGGGAGAAGCTTCGTGAGACACGAACTATGGCGAATACACTTGGCGTCCGCCTGAAAAATGATGCCCAAGCTACGCTCGGGTATGTCGATTTGAGGCTGCTTTCTTAGGAACTTCCCGAGGACTACTCGGCATTATCAATATATGTGGGGTTAGGCATCCCGAGCTGTACTCGGGGTTTCTTAACGAGTTGGACTCGGTCTAATCGGCATGGAAAACATTTTTTTTTTTTGACGAGTCTGACTCGGGTTTATCAATTTGGAAGGTAAATCCTCATCCCGAATGGTACTCGGGCTTATCGCCAAGGAGGTTAAAAAAGCAAAAAAGGGAAGAGTTATCTAGCTCAATATGAGCATTGGAATATTGAATGCATATGTCACAGCTATGAATTTGAAGAGATTTTTTCAGTAAATAACCACATATGTATCTAATAAAGTTTTTCTCCAAAGCATCATGCTTGTGGTAATCAAAATTAATTTGTTGGTTTGTATTTGCGGTTCTTTGATAATTACTGCTTCTTCTGTACGTGGTACTTCATTTCATTTTATCAACATTGATTGAGAATCTGCCTCACAATTTTCTGTCCCCGAATGTATTAAATGTACACATTGCAATTTTCTAAAAGATCGTCTGAATTGAATTGGCCTTGGATTAATGCAATTTCCATTTTGTTGGCGTGTTTTACCAAAGTGGTCTTCTCAAACGTCTTGATTTAACCTTCTTGTAAAAAGGTAATCATAATTAGCACTTTTTATGTGATTCCATAGACACAATATGCTGTTAATGGAAATCTGCAATGACTTTAAACATTTGATTTTGTTTTTTATATTTATACCATTTCTGCTTTTTACCTCTAATTTTTGAAAAAAATCTAGACAATCTTTTAAAAAATCCATTTTCAATATAAAAATCATATTTCTTTTTAGCATATTTCTCAAAGCTTTTATAATATGAGGAACATCAAAAATGTACACTATTTTTTGATTATCTATACTAAAATAAGGACGATATTCAGTAACATTCAATAAACCCGCCAATTTTAAGTCGTTAAGGCACAAATTTTAACTTCTGTTTAACTTCTGTGCTGCCTCCGAAAGAATTACCATTAATGATTCAGTTGGACAGGATGTATGACAAAAATAGTATGCCAAAGGCTGTTTCCACTTTGAATATATCCCTCTCAACATTAAGACACAGGCTGTTAAAGCAGGCTTAAACGCTTTTTGGTGCTTTTCATATTCTGCCAATCCAACCACACTTTTTCTGGCACGGTTATAAAATAAATTACCTTTGGTGCTCATCTCGTCTATACACAAAACGCAATGCTTGTTTTGATATTGGAAGCAATCTACTTTCATTTTCAGCATCTTAAACAATTGAGGATTGTCTAGCCTGCATCTATTGAAATCCCTCGTATTTCTTTTAATAGCGTTTGGGGTCATTAAAAATTGTTTATATACTTTGGGACCCGTAAAATAGATTGCCAAACATTCATTTTTAAATTCGTCGACCTTTTGCTTGTTTTTGAACCTGGGAAACTACTACATTTATAAAATTGGCAGTTTCTACAGAGTTGCTATATTTACACGCAAGGCCTTGATACTCTTCCAAGGATATGTTTTCAGAAATATTTTTTACTTTCTGCTCCAACTTTTCAATTTTTCCTTGCAGGAATTTATTCTAGGTCGCCAATGATTTGTTGTTTTGTCGATATTTTCTCTTTCTTAGCGTGTTGAAAGACAATTTGGCCGATGTTTGAGTGGAACATGATAGTGGCGATAATTCTGGGGATAAAGTGCTGTTGCTTTTAGTTTCATTATCCAAATTGACATCTGAAAAAATATATTCATTTTCATATCTTATTTTACTTAATTTGAAACATACCTAGCACATTTAATGGTTCCAGTTCCTGAGTTTTTGACAAAGAGTTTTCTGTGTGATCCTTTATTTCAAATCCTATAAGAAAATATGCAAAATTAGAACATGGGTATATACAATAGAATTATAGGTACATACTTTGAAGTTATTTTTTATGTATTCTAAAAATGATTACCTGGGACTAGGGTGACATCTTGTAAAATTCTTCGAAGGAGGCTCTTCTAAATTTACAAGATTGGTACGGCAATAGGAATGCTCTAAGAGCACATCTATCGAAGATCCCTCCATCACAGGAAATATAGTGAGTACCGCATTGTATTTGAGACGTTTACAACGTGCATTTGTAAACATTTTCGTCTCGAAGTGATCTCCACATAGTCTATGGCTTTTATATATGAAATGTAATTTCTTCAATAGATCTTCCCTGCTGCTACTCATCGCCCATTTTCTTGCTCTATAAAAATGTTATTTATGTATTAAGGCTAGTAAGCGTAACTTTTTCAGTTGTAAATTATTGTGCTTACCTAATAGGATCACTAGGAAAGCTAAAAAAGCTTTTATTGTTATTGTAACGTTTATTATTACAGTTTTTCGCTGCAGACACGTGTCCCGATTTCTCTTCATTTATGTCGTTAATGTTAACTGAACACTTACACATGCTTACACTTAACTTAACACTTAAAACACTAAAAACAATTTTACTGCATACAACAGAAGGAAACTTTACAACCATAAATTTAAAAAATAAAATATTTACAACACAACACTCTAAAATAATTATAACTCTTAACGCACGCCGATGAATTATATGGACACAACCAAGTAGAACTTACTACGCCTATGCCGCATCTGACAGGTTCTATCCTGAAATGGAGTCGTGCGCCAAGATATGCGCGGACGCGTAAGAGAGTTACCCTGCTGATTGTTTATTATGCTGTGGTTACAGATGGCTTATCTTCTATAGATGTGGCTTCGTCCATCTGGCTTCCATAATTTAATTTTAGTCTCGCCTGTAAACAGCATATTTTTTCACTGCACAATATTCCAAGAACATGTGTTCTGGCAAATTCCAACAATTTGTTTATATTAATATATCTTGATAATATATCGAAACTCTTTGAGGAAAATTAAAATAAAATATACCGTCCAATCTCTTTTAATTTAGTAACTATCTTTGGTGGAATTCAACACAGTAAATTTCAAGATATTAATTAAATGGTTGTTTGAATTTGTTAATTACTATTTACGTAAAGAATAAAGAGTTCAAGTTTTAACAAGAATCATCAAATCTGCATTACGTTACAGAAATTTTACTTTGTACTTGATTCAATTTGTAAGAGAATGATAAAATTTTATTCATTCTTTCAAAATCAGTATAAGTTATGGATATGGTGGCATTGAGGAAAATTATCTAGAAGCAATGTTACGTAATATTTAATTAAAAAACTTTAATTACCTATTCACCTTTGAACTTATTCATTCATAACAAAAACTTATAATAATTACGTTATATTTGTTTACACTGATGAACCAAGAAGTGTAGGCGGAAGGTATTTTTTAACTTATAGGTTATGTAATTTACAACATAATTGCATACCCTAATTTTAGTGTAAAATTAAAAACCAAAATTTTGGGGACATAGAATTATGTTTCATTTGAAAAAAATTTAATTACTCACATTCCATATACACCATCTATTAAATTTGAGAGTTTAAATTGTTAAATTGAATAACGGAAGTTGCTAGTGTTAATAGTTATTAAATTTTAAATAATAATGCGAGTGATAATTTTGTAATAATAAAATCTTAAAATATTTGTAGCATGCAGATCCAAGGAAGGAATTAGAAGTAAATGATAAGACTAGAGAAGAAATTTTATCACTCATTGCACATCATGTTACTGCTGTTAATTATATATATCGTGATACAAAATTTGATGGTAGAAGTGAACATAGGAATATTAAATTTGAAGTTCAGAGAATTAAGGTAATTATTAAGCTATTTTTAACTGCTTGGTAATTTAATGTCTCTTTATAGATTGATGATTACTCCGCGTGTAATTGCACACATCGCCATTGTGAAATAAATCAATTTTGTATGGAAAATATAGATGTCAGTAATTTTTTAAATATTCACTCACTTGGAAATCATGAGGATTTTTGTTTAGCCTATGTATTTACATATAGGGATTTTACTGGCGGAACATTAGGATTAGCGTGGGTTGCATCAGCATCAGGTGCATCTGGTGGTATTTGTGAAAAATATAAGACTTACACAGAAACCATTGGTGGAATGTATCAGTCAACAAAGCGGTCACTAAATACTGGAATTATTACGTTTGTTAATTATAATTCACGTGTTCCACCAAAAGTGTCCCAGTTAACTTTAGCACATGAAATTGGTCATAATTTTGGTTCACCTGTATGTATAATATCTGACAAAAAGATAATTTCTGATTGTTACCTAATTTTTTTAGCATGATTACCCACCAGAATGTAGACCAGGGGGTTTGAATGGAAACTTTATTATGTTCGCATCTGCAACTAGTGGTGATCGACCTAACAATAGCAGGTTTTCAGGATGTAGTGTTGGAAACATCTCAAATGTGTTAGATGCAATAGAAGATAATAAAAAACGTAATTGTTTTACTGCTTCTGCTGGAGCATTTTGTGGAAATAAGATTGTGGAAGCAGGTGAAGAATGTGATTGTGGTTATGATATTAATGAGTGTTCAGACACATGCTGTTATCCACGAATCATTGAACAAGAAGATAAACAGAATAATGCTTCTGCAAAAGGTTGTCACAGAAGAAGAGATACACAGTGCAGGTACATTTTAAATCAGAATGTGTGCTTCTTAAATTACATTGATACTTTTAGTCCCAGCCAAGGACCTTGTTGTAGTGGGGAAACATGTGCTTTTGTACCGGCATACAGAGAAGAGGTGTGTAAAATTGAATCGGATTGTTCAAGATCATCAAAGTGCAATGGATTTTCTGCTGAATGCCCATCACCTACTCCAAGACCTGACAAGACTAGATGTAATAATGGAACTCAGTTATGTGTGAAGGGAGATTGTACTGGATCTATCTGTCTTGAATGGAATCTTACTGCTTGTTCGTTAACGTCACAAGACCACCCAAATATGGATAAAAGAAAACTCTGTGAACTTGCTTGCCAAAACGGTACAGATATTTGTAGAAGTACTAGTGAGTTTGCTCACCTAGTGGGTCTACCTCCAGGTGGTATTAGCTTAAGACCAGGATCACCATGTGATAACTTTCAAGTAAAATAGTCCCTTTAGAATTTGGTTATTATGTTAATTGTATTCATTTTTCAGGGTTACTGTGATGTGTTTTTAAAATGCAGAGCAGTAGATGCAGATGGGCCATTAGTTCGTCTTATGAACCTTTTATTAAACAAAGAAACTTTAATGAATGTTGCTCAATGGATAACTGAATATTGGTGGGCTGTTCTATTGATTGGTATTGGTTTTATTATATTTATGGGACTGTTTATAAAATGTTGTGCTGTACATACGCCTTCGTCGAATCCCAAGAAACCTCCCGCTCGTAGATTAAGTGAGACCCTTAGGAGACCAATGAATACATTAAGAAGAATGGTAAATTATATTTTATATATGTGATTAAGTTATGATTCCATTTAGTCTTGCATTGACAGTTTAAGTATCTGAAGACTCTAACTCTGTCATTGTGGAATGAACATTTGTTATTGTTTAAAAAAGCAATCACTATTGTGATGTGATGGGTTACAGTACTGAACTGAAAGTTACAACATAATGGGTTTATGGATTATTTTTGTTGTAATTGTAATTAAGTTATATTATAATCATATAAGTTTGTCAATGTATATCTGTTGTGGCACGTCCGTTCGTGTCCGCGAATACAGAAAAATGGCTTAACTGTTTTGGCTAATAGATACCAACTAAAGATGTACACCTCCTAATTTGGGCTTGATTAGGTGACCCCTTACTAGATTAAAGATGAGTGGCAACCAAATTTTCAATAGATAACCTATGGCATTAGAAGTGTCATTAAAAAGCATTATTTGTGAACATTTTAAATAAGTATTTTTTTGAAGTCAACAAATTACCTATTTTGGTCAAATTGAGGTCAAAGGTTTGTGTTTTAATTGCAGGATAAACGGTTTCACCTTTGTCAAATCTGTTTTCACTAATTGATTAATCAAAAGGTCTTAATAAAATTTAAGATTATGGATTTCATGGTGCATGACAAAAAAGTCCATGACAAAACAGCCTCGACAAAACAGCTCTCGTCGAAATCGCCCCGTCAGAATAGCCCCAACAAAATAGCCCAAATCCAAAACAGCTTCAAAATATCTGGGAAAATATAACTTGTTTTACAAAACAGAGGATTAGGAATATAGTATAATAAATAAAATTCCACAAAGGTAATCAAGTGCTGTGGTGTTTGGATAATTTTCTGCTAATGTCCTTAGTCGGCGATTTAATAGCACATATTTGTTCTTGGATGTCTGTGTGTCAAAATCCTGTCAAAATCATGTTTCATATTAATCAATAATTTGGGATAAATGAATTCCATACCTTGCTATAATATTTCACTATTAATTAATTGTTAATTTTTAAAAATTATGTTTCATATCCTTAACCACATCATATTAATCAATAATGAGGGATAAATGAATTCCATATCTTGCTATATTTCACAATTGAAACGGTGAGTGCATGAAAGGGTTATTTATCAAAATGAAAAAATTCCAGCTATTGAAGTAAATGAAGGTGTTATGTGCTGCTTTTTAGAGGCTTTATTTACTCAGATACTAGTGTATGAAGGAAATGACGACACCATCTACAATATGGGCTAAGAACAATGAAGATTCATGTACGATGAAAGAAAAAGAAAAGAGTTTTTTAACAAGACCATGAAATAAAAGAACAGTTGAAAATTATCTCCCATAATACTAAGTACGATACAATAATATACGACATGAGTTAGGATGAACATTGGAAAATGCACATACACCTAGCTAAGTGTAACATTTTACACAATTTTACTAATATTGAACTAAATTCTTTTATGTATATTTATTTTTTGTTCTTCAAGGACCGCAAGTAGATCGGACTATTTTATTTTAACATCTCTTTTATGATTTGATTAAAAGCTTTTTTACATCTTAAACTTCATGAATTTGGCACATTAAAGGTGTATTAAGTTTTCTATTGCTATGGTTACCGAACATACAAACTCATGTAGTAGAAGATATTACTCTGAAACCACAGTTTGTAAAAGAGCCTTTGTCAAACTATATAACACAGGCACAAAAAAGTTGAGTTGATCCAAGCCTCTATCGAGACTGGTTTAGGAGCCCCTGCATCTGACAGAAGGGGGAAACATAACAACAGGCCAAACAAAACACCTGAAAATATGGCGGCTTACAGTATTTTGCACATTTCTACTTTTCCTGCTGAAGAGTCCCATTACTCAAGAAATAAGAACATTCACAAGCAGTATCTCTCCCAATTGTGTCTGTTCCAATCATGCACAAGTTATATTTAGAAAAGTGTTCTGCTGATAAGGTAGATGAGTGATTTAAAGTTAAAGAGTGCACTTACCGTTTCTGTTTTAATAATGAGTTTAACTTGTCTTTTGGAGATTCTAAAAGGGATACCTGCAGTACTGCTAATGAGGAACATGTAGAAAATTATAAGTTAGCTTTTGAAGGCCAAAAAAGCTGACAGACAATTAGCTAGAAATACAATAAATACTGTGTACATAACATTAGATCTACAACCAGCCTTTACCTTGACTTAGCACTTCTAAGACATTCTACTTATGCCACATGTGGTTTCATAATCTGAGAATACACACCATAGCTAAGGATATTGGTAAAACGATTTGTTGCACATCAACAGAAAATGAAGTAAGCAAAGGTAGTAATGAAATTGTTAGTAGTCTTCTGAGTGCATAGAAGTTGACGCTACACTAAAACAAAGGTATCACTTAATACTTTGGGCCGACTCCTGTTCAGGTCAACATAAAAACTTTTTGATGGTGTGCATTCATCAATACCTTGTTGGAAACTGATATTTTAAGACAATCAATCATAAGTTCCCTAAAATAGGGCATTCATACTTTGACTCCGACCGAGATTTTGGTTGAATCGAAAAATGTTTGACAAAGAATAAAACAATGTGCACACCAGACCAGTATCGTGAAGTAATTGTAACTTCTAACAGGAAAAATATGGTGATTGATATGAAGGATCATTTCAGAAATACAGAAGATTTACCAAAAAGAATGAAGATTTTTAACAAGAAAAAAGATCTCCTAAATGAAGAGGTGTGTTTCACGGATGGAATAAAATGGTTTAGAACCGAATCGTTTGGATTCAAAGAAACCCATGACAATGACAACTACAAAATGGTCATCCACAAAGATGTTAATTCTTCACCAGCTCTTCTGAAAGATTTCAGCATCCCAGGCTCTTCACGAATTCTGATTCATTGTCTAAAGAAAAAATACAAAACTAAAACAGCAGTCTGTTTTGTTCCAGATCAACATAAGCGGTTTTATGAACAAGTTTTGAATGAGCAAGAAGAAAATGCTGCCTGATAAGTTCATTGACGAGTGTGATAGTCTGACTATAATTTGATAAGGAACAGATTAGACAACATTTTACCAATATGATTTGTTAACACCCTGTAATATGCTCTACCATACTCTTTGAAATGTAGAAAAATATTGTAATACATCTTTTGTAAACCTTTATTAAGTTTTTTTTTTTCCAACTACTAATCATATCCTGTCTTAGGGATATTATTGTCTCTTTTTTTCCCAACCCCTAAACATACAAAAGAAATTGAGTGCACAACACCCATAGTATAGATAAAACATCAAATCTTGTAAGTGCATAAAGGAGGTAAGTGCACATACCACTCTTTGTCATAGGTGTATAAAATGAGTATAATAGAAAAATTTCTTGTGGTTGAAAGAGTTACGTACAAATGGTATTTTTGTTTTAGTTCAGTAAGTAAGTATTCTAGTTAATCACCCTGTTGACAGAATTTTATACTATTTAGGAGTACAATAATGTAATTTAGATAAAAAGAAATACATAACATAAAAAAGTTCCAGTCCTTGAACTTTGTGTCCAATTATCTCAGAACTAACTTCTTGTCACATAATCCCTTCATGCACTCACCTCTTCAATTAATTAATTGTCGATTTTAAAAAATTATGTTTCATATCCTTAATCACATGTATGTATCATGAGGCATAACAGAATTCCATATCATGCTGTATTGCATATTGTCACTTTTAAAGTTTATTATAAGAGGCCAATTTCTTGTAATGGGCCTCACATTTGGGCACCATTTTGTAATGGTCGTCACATTGGGGGCTATTTTGTGATGGTTCTTTTCAATCTTTCATAATTTCGAACTTATCGAGTGAAAATGTTGTATTGTTTTTATGAAAATGTGAAAACAAAAATTTATATGCTACGATCACGTGTCAAACTTTCATCTGGAGTTGGAAAACGCCACATTTTTCTCTAGTTGTACAAACAACTATTGTGTGCAGGCCACATCTAGTTTAGTTTTGTAAACAAGTTCTTTCCACCAAAGGTGGAATCTACGTTTGAATAAAAAGTGTTTATTTTGGATAAAAACAGGTACTTCCATTTTCATTACCACAACAAAATTGATTCATATCTTTACTTCTTATATTGGTTGGGCAAAAAATTATTATATACTTTTGGTTATTTTCTGAAAAAATTTTGCTTTTAACTTGATAACTTTTTGCTCACAATGACAACTATTAGTATATACCAAGGGACACACCATTTTTTTTTGAGTAGTAAAAATCTCTGTTTTAAAAGTTTACTGTTTTTAAGACCGCGTTTATATTGTTAGATTATACTGATAATGATTTGATGTTTTAGCGACATTACAATGGTCATCATTCAGCCACAGCTTCTAATGCAGGAAGAAGTAGAGGTGATAGATCTAGTCGACCGTCAGCAAGTCAAGGACCGCGGGCGGGTTATGGTCAAGGTAGAGGACAGTATTATGCCCCAAAAGGTATAATAGTTCTAGATTTTTGTAAGCAAGTGTGTAATTGATGGTTTCTAACATAACATATTTATGCGACCATGATACTATTTGTTCATATAGTGGATGCTAATGTTTAAATATTAAATAGAAACTAAAGTTGGATATACACCATAATATGATGGATCAATAGCAAAACTTCACCCAGTTTACCCACGTAGACCAAACTGCACTCTATAGTTCAGCAACTGAAATAGTTTGCATACAGTGCGGATTTGTTCTTGACCAATAGTGTGTATTATGGAGATTCACACCTCCATTTCTATGAAAGGTGGCTTCATCTGTCCACAATATACGTGAAAGAACTTGCCGATCTTCCACCATCATACCCAAAAGCCAGTAGCAATGGTCTAGTCTTCGGTCAAAATCTGCAAAATGCCTGGTGCAGGAGTAAGTGATATGGTTGTAACCTGAAACAAGATGGTGACCACTGATTCAACAGGAAATTTCTGGTTTTTGTAGGAAAAGCATTTAGTAAATCCTTGTAAGTTTATAGTGGATAGCAATAGTTCTAGTACTTGTATGTTATTCTTCAGCGGTTAAATATGCATTCTTAGTATCACAGAAAATAGGTGGGGGTGTGCCCTTCTTAAATTTAGAATATATTTAGCAGTGCTGAACGAAGTTTTGCGTAGTGCGATCACTTTGACCATTGTACATGTACATCAGTGAAAATTTTATTTAGTATCTGATACTTTTTCGGAGTAAACACAATCATGTCGCTATCAAGAGAAATGAAAATAGTGTTAATGACTATAGAAGGTGAAACAAATGAGGAAGATACTATTTCGGAGTATAGTGACATTTCGGAAAGTGAAGATGGAATTACGGGTATGGATAATTTAAGTGAAGACTTTATACAACATTCGTCTTAATGCTATATAGGAAAAGATGGAATAACACAGTGGAACATGCATCCATATTCAATACAAACAAAATGCCCCAAACAAAATATATTTCGGTGCGTATCTGGACCGTCAGAAAAATATCTAAATAAAGACATTGACATATGGCAATCATTTTTTTCTAATGAGGCATTACAACATGTCAATAATACCAAAGAATATGTATTTACATTACATATTCTTTGATAATACTAACATATTTTCAAAAAATACGATGTGAAAGATACAAATATAGTGGAACTAAAAGGACTTATTGGATTGTTATATATTATTGGTGTTGGAGTTCTCGACATTCCAACATGAAACAACTTGGGATACAGATGGCACTGGTGTGGACATCTCACAATGGGAATGAATAGATTTTTACTATTACTTCGAGCACTGTGATTTGCCATGACAATTACACTGTTGGAGAAATTGTCACAATAGACGAAATGCTGAATCTTTTCGTGAGAGATGTTCTTTTAGGCAATATATGCCTAGAAGCCCGCCAAGTATGGCATAAAGATATTTGCCCTGGTGGATACAAACACGTGTTACACTAGCAACATGGAAGTGTATGTAAGTAAGCAACCGTATGGAAATTATGAAGCTAGTAATAAACCGGAAGATATCATGTTACGTCTACACGGCCAATATGGAATTCTGGAAGAAATATAACGTTCGATGATTGGTTCACTTCTATTCCATTGATATAAAAATTAGTTGAAAAACGTATTTCAGCTGTTGGGACCTTAAGACACAATAAAAAAGAAATTTCAAACCTATTTCTAAAGAAGATTAGACCAGTATTTTCTTCAATTTTTGGTTTTTCCAAACATACTCATTGCTTTCGTATAAATCGAAGAAAAATAAAGTAGTAGTTTTGGCCTCCAGTATGCATTTCAACGATGAAGTAGTTGAAAATTTTCAAAAAAGGCTGCCCGAAATTATAAATTTTACAACCAAACAAAATGCGGCTTAGATTTAGTAGATCAAATGAAAAGAACATACTTGGTAGCTCGATGGAGTTTTCATTGGCCGTTGACGATATTCTATGCTTGTCCAAATGTTGGTGGGATAAACAGTTACGTTATTTATAAAGAATACCTTACAATCCAATGTAACTAGATGAGGTTTTCTAAAGAACTTGGGTAAAAGTTTGATAAAAGAATACCTTCATGAACGGTTGTTAGGGAATTTAGGACCTAAAAAGAAAATTAGGATCAGAAAAACACTACACTTGCCTCGGCCAACAGAGGTAAAATCGGTCAGTACCCCTGATTGTAGGTGTCATTTTTGTGACAGAAAAAAGAATAGGAAGACCAAATCACAATGTGCAGACTGTAATTTATATATATGTACAGAACATACAAAAAAAGTTTGTACAAATTGTAGCGGAGAAGGGATGGAAGTAGAATACGATGATTAGATGTAACGTAACATATTTTTTTTGTAAAAATTGTATTTTCACTTAAATATTTGTGTTTAATTAAATCTTACAATATATTTGTTTTCTTATTAATTTTTTCTAAAATTTGTACGAAGCTATGGATTATTATACAAGCGGTCAATTTGACCATGGCGTATGTGCTGCAGTAAGTAAAATAGGTGCGTGTGCTGAAGGGTTAAACGAGCACTGTTATTTCTCAGCTACTTTTTTACATGTAGACGATTCCCTGATGTATATCATAAATATATTTTGCTAGTTCCAACAAATTATTGGTCGTTTCTTAATTTACCTCTTATTTTTAAATCAACCATCAAAAACATACTTATTTTAAAAAATACCTGCTTACTTTATGGTATTTAATATAGTGAGTAATTCATTGATCCAGTTACAGCACAGACAAATTGTTTCTGTATTATAATAGATGAATACTAATCGTATTTTATAATATAATAGATTATTCCCCACTAGCAACTGCCCCACCATCCAACTACAATGTGAGAACAAATAATCATCCCGAGTTGTATGCAGGTGCATATGACCGAAATGCGTATGAAATGCGTCAACAAAAAGTCTGACAGTATGGAAATACTGGGGATACACGGGTTTCACCACCACCTGAGTACCCTGGTAATCCTATGGCCAATATACAATTTGAAGGTCCATCTGGAAATTCAATGACTAACAGTTCTACCGTAAATGTGCCCAATTGTAATGTTGTTATATCACAACAACCTGAAGACTCCAGTGCAAGAAACAGTGCTTCAACATTTACAGGATAGAGTTTATTAAAGTTAAAGGTCAGTGTTCTGTGATTTAAATTTGAAACACGTAATGTTTTTAAAATGCGTGATGTAACAATTTAATTGGATTAAACGGGTGAATTTCATAGTCACCAATAGTTTTAATTAAAAATCGTACATACCCTTACAGTTATTATATATGTAAGTATTTTAAATATTTTTTTGTTGTAAAGTTTATTAGCTTCCTATTTGATGAAAGGCTGATTTATAATTGTGTTGTAAATTGACACCAATTGGAGTTGCATTTTTAAAAATTGAGCCATTCATTTTACAAATTGTCTTACAATATAAATTTATTTCGGCTCAGTTTTTATGATTTCCAAGATGCAATTCTTAAGTTGGAAATTTTAAAAAGTTTAATAAGTGCAGATTTATGGAATTTTATTGAAAAACTTTTCCAAAAAATTTGCTTTTAACATTGTGTTAAATATTTGTAAAGAACGTTGTAATGATATGTAATGATTGCTTATTTTCGTAATGTATATCTTCACATTATTGTCTTGTAATAAACACTATATCTAATAGTGCCCTCCAATTGGTCATTATTGGATGCATTGTCTAGCAGTTGAGTGAGCTTATCATCCCGCTTAACATCATTTTAATCTAAAGGTTCTTTTTAGGTGAAAAAATTTAGAAATGTATTTATGTATGTATACATAAAAGTTGAACCTCCAGAATTATTAATTTTAGTCAGCTACCACTTTTTCAACCATTTATAATTGGTCAGAGTGTAATGCAGTGACACTTCATTACAATCACTTTTTATTTCATTTTGCTATTTAGATAGTATAGTTGGTATCAGTATTTTTCAGCTAGTGTTTTTTATTTACGGCTCTATTATTATAAATAAAAATCAGTTTTTTTTGTACTGATTACATATCAGACATAAACGACTTTTGAAAAAAATCAGTATTTTTGAATTAATACTCCTTAAGTATTTGTACAATTCAGTATTTTCATATTAGTATAAAATAATTAAAAATTGATACTCATCTGTTGTGTGCCCCTAGTCATATTTTGTATGTGCAATTGTAATTGTGTTTGAAAAATCCAATTTATTGTGAGGTAAAAAAAAATATTTTAACTTAATGTTTAATCAGAACTTCATCTTACCCATTTTTCTTAGTTCTAGTCTCGGTAGTAATATCCATGTTGGTTTTTTATATTTACATATTCAATAAATATCCTTAAATTACTTAACTCTAACAAATCAGATGATTATGGTAATGACAGTAAATTTCTGAAAGCTGGAAAGCATTTTATGTTAAATAATTAAATATAAATAATTTATAGTAAACAAATTATTTAATGACCTGTTTTTTTTTAAATTTTGAGTAAATATATAATTTGTTAAATTTTTTAGGTGCTAATTCATTATTTTTCAAAATTTTTTCACCTAAAGAAACTGATATAGGTTGCAAAACATTATTTGCATAAATTTGTATAAATTAAAATTTCTTAATTGAGAATGAATATAATTGATATAAATATTTATCTAAAGTGCAGATCTCATTGTAGATATAACTTCCTTCTCAAAGATGATCTTTGTGTGAAGTGACTATTTTTGTAATTGCATATGGATGTGTAAATTTTATGATGTTACAAACATTGTTAAAATTAGCAGGCAATTGTGATATTATTAATTGCGAAAAAACTCTGTAATATATTCTTATTAAAATACAAATTTAATTTCAACACAATCAATAAAAAAAAGTATATTGGTGCCACATCGTGTGTTGTTTTTTATTGTACAAAATAACTTGTACATATACTTTGTTTTTATATGAGAAATCTGTACATTTAGAATTTTTTGGAGTTGTGGATTTTACTTGCTATAAATAAAATTATTTAAAATTTATGAATTGATGTTTGAATTTTAATTTATCGGCATGTATTATCCAAACTCGTTGACCAATTATTGTTGTGCATGTGAGCTTAAAATACATGTACCAGAGACCATTGATAATTGACATGGCATTTAAGACTCCAAGAATAATAAATGTATTAGTTGTGAACTGTAATATAAATAAAATACATTTTTCATTTGTGTATTTATGACATGCAATTCAGTTAGCAGTTTTGCAAGTAGTAACCCTTTAGAGCAATTTATTTTCAAATATTAATGTACTAAAATTGTAAAGGTAAGTATATTTTTTAATGTACAAACTACCAATCAATAACTTCTAGTAAAACACTGTGAAACCTCTATTAACAGACACCTCTCAATAACGGACACTATTGTATTTCCCGACAGCTTTACATTACAACAGATATATTACAATCGTCCGAACAACGGCTCCTTCTTTGAACGGATGTGTACAGTAAAACCTGAATATTTTTAAAATATCTCTGAAAAAATCACCTCTCGATAACAGTTCAGGAACTACTCGAGTTTTATTGTCAGCTTCAAAAAATTACAAGACAATTGACTAAATTCCTTAAAGAGGCATTTGAAAAGTTTGTTTACGTAAGATCATGGTGGTTTTGTTGTGTTCATGTGGTCTGTCGAGTAATAACTAAATACATAATAAAATTGATTTTTGTAAGAAAATTTTAAGGGCGGTCTGTTGTAGAAATGCATGAACCTTCCCGCACCACGTAAACAGTCTGCCATTTACCTCAAGCTATTGTTAATTTAAAACTAGTTTTAAATATTTTTGTTTCATTCTATTTGTTCCTGTTATTGAGTATCTATATATTCAGGTATTCCCAGTTTTAAATCTTGCATCCTTAATTCTTACCTCTATGGTTGAAATTACTTAGAAAATGAAACAAAATTTAACCACAGATGTATACACACTATCGATAGCTCATGACATAGGGAAATTGGGCAACTTAAAATGCACTCTTGTAGCTAGTGCAATGTGCGTTGTATTTTTTAATCTCTGGTGTAGGTCTGTTTCTGTACTTATTTCAGAGCGGAGCAATCTACATAATCTAGATATAAAAGGCAGTTTTCCTGATGGTGCTGAACATGGGATTTACTAGATCATGATTGTATATACATATTTTTGCGATTTTCGTGAAATACCTGTCAGTTATTGCAGTAATCTAATATTAGAAATTGAATGATGATCAGCAAATTTTATTCATGAAAGTTGCACTACAGATGTATACACATGTATGTATATATCTATGTTACACCTTCAAAATTCCCAACGTTCCAAAAAAGAAACTAAAATAACATCACAGATGTATTGTATATATCTGTGATAACATTTTGCTGGTGACGTAAAATCATAAAGCACTCCATGAGAAATGTAATTTGACTTTAAATACAATAAGTATGCGACACAAAGTTTTTTAATTTGCTCTGGTAGAGGCACACGCCTATATTTTCTGGAAATATGGGGATATTGCATAATAAAAAGTAGCCCGTAAATAAGTCATTTACAACTACTCTACCATTCCCATCCTTTACAAAAAAAATGTTTTGTGTATTGTTACCTATTTACATTCCATACCTTACCATCCTCAAATGTGCAATTTTTCAGAGGTAAGGGATTATAAAAAATATAGGTCCTAATCTTTTATGGTGATCTGACTGGCACTGGTTTTTTTGGAAGTTCAGGGTAGCTACATATTCATATTTTAAAAATGGTATCTTCAAATGAAAAAATAGAAAATAAAAGTGTTTAAAATAAAACAGAATGCTTTGATAAATAAGCATCACTTCATTAAATGTGATGTTTCGAGATTTTAGGAATAAAATCGAGATTACTATTTTTGTTATACTCACACAGATATTGTACGTACTTAAAATAATTATGTACTTACCTAACAAATCTATAAAAAATAATAATGATTTAAAACAATGAAAAATAATTAAAAAAAAAAAATTTTTTAAATTTATTATTATTTTCATTATTCAAGTATAATAAATAATGGTATTAAAAAAAGACATGTTAGTAAAACAACAATGTTTTAAAGGGTATCAATTTTGTATGTAAATATTAATTTTCTATTTTGTTTTTGTTGTTTATCACTTTTACATTTTCGAATTTTTTCCGTTTCCCACTTGAAACTCGGTGCATCATCATTGTCATAAATCTTTAAGAATATTTGTTTATGACAATTGCAAACATTAATTTTACTTGAATACGGTTTTAAACGTTCCGTTATATTTTTTGATCATTTTTTTTTGAATTTATACTTTTCAAAATCAATAAAAAATGTTTCTAATAATAAGGTAAAAGATTTATAATATGAAACAGAAGGTTTCTTTAAAAAATTTGCTGACCCTGATTTTGAAGAGTCTTTATTTATTATAAATATATAATTAGAATCTACTAAATCACCTTCTGTCAATAAATATTTTTTGCAATCAAATTTTTTTAAATTTTATGCGCAACAAAAGCTGCTAGAAATATCTGCAAAAGTGTCATCACTAAAACTAAAAAGTTGTTCGAACAACGAAAATGCAATGAACTAGCTACATCTCCTTTAAACAGTCGTAAATTTTGGGCTTTAGCTAAAGCCATTAGTAAAAATTTTGCCCCCTGACGTTTATTGACGGATCGGTAGTTGCTGATTCTGTAGACAAAGCCAACGTTTTTGTGGATTTGTTTGCATCAAACACGTGTCTCAATGATTCTGAAAAAGATGTGCCCTTAGTCAACTCTTCTTCATATGCTATGAAACCAATTCATCTTCGGTACAAGCTCTTGGAATCGATCATCACTAGGCTTGATCTCAATAAGGCGACTGGCCCAGACGGTATCCCAGCTATTGTCTCAAAGAAATGTTCCCCCGAACTAGTACCAGTCCTATCTAAGCTCTATGTCTTCTGGGGAATTCTCTTCATCATGGAAGTTAGCAAATGTTCAACCTATTCCCAAAAAAGGCGATAAGACCGATCCTCAAATTACCGACCAATTGCCATCACTTCCATTTTGTCTAAAGTCATGGAAAAAGCAATCAATCGGCAACTGCTCACGTTCCTTGAAACTAACAAACTCCTTAGTGACCACCAATATGGGTTTAGGCAAAGTCGTTCAACAGGCGATCTTCTTTCATATGTGACCCAAGTTTGGAACAATACAGTAGAGCAGTCCGGTGAAACAGTTGTAGTCGCTTTAGATATCTCAAAGGCATTTGACCAAGTTTGGCATAAGTGTTTACTTGCCAAACTCACCTCGTTTGGGTTAAATGATACGCTCATCAACTGGGTTTCTAGTTTCCTTGATAAAAGACGAATACGTGTCGTAGTTGATGGCTTTTTTTCAAAAGAAGTCAGCATTAACGCGGGCGTACCACAGGGATTCGTTATAGCGCCTACACTTTTTTTACTGTACATAAATGACCTTATTTCTTCAACAACTAACCCCATCGATTGCTTTGCTGACGATAGCACTCTTCACTGTAGTTCATCTCAGTCTACTCATAGTGATAATCCACCTTCTATGTCAAATCAAGAAATTAAAGCTGAAATGGCAAATTCAATCAACAAAGACATTCAACGTATTCTCGAATGGGGAAGCAATAATCTAGTTAAATTTAATGCTAACAAAACTCAGTGTTGCCTTATGTCCGCCAAAAAAGATAGATCATTTTCTGTTGTAAGTATGAATGGCTCAGTTCTTAAGTTTTCATACTCTATTACACTGTTGGGTATGACTGTATCTTCAAATCTCTCATGGGTTAACCATCTTCTGTCAGCTACCAAAACAGCTGCTCGTAAAATAGGCTTTTTGTACAGATCTAAGCAGTACTTTACCTCTCGACAATTCCTTCTGCTGTATAAGGCCCAAATTCGGCCTCGTTTGGAATATAAATCTCACCTCTGGGTTAGTGCTCCCCAATACGCTCTCGATATCGTTGATAGTATTCAGAAGAGAGCGATTAGGCTTATAAATGACCCGTCCTTAACTTCTCACATACAGTCCCTTGAGCATAGAAGGATGGTTTCAGTTCTTTCTTTGCATTATCGTTATTACAACGGCTACTGTGCTACTGAATTATATTTTTTGATACCATCCCGGGCTATCTTTGCGAGAAACACTCGGTTCGCTTATTCACATCATCAGTATGCAGTACAAATCTCTACTTGTCGTACCAAACGGGCGCAATCCACATTTTTCTACACGGCTTCTAAACTCCGGAATGATCTCCCTAGTTCCTGTTTTCGTCTCACTTTTGATATGAGAAAATTTAGGGTAGCTGTTCATTGGCATCTATTGGCAATTCATTATCCCTCTATCCATCTTCCTAAGTGTTGCTGAGTGCTTTAGCACGATAGGCCTAATTTAGCCTGTTCAGGTCCACAATAAAAAAAAGCCTGTGTCATGTTTTCTAAAGTTACAGGTTTTATTTATTATTCATCATCTTCTATTACTTCTTCAAGTATATCATCTTCTAAAATTTCTTGAAATTCTTCATTTTCTTGTACTGTTGTTTCTTTCATATTTTTATCAACATTCGAAGCAGTTTTTTGTGTGGTGTAAATGTCACGTGCATTTTCCTCGTTACTTAAAACGTCTAAAAATTGCCCAAAGTCTGTCACAATTGCCATTATACACAATTTGCAGCCGAATATTAGCGTAGTGTTGACGGGCAATTCGAAATTGACGCACAGTAGGCGTTGGATTATAACTGCCCTTTGTCCGCGTTACAGAAAAAAAGTTTTCAAGCGGATCTTGATTTAAGAATGAAGTTAATAAGTATTTAATGTCGCAATTCGTTTTTAAATCGTCCCACAACATTAAAATTGATTTTATAGAAAGTTGAAACCCTTGAATACAATATATATTTGTTCGTAGTTGTCCATTTTGAAAAACTTTTAAAGTTCTAAACAAATTAAGGCCATCCTTTAAAATGTTTTCCGCGTTATTGTTAAAAACAGACAATGGTCGTCGGTTTCTTCTACGATCACCCAAATATCGACTGTTTAAAACGTCAAATATTTCATCTATTTTCTGAACAAACTCGACGATATTAGATGTTGTAGTTGAATTAAGTTGTTTAGTGTCAACCAAAGTTTTTACAGGTGTTGCTACCGAGTGAGAGAAAATTTGTGCTGCATATAAAACTCGCATTTTCTGGAAACAATTGGGTCGTATATGTTTATCTGTTATTTTTAATAAACTTAATAATCTTTCCATGAAATTGGATTTTCTTCTTCACCGTACGTAAAATTTAATTTCTCATTAATGGGGAGCCTATAAATATTTTAATACCTTCTGCTAATTATTACGCTGCTTTTGTTGATGTTATACAAAAAATAACACTATATCATTTCACTTGGATTAAAAATATGTCAGCTCTTGTTTATAAACAACTATCGAATAAGATGTTCAAGAAATTTTTCTGTTACCGATGCTTAAACTATTTTGCTTTAGATTACCTTCTACAAAAACATGCCGCTCACTGTCATCAACTTAATCCTGCTCTGCTAGACTACCTACCGAAGCAGAAATGAATTTGCAGTTCAAACGTTTTGCATTCCAAGTAAAGGTGTCATTTGTAATTATCCCGATTTAGAAAGTATTTTAGAAAAGAGTACAAATTTAACAGGCATTGGAAGGAATACTCTATTTCACTCCAAACATATACCTTTCAGCATTGCTTACTATTTGAAGTGTTCATACAATGATTCCTGATGTCGATTTATGCTTCACAGAGGAAATGATTGCATTCAATGGTTTGTTAAAAAGCTTCAGTGTATTGCACATTGGACCACCGAAATAATCAATAAAATAATTCCCATGGATACTTTAAATCCCACTCAGGTTGAATACTTTGAAAGCGCCATGATTTGTCACATTTGTGGAAAACCATTTACTGATTATGACATAAAGTTAGAGACCATAATCATTTTACAGGAACATTTCGGGGGGCATCTCATCAGGCATGTAACCTAAACTACAGACTACCACATTTTACCAGTTGTGTTTCATAATTTATCAGGTTATGATTCACATTTCATCATTAGAGAATTGGTTAGTGTTCCCGGTTCGATTTCACTGCTACCCATAAACAAAGAAAAAATATCTCTTTCACGAAAGTAATAGAACGCACTAAAATTAAGTTTCGATTCATTAACTCTTTCAGATTTATGAGCAGTAGTATTGAAAAGTTGTCAGACTATTTGGAAAATAGTAAAAAAATGATTACCTGCGCTAATTGTAACAATAATGATGAATTTTCTCTACTAATTCGCAAAGGCGTGTTTCTTTATGAGTATATTGATACTTGGGATCAATTAATCACTCCCCAAAAAGGCGTTTTTCAGTCATCTTAATAATGAGGGAATCAATGATGCGGTTAACGTTTGGAGCAAATTTAATATGAAATCGTTAGGAGAATACTCATATTTGTATCTAAAAACGGGCGTTCTGCTTTTGGCTGACATTCTCGAAAACTTTCGACAAACTTGTTTAAGTACTTATAAACTTGATGCTCTGCAATATTATACAGCCTCCGGTTTAGCATTCGATACTATGCTTAAAATTAAGCAGGTAAAGTTAGAACTATTTACAGACATTGATATACTACTGTTTATTGAAAAAGGAATTAGAGGTGGTGTAGCTCAATGTTTTAAGCGGTATGCGAATGTTAACAATAAGTACATGGGAGAAAAATTTGATCCCACTTCCGAAAGTGTGTATTTAATGTACTACGACGTAAATAATTCATATGGAGCCGCCATGTCAGAATTTCAACAATTCCACGATTTTTCTTTTATTGATGAAGCTAATTTGGAAACTAGATTTAATAAACCATCCCGATGATTCGTAAATTGGTTATATAGTCGAGTGTGATTTAGACTATCCCATAAAATTACATGAGAGTCCCAGTGATCTACCGCTAGCACCCGAATATATGGTTCCACCCGCACCTGATTCCAAAATGAAAAAATTACTGCTTACATTGTATCCAAAACGTAATTATGTAATTCATTACAGAAATTTCAAAGTATATTTAAAATATGGATTGAAGTTAGTAAAAGTACACCGTAGATTATGTTTTAAACAGTCCCCGTGGTTAAAAAAATATATTGATTTAAATAACACTATGCAATCTCAAAATGAATTTGACAAAAATTTCTATAAATTAATGATTAATAGTGTTTTTGGGAAGCTGATGGAAAATGTATGTAAGCATAAGGACATAGGTTTAGTAACGAAATGGGGGGGGGGGGTTGATATGGTGCCCGTGCTTACATAGCAAAACCAAATTTTCATAGTTGTATAATATTTTATAATTATATGCTTATCATTCAAATGAGTAAGTTAGAAGTATATTTCAATAAACCTATATACGCAGGATTCAGTGTTTTAGACGTTTCAAAAACTTGTTTATACAATTTCTATTACGGTACACGCTACCCAAGTTTCATAAAAATGCTAAGGTCTTGTACACGAATACGGATAATCTCATATATGCCTTTCAGTTCCCGATATCTATGAATGCATTAAAAAGGACATTGATAAATTCGAGACATCTGATTATAATCCTGACAGTATCTTTGGACTTCCATTAGTAAATAAAAAGTCTCCGGCTTAATGAAAGACGAAAGTCATGGCGAAATTATGTTGGAATTTGTAGGACTTCGTGCAAAAATGTATGAATACACGATTGATGAAAAACTTGTAAAAAAATCAAAGGGTTCTACCCGAGCAACTGTTAAACAGATCACGATAAATCATTATAAACAGGTTTTGTATGATGGTAATGTAATAAGGCGATATCGACATCTGATAAGATCAAAGAAACATGATGTGTTTACCATCAAACAAAATAAAGTAATACTTAATCCTGATGATGATAAACGTTTAGTAAATTTTTATTTCATTGATACTAAACCTTGCAGGTATAACTTTTAATAGTTTCTCTTGCGTTTCAGAAAACATTTCATTATGAGCAGTCTTGAAAACGAATTGCAGGAAGAACTGCGGTACAGTAGTGATCAGATCTATAGAGGGTACTATAGCGTTCTTTGATGGGCAAGTTCTCCAGTGAAAGCTATTTATTTATACTGGATATCTTGCAATATATTATTCCTGAAAGTGTGTAAATGAAGTTATTAAGACATTATTTGATAGAAAAATTGACTTAGACAATGCCATTAAAAGTTTTATGAAATTGTGTGCCGATAGAGGTTCAACCTCTAATGAAGTAGATAGGATCTTAGACGATATGAATTTACTTGGTGACATACCCCTTCGACAAGTGTTAGCTTAGCAAATATTGCATATAGACACTTTCTCTATTGTAAGTGAATGTATTGAGACAGCAGCATATTATGCTAATTACAAGTCCCTCGATATTTTGATGGAAATATTATTAGAACAAAACATAACATACAAGTTTCAACCGTGGGAAAATGAGGAGCACCACAAAATTTACCGCTGGATAAAACATCGATAAAGGTGAAACAAATTTCTGCTTGGGATGGGAATGTGGACTAGATTCGGGGATATGGCCATCCAATAATTTAAAGAACTATAAGAAATACTCTAGGTTTACTAAATAAGATGATGTAATATTTAAAAAATAAAATACAATTATCTTTTTTTATGTTTTTATTTCATCTAAAGGTTACAAACTATTCCTATAGTTAAATGTTAGAAAACTAAATCGTCTTTATTAATAATCTTTCATCCAATCCCCACCACTTTACGAATAACTTATTATTCTTGGAGCGAAGCACTTTTTCCACCAGGTACACATCGGGATATTTTGTTTACTGTAATTCAAGTTCATAAAAGCCTCCCAGTAGAGGTTTTCCTTTCATGTCCTCCAATATGTATGTAGCGGGGTTAGTAATGTGAACTTTCACTAGACCGATTGGGTGCGTATCCTTTGATGAAAATACTTTTAAATTTACTGATTCGTACTATGTCAACCACGTAATATCGATTCCTATCGAATATTATGTGAGTGTACGCCTTCAGATTTGTATGATTACCGACGTCTTTGGGTCTCATTTCTGTAGTTCTATTCTTACGATTGTTATAATCCATCGTTACGGTATCAATTATATCAATCCATTTGTATTTACCTTGTAGACTGAACCCTTAATGGTTCTAATAACGCGTTCTGTCATTGCAGCCTTCTTTGTACTATAGGTGGAGTAATGATTGACTCCATAACCCTGCATCAGCTTAGTGAAATGCTCATTGTAGAACTATTTTCCTGCATCTGTCTACAAATTGGTAGGTTTCCGGCCTTTTTTGAAGATTGCTTGCATGTCCTTGGTAACTTCTTGACCTGTTTTCGTTTTGAATATTTTAGTCCACAGGTATTTCGAAAAACAGTCGATAACCACTAGTGTATACTTATAAGCCTTATTTTGTTTGACGTATGTGTTAAATTCAGCCAAATCTGCTTGCCAAAGGTCATCAAAACCTTTAATTATTGTGCACCTTCGTTTAAAATTTTTTCTTGCGGGTTTGTGCAATTCGTTGACGGGTTGTAATTTGGACATGGCACTAATTTATCCACAATTTCTTTAAGTTGATGTAGTTTTTGCTCCAGCACTTGATAGGCGTTATAGTTTCTTTTTTTAAAAGCTTTATGAAATGATTCTAGACAAAAATAAAGATATCCTTTACTTATAGCATCACCATCTTCTTCAGGGTCCGCCAACTGTGTCAAACGGTTTCCATCCAAATTCAGGCTTGTCGATAAATAATATTGCTTAGTGATGACACCTTGAGGATCTATGGGATTGGCAACATTGCTGACTCTCTTATTCTCGATATCGAATTGATTATCATCAATCAGTTTAAACTGAGGGTTTTCTTGAATTGATAGTGGGCATGTGAACGTCCAAATTTATCAAGGGGCATTTTAGTTATGATATGTCGTCATTAATGCATTCTCATTTATACTGTTTAAAAAACGGCCGTTTGGTTTTTCAATGTACCCATCCCCAGATAGTTTTTCTACGATTGGTATTATGTCATTTACGACAACTGTGTTCCCCGCCAATTTTTCTACCCACAATACCTCTAGACCACGAATGAGTTCATCCCAATATTTATAATCAATCGGCCTGTTTAAAAACATAACTCCACCTACCTTAGTTGTGGGCGATGATGATAGGAAGGGTTTGATTATTTGTGTATACTTTTTGCTACGGCTTCCTCGAATCTGTCCACTTACATCATAATTGCCTTGCAACATTCCTAGCTTCTAAAATACCTTTATACTTTTTTATATCTTTTGAATTTACTAGATTTAAATCGGGTTCATTCATAATAAGTAGATCATATAAACCCGGCGTCCCTTTATACGTGACACCTTTAGTAATCATATCGTTTCCTTTAATTGTAACGGAAGTATTACCAATTGTCCATTTGTCCGTTTTGGTATCATAGTGGACTCCATAAGTGTGATCAATAGCACCTTCAAGATCCGTCATAATACGTTCAACGTATATACGTGGTAATTCGTGGCACTGCTCGAGAAATTTTTCAGAGATGGGCTCATTACGGGCATCAAGAGGTTCTTCTTCTTCCTCAGTATTAATCTCTCCTACTACAGACGTATCTAGAAAAGATGGTGTACGAAGACCTGGAGGGGGATATCTTTGAAAAAACGGAAGCTGAGCTAGTGGGCTAGAGGGTGAAGTGAATCCTGGAGCCTTTTGAGTTAGCAGGCTATTGGGAGTAGTAGCATGCTTTCTTCGAAATATGAACAGTGGTGGGTTTTTGGGTTTAACGTCAATGGACTCCTTTTTAGGTGTATTTCTATTAGGTTTGATTTTATTTACTATTTCAGTTAGAGGTTCTATTAGAGGCTTATAAGTACTTTTAAATGGTCGCTCATTATCAATGCGGGCAGTTTTAATACTGTTATATTTCTGCCGTATTATTTTACAAGCTTGAATAATTTTTCGCTTTAATATCATCTCCTTATTGTAGTAAAATGGGGGTTTACCCTGAACAGATAGTTGTTGACATCTAAACGGGTGAGTAACTACTAAACCACTGAAATCAGTTTAAGGTATTATATAGTGTGTAGCAAAACGAGTTTACCGAACAGGTATCGGTTTACCTTGAACAGATAGCTGTTTACATTAAACAGGTAGTTGTTAATTCCTAAACGACGTCAGTTAAGGTATTATATATTCATCAAATCTTTTCCTATAACGACCATTATTAACTTCGGCATCCTTGTTTATGACCATGAAACTGAACGGATCTACCCAACACTTGGA
The DNA here is from genome assembly GCA_036346205.1 of Vesta saturnalis. Lineage (NCBI taxonomy): Eukaryota > Metazoa > Arthropoda > Insecta > Coleoptera > Lampyridae > Vesta > Vesta saturnalis. Next base: position 549,803 of record JARFJB010002004.1, on the reverse strand, counting down.
ACACATCCCGAAATAGCTTCATGCTTATGTTTAATTCATCTTGCTTAAATAATATAATTAGATTTGCATTATTACGAATTAATTGTTTTGGGATTTTACTGTAAGTTTGGCCCAAATAGACAGTCAATATCGTTATACCTGCCCATAGAAAAATATGCCCTTATGTTATTTTGCTTTTCACAAGCGATATCATCGAAGATAAAAATTGCGTTTGATTTTGCACAATTAGGCTCAATCACATCGTGATTATCACTGAACGTAAAGTAACCTATATCCTTCATCGGAAGTAAGATTTCCTGTAAAAGTTTGTACTTGTTCTGATCCTATGACTTAGAGTATACGTATACATGTTTAAATTTCAAACCCTTTTTCTCAGTAATCAGACTGATCATTGTGTTTGTTTTACCACAATTAGAGGGGCCGCATATAATGCCACGTATACTATTAGAAAGTAAATCGCTATGTTTTGGAGTGCTAGACTTTTCCTCATCAATGTCGTGTTTTGAATTTCAAGTTTTTGTTTCTGAGCAACTACTTTCATCTTTGGTGGGTTGTACTGCACAATGATGTCTACCGTGGAGTTTTTTAACGAATCATTTTGTTTAGAGCAGTTCATTACAAATACTGGACATGATTTGAACTCGGAGTAGTTGAATAATGCATCTTTATCATCTTCACCATAGTAATCACATCGGAATTTCAAAAAATTGTGATAGGCGGGTATGTATTGGTTAGCAGAGGAGTTCAAATGCGTTGCTTCATATGGATAATACCCAGAATTAAGATGTACTTTAAGGTTTCTGATGTTAATGTGATCAAAATTTCCTGCCCTTGCCGACTTTGTGTGCCTTCTACCTTGTAGGAATGGCACAGTTACCCAACGTGGTTTTTCCAGTTGTGTTGACGTTTTTACTGGCCATACGTCCAAGGTTATTTACGCATCAATGCCACCATAGTAGCAGTTTGTATCGCCTCTGGATCGAATTAAAATCAACTCTTGACGCATATTCACTTAACGATAATTCTCCATTATTCCAAATATGTGGTTCAATGGTATGCATACTGTAAATGATTTTTCTCATTTTTCCTCATCGAATTCTACTTGTAATGGTTCCTTATTCGTTGGCGACCACCCCAAATGGCTTAATGCTTTGCTCTGGCTTCCCGTATAAGAAATATATCCCTTCAGTGCGGATGTTATGCCCGGATTTCGGCAAACGACCGCCTAACTCATAACGAATTTTTTCGAAAAGAAAGTTGGGGAAATTATTGGTTAAGTTGCATGGTTTTCTTTTATCTTCCTTTTTCAGCTCAAGCTTACCTTCTATGTACAGAAAACTATCGTAGGTAGCCGTAATTAGACCTTAACTTTGAATTAAGATGCGTATTTCTTCGGAAGCTCCATATTTAGAAGATCCACATGGAAGATAAGTGTGAATATCTGATTTTAATTATAGCTATCATCAAAATGTACGTTTTGAAAGATGTTTAATGATTCGGCCATTGTCGCTGAGAACTTTTAACCAATCGATGTTAAAAAGTATTTCTCTGCAGATGTTAACCGCAATGAAGGTTGCTGACTAATTAATGACGTACTGTAGGGATGATGTCTTTTATATGAATTTCGAATTGCTCCTTGATTAATCCTCAGACCCATGTTTCTTTAGTTCTAGGCGTACCGTGAATGGTTCACTTTCGCCAAATTCCATTAATCCGCCCTTTTTATTAATCAAATTGATTGTTATATTACTAATTATGCCGGTGTTTACTTCTAAATATTTAGTATTGCTGGGAGTTTTATCTAGACGATAACCTGGTGGGACTGAAACGTCAATCTCATATAATAGTTTTTCAGGTTTCCCGTTTCGATAAGATCCCTTTATAATATTGCACTATACGTGTAGATTAGTGTGTTTAATTATTTGGATGTCTAACGCAGACGTATGTAAAATATTTGGTTCTATTATTTTAGGCTCAAACTCTAGCATGCGACCAATGATATCTTCTTTAGTAAATTCAATCTCACATGAACTGTTTATCTTACATTTAAGTGTATTGTTGTTTGCCCTAATGCTACACTTTTCTGTAGGTATTTTAGATTTTAGATAATCGCTAATCTTATCTAACTCATATGCACCGTGCGGAGTATTAATCACTCACAAATGAGATGGATTTGTTGTAAAATAAAATCCATCGTTGCCTGTATAAATGTTTCTAATACTGTTGCAGCCGTAAAATCCAACCGATCCAATAACGTATTTCTCCCCAAATCTAGTTCTATCGGTGGATAGAAGTTGTAGCTAGCTGTATTACCAACACCTTCTAAACTGAATGTTATAGACATAACTGAGAATATTTGATGTTATATCGCTAATTTATATAAAAATTGTAGGCATAGGTGTCCGCAAATAATAGTATCAAATTCTTGATCTTGGTTTTAATTATAATAAATTTTACATCCCCGAAAGTAGTTAATCACTTCGAGTGGTGGCCGAAGATTACCGAAAGTATCGTAATACCAGACCTTTTTATCTCGCTTTTTGTAGCAAACCTAATGCGTACCTGACCCGCTTTGACTATCTGAGTTAATAATGCCAGATTCATTTTTCCATGCTAATTTAGGCATGCTTTGTCTCATAAAAATATCCCTAAAGTAGGGTACATTTTTGGTATATTTCTTTAAATCTATATCTGTTAATGGTCTTTCGGGTAATCTATTCAGTTTTTTGGAAACGGTATTAAGTATAACGCGCCACCACCAGATTTGTATGGTTTTAGATAAAGTGCACCGCTGGAGCTTATAGCGATCGATTCCATCATGTGATTATGGCGCGAAGTCTCTTCTTGCAATTTTTTTGTCATTTCTTGCATCATTGACTGCTTTAGCAATTCCCGATGCGCCGTCAGCTAAAGCACCGATAGCCGATAAGCCTGCGAATAACGGAATAAGAAATGGTAAAAACCCTCCTTGTTTAGGTAAGGGGGTTACTCTAGGAACTTTAACGTTTTTCTTGTCTCCCAAACTTTTTACTACACGTTGAAAGCGCTGACTTTATTGTATATGTGAATTTTCCGTTAGGTTTAATTTCTTTAGCTATGGTTTTGCGTAAATGCAATAAATATCCACCATTCCTAATTTTCACTTTGCTCTCATGGTGGTACCGACTGCTAAAGCCGCAGTGCGTTCACCTAATGTCGCGTCTGATGATTTAAAACGTTCCCAAGCTTTTTTTTCTAAAATTTTATCTGCTTTGTCTACTTTCTAAATCCCGCTAATCTCTGTAACTGATATCATGAAGCTTGCACTGGGCATCTAATTGATTAATACCGAGGTCACCGCGTGCTAGTCATTTCTCTAACTTTGTACCAGGACCACAATACTGATAACCAGGTAAATGTAATTCAACCGGAAGTTTATTAATTAGATTATCGACTAAACCACTACCTGCACTCTTTCGCTTCCGGCCTAATATTGTTGCCAAGATAGACAAAGCAGGGTATTTATACTTAAATCGAGATTACAAAGCCACTTTACTTTTGTTAATTAATCGCATGTCATAATGCGTTTTAATCTCAAAAATATGAAACCGAATCCTAATACTAAAAAGAGAAACTTGAGATCGAATAAGACCAGGATACCCCTGCATGACCTTGACTCAATTCAACTAGAACCTTGATTCTAAGAATTGGTTGAACAATGTGACCTTGAAAATTTCCTGCCACGTGAGCCGGGGGCATTTAACTCATAACATTCATTGTTTCCACCAACTGCTTAGATATCTAAGAATTGGCCCTGCTGATATTCGCGCATGCGCATAATCAGTTACAAAAGTCATTGATTAGGACTGCTTATTTCCAAGAATTCGACCTTGAAGAGTAGGATCGGATGAGATCGGGCAAGGTCGGATAAGTTCGGATGAGATCAGGTAAGATCGAATAAGATCGGAATACTTCTGCATGTGACCTTGAAAATCGATTTCTAGGAATTGTAATAACTTCTAAGACTTATACAAAAGTCATTGATTAGGAACGCTTATTTTGCTATTTCCAAGAATTTGACCTTGAGGAGCACTTAGCCAATACAAGAACCAGTTAACCTTGACTTACATGTTAACGTAGACAACAATCTAACTGAACTGTAATATGATACCCCTGAAGGTGACCTTGAACATTCATTTCTAAGAATTGTAATCACTTCTAGGAATTAACATAATCTTGACGCAGTTAAATCGGGATACTCCTGCAGGTGGCCTTGAAAATCGTTGTAATAACTGATTTAACACATGGCCTTGACTTGACCAAATTCTAAGAATTGCTTGTTGACATTGAACATTTCCCCGGCACCTTCAAAATCAAAGTCCCACACGTGACCCTTTCAATGACCTTGAAAAATATCAAGGCCAAAGTGAATTAGTATCACCATAACTATACTAACGTTTATGTAATGACCTTGACCTTCTGATTTAGTAATTTTTATAAGACATGACTCAGGGCAAATTTAGATATCCTAATGTAAGTGAAAAAGTGAGTCAGGATCACCCTAGCTATACGTGACCTTGAAGAATATACTTTGATGCAGACAATGTGTACGTGAGCTTCAACGACCTTGATCCTGAAAAACCTTGTACTTGGACGCGGGGAATCTGTATGTGAAAGTGGGTCAGGATCACCATAGCTATACTACTGCTACCGCTAGTAAAAATATGTGTTCATTGAATTTGCAATGACGTTAGAGATATGTGCAAAAGTTTCAAACGGGCATATTAGCAATAATTGCAAAACAAAATCGTATGATGCAACTAACTAAATGGAGTGAGGCGATAAAGGAAATATTTCAGCGGTGGGCGCGCCTCGTGTTGTCGTACGGTATAAATTCCAATTATACGCGCATATCTGTACTTAAAATCATCCCAGGTGACAACATACGTAGTAATTATGAGGTTGACTTCTGCCGGGTCGTTTATAAATCCCTACGTGGTTTCTGTGCTAGCACGTGGTAGTATTTTTAAAGAATTCTGGAAAAAATCATTTAATTCCTCCTGTATCGGAACAGTCCGCCGTGCTGACATGTAGTAGGAATTCATGAAACGCGTGCTTCTAATATTAAATAACACGAAGTAACTCAAATCCTGTATATCGATTGGCGATAAATTTAATAATTCTATACTTGCAATCTTTAGACAATTCAAATAAAGAGCCATAAACAAATATTTTTATAACCATACGTGACCTAGTTGATATTGTATTAAGGGGTAATAAACAAAGGCAACTAGATATTTTGACCGTACGCGTAGCAAGTGCGTAGATCATTATAGATTTCTGTAAGTCGGTATATTTTCAGTTTTGAGAGGACATCTGTATTTAGAATGGTGATATTTTAGGTGTATTTTCGCTCTCTCATATACGTACGTATAAAGAGAAAGCTATGTACTCGGTTTTAATTTTCAAACACCTTTTTTACATCTCGAGGTTTTGTAGACTAACAAAACGAAAAGCACATTTTTAGAAAAAACCATTTCGTGTCTGATTGTGTGTCTGTGTGTGAGTGTCTTTGAATCATTAAAGTTATCGATAAAAAAGCCATTTTTAGAAAAAAAATTAGTCTGTGTGTGTGCAGGATATCTTTTGAACCATTAAAGCTATCGATATGAAATTTGGTACAACAATTCTTTGCCATAAAATCTAGGTCAAGTTCGTTAATGAGCAAAATGTAAGCAGTGGCGGGGCTTTTTTTGGCGATCAGAAAACTAAAAAAAATCATTGCTTCAAATTTTAAAAAGTTACATAATTAAAATAACAAACTAATACTTGTTTATATAATTTAAAAATAAAAAAATATGTAATAACCAGTGGCGCACTGTTTTTAGGGCGCAAAATTGTGCATTTTTTAATTTATCAACCGATTTTTTTGAAAGTCGAGCATTGGAGGTGTTTAAAATCCCTAAGAATAAACCATTTTTCAAAATTAAAAAATTCAAAATGGCGGATAAAAAATGGGGGGGTTATCGTGTTTGTTTAATTTATCAACCGATTTTTTTGAAAGACCGGTATTGTGGGTCTTTCAAGATCCCTAAGTAGAATAAATTGTCAAAATTAGAAAAAATCAAAATGGCGATATGACTCAAATTCAGGTATTGTGGGCTTTGAAGTTGTGTATTTACACATATTTTATATAATTTCAAACTAAAAAATTATATATCATATATTATATATATATATATATATATATATATATATATATATATATATATATATATATATATATATATATATATATATATATTATTTTTTAAATTCAAAGTGGCGGATCAATAATGGGCGATTATTGTGGTTAAAAATCGTTTTTTGCATTTCTCGACGTGTTATGGCCTAAACAACACGAAAAACATTTTTAGAAAAAAAAATTCGTATCTGTGTGTGCGCGCGCGAGCGCGCGTGTGTGTGTGCTTGCGCGCGCTGTCTTTTGAACCATTAAAGCTACCCATATAAAATTTGGTACAAAAATTCGTTGCTATAAAATCTAGGTCAAGTTTGTTAATGAGCAAAATCCAACCAGTGGCGGGTATTTTTAGGGGCGCAGAAATTAAAAAATTCAATGCTTCACATTTTAAGAAGTTACAAACTAAAAAACCAAACTAATACTTTTTTATATAATTTCAAAATAATAAAAAATAACCAGAAACGCACTGTTTTTAAGGTGCGAAATTGTGTATTGTGTAATTTATAAACCGATTTTTTTCAAGTCGGGTATTAGGGGTTTTTTAAATCGGTAAGTATAAATCATTTGTCAAAATTAAAAAATTTAAAAGGCGGATCGAAAATGGCGGATTTTTCTATGTATGAACCGATTTGCTCCAAACTTGAAAATTGGGAGTTTTGGATATCGATGAATAAAACATTTTTTTCAAAATTGGAAAATTTAAAATGGCGGACCGAAAATAGCGGATTATCTTATTTATAAACCGATTTGATTATAAATAGAGGAGGGAGGAGGCTTATTACAAATATCGGATCAAAATGGTGAATTTTTTCATTTATTCCCCAATTTTCTTTTCAATTCGCTTGTTGGGAGTTCTTTGTATTGCCAATTACGAATTCTTGGTTAATTTAAAAACTAAAACTAACGAACCCAATATGGTGGATTTGTTGAATGTATCAAACTTGGTTATGGAATTTTTGGGTTGCTAATAGAAAACTGATCAAAAGCCAGTGCCGAATTTGAGTGTCTTTTAACAAGTGCGCGATACCAAGATATTTAACTAGCAAACGGAAATGTTTAGTTAACCTGCAAATCCATGTAAGCAGTTGTAAGAAACTTTTTGATTAAACTTCAGTATCTAATCCAATTATCTTTTGCATAGCGTTCGATACTACGATGTTCAATTAACAACCAAAAAGGTCTAGTAACCAGTATTTTTTTAACTAATAATTCGTAATGATGCAGCGATACAAAAACACTCAATAGCATTGTTTGAGTCAAATCTGTGCATAAATATGAAAATTTTCCATTTAAGGTATACCAAAAACGCCTAAGGTCCGAATTTATAAATTTATAAATGTGAAAAACAGCCAATTTTCTAATTTTGATCAAACATTTCTAATGCACGATAACAAATCCGATTTGAAGCAAATCCGTACATGAATGCCACTTTGCTCCATAATAAAAGAATTGCAGATATAAATTGTAATCAACGACAACCTCGAGGGGTTGTATGTTTTCTAAAAAAAGATTTACAAGTAGTTATAAAAAGTTCTTATCTGTTTAATAGTGATAACTATCATACTGATCTTGTTCACTTAGAAATTAATTCAGTTCATAGTTTAACAGGTTATAAATCGCCTGGAACTCTCACAAATATATTTTGTAACAAAGTACAAAATATATTTATTAATGAAATACCAAGTGAACAAAAATTAATATTTACTGGTGATTTTAATTTTGGCATTTTTAATGAAACTTCTAATTTTGAAAAATTCTTGTTCAAACATAATATTATTCGGGGTTTATCTTCTAGAATTTCTACGACAACCTTCCAAACTCAAATTGATGTTATTTTCGTAAAAAACATTAAAAAATGTATCTCGGGAGTTTACGAAACATATTTTTCAGATCATAAACCTATTTTTATAGATATTGGAGTATACGACAAATTACTGGAAAGGGACATTGTAACACCAGATAAACCACTTGATAAAGTAAATGAGAAAATTCCTTTAAGCAATTAGATTTTTAATAATAATAAACGAGTTCAGCTTGATACTAAATTTTCACGTAAAAAAATAATTAAATATAACGATACTCATAAAAGTGATGTTATCTGTGTTTCATCTACTGATTCTGATAATGAAGTTGTTCAAAAATATGAACGTTACACTTATTTAAAAACCGCGCCAAATTATCTGCCATATTGCTTTCTCATATGTAAAGTATGTAAATAAATAACTTCAAAGCCCATAATACCTGAATTTGAGTCTATCGGTTTTTAAATACGATAATTCCATTTTGATCCGCCATTTTGAATTTTTTTATTTTGGCAAATGATTTATTCTTAGCAATCTTAAAAACCCCCAATACCCAACTTTCAACAAAATTTTGCACCCTAAAAACAGTGCGCCGCTGGCAGTTTTTAAACTTTTTTATTTAGATAATGTTTTACAAATTAACAAAGTTGCAAAATTGATCATTAGCCCACAATACCTGAATTTTAGTCATATCGGATTTTAAACACGTTGAACCCCATTTTGGATCCGCCATTTTGAATTTTTTAATTTTGACAAATTATTTACACTTAGCGGTCTTAGAAACCCCCATTACCTGATTTTCAAAAAAAATTCGTTAATAAATTAAATAAACACGATAATCCCCCATCCTTGATCCGCCGTTTTGAATTTTTTAATTTTGACAAATGATTTATTCTTAGGGATCTTAAAAACCCCCAATGCCCGACTTTCAAAAAATCGGTTGATAAATTAAAAAATGCTCTAAAAACGGTGCGCCACTGGTTATTATATATTTTTTTATTTTGAAATTATATAAAAAAGTATTAGTTTGTTATTTTAATTATGTAACTTTTTAAAATTTGAAGCAACGATTTTTTTTAGTTTTCTAATCCCCTAAAAATGCCCCGCCACTGGTTGGATTTTGCTCATTAACGAACTTCACCTACATTTTGTGTCAAAAAAATTTTACGCACGCACGCACGCACAAACACACACACACACACACACACACACACACACACACACACACACACACACACACACACACACACACACACACACACACACACACACACACACACACACACACACACACACACACACAAACACGCACGCACCTACCTACCCACACACATACACGCACGCACACACACAAACACGCACGCACGCACCCACCCACCCACAGGCACGCACGCACGCACCCGCCCGTCCGCAAACACACACACCCGCTTTTTTATCGATAACTTTAATGATTCAAAGATATCGCGTTTTTCTAAAAATATGTTTTTCGTTTTGTTTAGGCCACAAAATGATAGAACCCTAGATGCGTTTTTAGATGTTTTATATAACAATACAAATATTTCAAAGTTATCTGCTTTGTATATTCAAAAACCAGGCGTTGTACCAGCAGTTAATATTGGTCCGAAAGATATACAAATTGTTGGTGGTCTTGAGGCTGAACTTGAGCATTGGCGATGTGATTACTATGACGGGTATATATTACATAGTATATGATTCATTATACAGTGCTAGTCAAAAGTCCCCTCCCCCCCTTGTATCTTTTGAACGGTTTTACATACTAATGAAATTTGGAGGGTGAATATAAACGGATATAAGTTTCTCAACTAGTCATGACAAGTGACGCAATAGCCATATATGACGTCACAGGGCCACAGTGACCAATAATTTTAAATAGTACCTTATCGCAAGTGACATCTCGTTTGAAAGGTATTAAAATTACCTATTCAGTCATACTTATTTTGTTAGGGTTTAGGTTGATTTTGATAGAAAAATTAAATAAATACTAGAATTATAGTTTAGCATTTAATTAATCAAGATTGTAAAGTCTGCCTCTGGTTAATTGTCAAAAAAGTTGACGTTTTTTAATTCTCTCGTTGTTTTTACTTTGATAAGTTTTTATACCTTGACTATTCAGTTTAATTATTCTTTAACGCGACGTTTAAGTGTCTACATAGACAAAATGGTACGTACGGTAGCCAACAAAGTAGCAGCTATCTTAATAATTGGTGAATGTAGAAACAATTTCCATGTAGCGGAACGTCTTTTTAATGAGAGGTACGATCGCCCTATATCGAGGACTATTTGAGGAACTTCTTCAGAAGTTGAAGCAACCGGTAGTGTTCAAGATGTCAAACGATCTGGTCGACCAACAATTAGTGACGACAAAAAAATCGACATAATTGCAGAAATGGTAGTACATCCTACTTCTTCTACAGCCCAAGTTGCGTCTATCTGTTAAGTCACATAGGGTGTTGGCTAAAAACAAATTTCATCCATACAAATTAAAAATGGTGCACCAACTTTCAGATGATGACCCCGACCGAAGATTAGAATTCTGTGAAAATATGTCCAATCAAATTATCCAACACCCAGACTACATAAAATCAATTTGTTTTAGTGACGAAAGTACTTTCTTCCTCAATGGAAACGTTAACACACAAAATGTGAGATATTGGAGTGACACAAATCCTCAAATTTTTCGTGAAAAACATACTCAATTTCCAGAAAAAGTAAATGTTTGGGCAGGTATTTTGGGAAACCACATAGTTGGACCTGTTTTTCTCAATGCTAACTTAACCGGTGAAGTGTATCTGGAGATGTTACAAAACGCAATTGAACCGTTAATTCTTGAAATTTTGGAAGATAATCTAGATGAATTCGGCTGGCAGTATGCACATTTTGAAACAAAGAATTGTTGAATAATGTAGAGCAATTTCCGCAGACACATTTGAACTAGTACGACAAGAGTTTAGCAATAGGATGCATTACTGTCAGGAATTAAGTGGAGCACATTTCCAACATTTACTATAAGAATTGGTCCTTGAATCTTGATTAATTAAATGCCAAACTATAATTTTAGTATTTATTTAATTTTTCTATCAAAATCAACCAAAACCCTAACAAAATTAGTATTACTGAATAGGTAATTTAATACCTTTCAAACGAGATGTCACTTGCGATAAGGTACTATTTAAAATTATTGGTCACTGTGGCCCTGTGACGTCATATATGGCTATTGCGTCACTTGTCATGACTAGTTGAGAAGCTTATATCCGTTTATATTCACCCTCCAAATTTCATTAGTATAATTAAAACTGTTCAAAGGATACAAGGGGCGGGAGGGGACTTTTGACTAGCACTGTATAGGCTAACTTATGAGAGATTAATAGAAAAAGAAAAAGTATTTATACGATCAAGATACCCAAATATTTTACCAACAGATATAATATTTGAAGTATGTCAGTTACTCCTGTGGAGTATTTGCTGCAGCAAATACAACCAGAATTGCTTTAGTCGCCAATGTTAAACTGATTTATTAACTATGATTTTGTAATGCACTGAAGAAATCAATTTTAAGCAAATGCATAGATTGTTTAGCGTTAGTCAGCAAAGAAAGGTGCTAGGCGCCTTGATTTCATTGTATAAGGCCTAGCAGAAAAGGATTGACTGTATCTTAAATCTTTAACTGTATCTTGATCTTCTCATAAATCGTATTAAATTTCATTCATAGTTTTATCTTTTCACCTGTAGACTGCCTGCGCTAAAAAAATAAATCCGAAATAATTAACCTGTAGGCTTAATTATTTAGGATTCCATATAAGTTTTGTGCTCTTGTTAGTGACTACAATCACTTAAAAACTGCAAAAAATTACGTTTTCAGAATGCTAAAAATAAAGTTTTCCGAGATATGAACCCTTCTTGTTTTGTTTGGGGGGGGTCCATTTTAGAACTTCCGAATGCCCCCCTCCCTGAAAATCTACCCCGGAACCGCCTTTGCCGAGACTTTCCATGAGGAACTCATTTTCACTCATTTCCATATTAAATCGAAAAATTACAATAATTGATTTATACTACAGATTTCATAATTTAGGTCGTGGTACGATTCGTCATTAGATCGCCATTCGAATTATTAACGTACAGCAGTTTGTCTGGATTAAAACGAAAATAGTTGTAATGAATTTCTCTACCGTATCAAAGTATGCCGAGGATTTTACTGTTTAATGATTTATATTTAATTCGGATATATTTAACTTCCTAAAAAAATATTTGTTGTGCCTTAATTGCGATTTAATTGTATAACAAACAACCTTAATTTTAAGCAGCAGCAGTGTATCGTGCGCCAGTGTCGTCACGTGAGTTGTGTAAACAAAAATTTATCAACACAATGTAGATAGGTAACTAACGTAAGACGAAACCCTGCCTACAATGAAGATAACTTCCATTAATGACAAACAACTTTAATGCAATTTAATCATTTTGACCAAATAAATTATTTCAGGGTATTGTCATAATTAAAATTGATCAGGTAGAAAGCATTACGGCAGATTTGGCAGCGGTTTCTTTGCTTTGGATTTAACTCGCCAGGCGCTTAAATCCAAATCACCGTAGCCAATTCTTAACATGTGATGGGCTATCTGTAGTGTGTAAATATCTGTGCTTTAACTAAAATATTTGCGTAAACATTGCTGCAGCCTGTGTCCAACTGTTCAAAATTTAACAAAACAAAATGAGTCAAAAAAGGAATATTGAATATTCTAAAAAACAGAAGTGTTCGTGAACTTGCTAAAAAAATTAAAATAGGTAAAACATTTGCATTTTAAAAAATGTCAATTTACAAAATATGTATATACTAAGAAAACGTAAATTTGCCCCACAAACGAAAATTTTGACAGGTTTTGCAAAGTGCGAAACAAAAGTATTTCGCTCTCTGGACATATAATTAAAGAAAAAGCTGTAGACGTCGCAAAAGAATTAAATGTGGATTTTAAAGCATCTATGGGATGGTTAGAAAAATTTCGTCAAAGACATAATGTTACATTTAGGTCTATCTGTGGTGAAGCAGCAAAAGATTAACAATAATGAAGTAGATGGTTGGATAAAAAAATTGCCAACTATAATAAATACTTATTTCGTACGACATGTATTTAATGCTGACGAAATGGGTTTGTTCGGTTGTGCGTTACCCATTAAAACATTAACATTAGAATGTGAAAAGTGTACTGGCAGCAAAGCTGTGAAAGATCAGCTAATAATTTTACTTTATTGAAACGTGTCAGGTAAAACTGAAAGACCTTTGCTGATTGGAAAGCTCAAAAATCCGTAGGGTTTTAAAAGCTCTTACGTATAAAAATTATCCATACAATGGTATTACAACAAAAAGGCATGGATAGCCAGGAAAATTGTGACTGAATGGCTAAATAAATTTGTTAGAGGAATGCAGCAAGAAAATAATTCTGTTTTGAGATGGCACCTAGATGTTCACCTAGAAAATATTAGATTGGTATTTTTACCTCCAAATACGACAGAACGCTGTCACAGAATAAAAATTATTTTTTATTCTGTGAAGCTGTCATCCATTGGAGCAGGGTATTATCAAACACTCCAAAAGTAATAGAAGCTTTTTAATTAAAAGACATATATTCCCTAGATAGTTCTGTAAAGAACCCAAAATCCTTACAGAAACCCGTAAATTAATTATTTAATTATCCGCTTAAAAATATTCCTGTTCATACAATAATTAATTATTTCCCCTCCTTCCGTAGTTAAGACCCGACCAACGCGCCACCTCCAAGATCTCGCCCAGTCACGTTAGATCGCGGACTATATAAGCGGAAGCGTGACGCGATATTATAGCTCCTAGATCTGGGAACCAGACGAGTAACATCGTACTTAGCATAAGATAACTTAATTTTAAAAAAGAACTTAATGTTTTCACGCTTAACGGTCCGGGCATCGTGATTTTCGGCGCTTCGAAGTTAGATCTGTCACTGCTTGCAACGAACCAACGGTCATCAAGAAGAAGAGCAGCCTACTAGCAAACAGGAGCCGCAGGGCAGACAGCAAGAAGAATACAAAGGATACACGAATAAAAGAAGAATCCAGGACAACGCCATCAATAGGAACGACGTCGGGCAGCAGTAGCAGTTAACAACATTTTTTAAATTAATTTAAAATTTGTTGTTCTATTTTTAACACTTATTTTCCTCCAGTTCTATAGGGTCTCTGTTTTCAAGCCTTTTTCCTCGGGGTGTGAGGCTGCACCTCGCGGAGACCCGGCCTTCTGATAATACAATTCTCTTTATTTTCTTACTTCTCCTTTATTTGCACTTATTACTAACAACAGTCGTGATGGTGAAGCACGGCCGCCACCGTGCAATACTCACGGTTGTATCCCCAACCCCCCACGCCGCCCGTCCACCCACACCAACACTCACCTATGCACACACCCTTGCTTCGCCACCAGCATCCCCACGAACACGCTCCCGTTCATACTCTAACGCCTCCATTTCCACCACATGGACACAGTCTCTACACGCTCCACAAAACCTACACATAAACCAGCACACACAAATAAACCCGCCCTGCTACCCACACCCGCCCAGCCACCTTTACTTGCCGTGATTCCTATACCCGCTGCCAATCCTCGAGGTATTGCATCCGCAATATCGCCAAGTCCATCACTACCCAGAAATCCCTATTTAATTCCCTTAATCGTCTCTGGTTGAACTGAACGTTCAACCATAACCACACCTGTCTCCTAAAGACATCTCCTTTGCCGGAGGGTACACATCTTAGGCCGTGACACCACTTCGACGATCCTACGGTTACCATGTCCCAACTCTCCAGTCCTCGTCCCTCCAACTCCACCCCTAGACCTCCCTCCTTTTCCTACGTGATTCGTCACGTAGATAAGGACATCGTAGCCGAAGAGATCCTGGGTGCGATCGATGTACCACACGTGAGCAAGACAGTTCGCATCACCACCAAGGTTATAAACTCACCCACATCACCATCTAATCACCCTTGAATACCTCGTACAGTTGGGAACCCTCCCTGATCCCACTTCTCCCAAGTATTGCTCTACCTGCACACAGGTGGGACATAATGCTGTGGAGTGCCCTACCCGCTCCATCCGTTGCCCCAACTGAGACGAAAGTCACAGATCCTCTTCCTGCAAGTCCTCCGTTAACCCAAAGTAGAACAACTGCGGAGAAGCACACCCTACCTACTCCTTCAAGTGCCGGAAAACTCCCTGTTCCCGTCGAAGATGGTAACCCTGTCTTCTGAAGGGTCCGACTCGAAAGACACCACACAACTCATTCCCATACACGCTGCCAAGCCCCTTTCCATCAAAAACTTTCTCCAAGTCCTCACACACACCATTTTCGGCATGTTTCCCGACCGGCGAAATAGGATCACACGTATCCTAGACTCGCTATCCCGATCCTACTTCCAACGGAGGATACGCAGGTCGCACTTTCACCCGTAATCGAGAAACCATTTCCACAAACCGCTCCAATATGGATATCCTAGCAGGGACAGTTAATTCCAGGGCGTTCGTTGGAAACGCTCCCTACTTAAAAACCTTTTACACGAACAACATATACACATTTTCTCCATTAGAGAAACAAAGCTCACAAATAGGTGCACACTTAACTTTAATACATATCCCACCTATCTATACAGCCACTATTGAACCGCTCTCATAATTAAAAATTGCTTCCCGTCCACTCATTTCAACTTCCTGCGCACCTACAGTATTTCGAATGCGTAGCTGTGACAGTGCACTTTCACACCCCGATCGTTTCCTTTTCCTACTACAACCCGCCCGGCCACAATACATTACCGATGACCTCTTAATTTACGCCTCCAGTCTTCCTGATGCAGTTATTTTAGATGCCCGTCACACTCAAATCGGTAGCTCTAGAAGCAATGGAAACGGTATCAGGCTGTCATCAGCTCTCTTACAGTTACCGATTTTGCGAATCGCTAACACCGCCTACATATTTCGATTATCTAGGTGCCTCTGTAATAGACCACATCCTTGTTTCCGAACCCATAGCACACAACTTTGATCGTGTTTTTTAGGCACTACCATCATTTTAAATCATCTACCACTACTGGTCAAAACTTCATTTTGTCCAGCCCCTTCTCAATATAGTCATTACGGATTTTTCGAAAGCAAACTGGTATGTGCTATCCTAACATCTTCAACAACCTTCTAACACCCAATCTTCTCACTACCCAAGATCTCGAGAGAGCTATTACAGGCCTAACTTCCGTAGTTACGGAAACGGTCGATATCTCAGTCCCATTGAAAAACATTTCCCGCAAACCGCTCCTACGTCACATGGTGAACTGGATCAAAGAGAAAAGACGAATCTATCGCCAATTCTTGCGATCTAGGGATCCCCGAATTCAATCGCTCTAACGCCTTAATCAGGCGAAAAGCAAACTAACACGCCGAAGACTCTTGGACCAAATTCACCTCCTGTTCGACTACAGAGCCGGAAAACTTCTGGCAACAGTTTGATAGACTGACCAGAAGGAAAGTAACCCCTAAATCCCACTTAACCGGCCCACAGATCAACCTAATCTCCTCCGACCAAGGAATGGCGGACTTCCTCGGTCTTAATCTCCAATCTATTTTTCGATCCCCAATTCGACACCCAGTGCAAGACACTCCTAGGGTCACCTTGAAAAATTCTGTACTCGTAACTTTCCCGAAATCCAACTGGATAATGAGAATGCTTTCTATGCCCCAATCACGACCAGGTCGACGCGTATTTTACCAAAGGACTCGCAATTCAGCCTCAGGTCATGACGGCCTAAATCGTAAAATCCTCCGACACTTGCCCGACCCTGCTCTTCGATTACTCTGACATAACAAATTCCTAAGCCTATCCTACTTACCGACGGACTGGAAATCGGCCTCCACCGTCATGCCCCAAAATCTGACTACCAACCTCTTCCTGAACCCTTTCTCGGAAATGCTTTGAGCAGATTCTAACGACTCAGAGACCTTGAATTCAACGGACTCCTTCCATACAGCCAATTCGGCTTCCGTCCTAACCGAACGTGTCACGATCCAAGATCTTTAGACCACCAGAGCATTCAATCACAAGCAATGCAACTTGGCTGTTTCTGGACATTAAGCAAGCATTTGACAGTGTCTGGCACGCCGGTCTCCTACACAAGATCCGCAACATTAACATACCCGACCCTTTCTCTAAACTCCTACTCTCGTACCTGACTAATCGGTCGGTTCGAATCAAAGTAGGCAATACCTCCGATCCGTTTCAACCTTCAGCAGGCGTTTCTCAAGGTTCTGCCTTAGCCCCGATCCTCTACACCAATCTTCGCTTCCGAGATTCCCGAAGTAGTCGTTTGCCACTTTGCGGATGACACTGCCTTCTGGGCGGTGAATCGGAACAGCCTCCCGCCTCATATCCAAAATCCTCCAAACTTTTCCAACTGGGCCAACCGGTAGAGAATCTACTTCGACTTCACAATATAACACGCACACATCACAGACATTACAAAGAAACTTTGACCACCTCGCAAGATACCGGCAAACGAATTGGATTAACCACACGCACACTTAAACCGATTAACATATTTAAATAAAATTAAATTTTTTTTCTTTTTTCAACACAAAAAATCACAACTCATGAAAAACAGCTCAACACCGATAAGAAAAGAATGACCAGAGCTGAAGAGGAGGAGGACTCCTGAACATTCTACGAACAAGAATCTACATAAACTAAAATAAGTAAGTACCAACCAAACTAACATAAGTAAGTACTAACCATAAACGTGAGAATACTAACAAAAAAAAGTGATATCCTCCCAGAGTTGGGAACAGATCGAGTAACATCGTTATTTAGCATAAGCTAATTAATTTCTTATTAAATTCCCCCCTTTCTATTGAGTCTCTGACTACCTGGCCTTTTTTCCTCGGGGTATGAGGCTGCACCTCGGCAGAGACCCGCCCTTCCACTAACACAAATTTCTTTTTATTCCATTCCGTTTCACAACCGACTAACAGTCTGATGGTACAACTGTCGCCACTGTGCAACCACCGTTGTATCCCCAGATGCCTCGCACTTCACATCGTGCACGAACACGCCCACACTCAAACGCCTGCTCCACTTCCACCACCTCTACACATTCCTTCACACAAAGCTAGCACCCACCCTGCTCACCCACCTTTATGTGGCCTTTTCCCTCACATGGATGGACAGAGACATGTCACAATTTCAAATAGTACGTCGAGCTAAAGTTATCTAAAACTACTAATTACGGATCGATACTAGTTATTTTACATTAAAAGAGGTACAGAATGCCACAACATTCCCTGCCACAAACATGAATGTGTATTACGTGAATGTACTTGAAATGTGGCACCTTTTACACAATTTAAAAATGAGGCACCATGCTTATTTTTAATTTAAGGTAAAAAAAGTAGAGGAACAGACAGTCACTGCAGTCAGATTTGACCAAGAATAAAACTAAAAATCATTTATCCAAGTAAAGAAAACCTTTCTTAATATTGTGACAGCATAAGCTGAGGATAATACATATGTATAGGTTGGGAGGTAAAAAGTGTGTAAGTAAAAAAGAAAAGTTTCTTTAAATTTGAATAGACATTAAAAATAATATACTTGATACAATATCTTTAATTTACTACATGTTTTGTCGTATGTACAAAAAAGGGCAAGATGTAAAATACATTTAAAGAAATATGTTACAGTTTACTAAAGTTATTGCAACAGTACACTTAGTAGGGTATAAAAACTTAATTATTTTGATTATATCTCAATATAAAATTCTTAAAGCTAGAAGAAATATATTCTAATAATACTAATGCTATAGAATGTTGCATTTACCATTATGGTTATATTTTGTACTCAACACATTGGTACCATACATAAAATATTGATTACTGATTATATGCTTTAAATCATAGCAGCTTCTTGTTTAAATACTGCATGATATGCATTCCTGATTAATGCATATGGAAAGCATGACTCCAACAAATCCATTGTTAGAAAAGGAGACTCTTGCACAATTAAATCCAGCAGCAAGTAAACAGATTCTCGATTTTTTATTGCTTCTTTATCAGCTTCTTGGCCTAATCGTAAAAGGCTCGATGAAGCAAGGGCTAAAAATTCTTTCATACGATCTTCAATATCTCCTTGACCACAAATAGTGAATAATGCACCAAAAATATTGTTAATTGCAAGTGCCATACAATGAATATTATTTGAGTGACCTTCGAGGGATGCCCGATAAAATGATGACTCAGATTTGGCAAGTCTAGGAATTGACACAGCTACAAATACCATCAATAGACATACTAATAAATGTTCCTCTCCATCTAATTCAGGTTTTTGAAGTTTTAAAGCATTTGTTAAAGTAGGATCTACTTTACAGGGTATTCCGGCTGCTGAAGTCATTTCACTAACTACTTTCATGGGATCCCCACTTGGCAAGTGATGTCGAAAATCAAGTATAGAGCTAAGGAGGAATGGTATTCTTTCTTCTAATACATCAGTTAAACATGACTGAGCTAAGTTTCTAAAGCTTAAAATAACACCAATTATTGTCATTCTTTGCAAAACATTATCTACATTTGCTAATTTTTTGAACTGTTCCTTCATTATATCTGGTTTATCAAAATTAGTTCTTAGGGAAAGTAATACATCTTTATTAGTTTCAGCTAATTTTTTAAGTTCTTGAACTTGACTAGCGATATGCCACATTAAAGTTTCATTCAACAGTTTCATCCCATATGGACCAATTAGTTCTGCAAGTGCTCTTAATTCGTTAATATCAGAAAATTCTTCAGGATTAAAAGGAATTGATCCTTCTGCTGTGATACTCACAAATGCCCGTTGGTTCATTGAAAAACATATATTACCTGCACTTACACGACGTAATAACACTTCAGAGTACCATTGTGTGTATAAGGATGCAATAGTCTTATCACCATGGCTATCTACAGTTTGAGTTTGCTGAAGTAGACAGTTGTTAAAAACACGAGTAATATCAATATGTACATAATTTTCAACAGTCTGTAAAACATTCATGTATGCCCGAACACTGACTAGCAATTCGGAGGGTTTGGCAATTTCATTTGTGTCTTGGTTATACATAACCATTCCCACAAGAGCTCGTGCAAATCTATTTTCGAGATGTTGATATAAATATTCCCTAGGAGCAAACGTATATTCCCACACATTGATTGTCGAAAAATAGTTAATAGCGTAACACAATTCAGTTAAAGCCATGTGTAATTTATCCATAGTAGTTAAATTTTCTCTTGTTTTTCGATAGCTTTCTTTCCCAGGTTTTTCAAATTCAATAGCATTTTTCTTGTTCTTATCTTTTTTTTTACGATTCATTTGTTGCGATATTAATATTGCGCAATACTTTGGCAACAATTTATCACTTAATTTGCACTGTTCATCACATATTGCCGTAATAATATTCTTTGCTTCTTTTGCCATTTCATCCAAAAACATGTTGACAACTGATAAACTACGTTCACGAATGTGATGTCTCTCCTCTGGACATAGTTCATGAGTACAATTTTGAAAATGGCTACATATTGAAGGAAAAGCTGTAATGTACCTATTTTGGGCTGGAAACTCAAGACACATATGGAATTGATCTTCGAAAATCTTGCTATAAAAGCAAAAGATTGATAAGTCGGAGGTTTCTGTTAATATATCATCTAAATGATCCACCATTCTTGTATGAAATTGTACACTATCAAGAAACGAAGCTAAGTCTTTATTATCAATTATAGATAAAGGCGATTTGCCAGTTGACGTATAAGCTTGCAATCTAAACCAATCTAAACGGAATGCGAGAAAATCAAAAATTTCATTATCTTCCACTTGCTTCACCGATAAATTAGAAATGGTGTTGCACAAAGATGATAAGATCATACTTTCATCCTCTGGAATAACCTGCAAATTTTGTATGATGTGTTTTAAAGTAATTGCATCAAAACCTGCCAGGTACTGAACATAATATCTTTGCATAACTTGGCTGTATTTTCTAACAAGAACTCGCAATTCTTCCATGTGAAAGAGAAGCTCAGGTAGTTGTCTATCAACTAAATCTTCTGCAGTCTTACCTTTACCTTTTTGTTGAGGAGGGTTATCATTATGCCTCAGAAGCCAATAGACTTCATCTCTTGCCAAGCATAATCCAATAAAAACCATTAATGCTTTAGGACCTAAAAGGCCAGGTTGATCAGTTAGCACCCATCCTATTTCTTTGAGGGCAGTTCTCAGAAATTTACGGCGTTCTCGATGTCTATAACCTGCTTTCTGTACAGCCTGAGTGCAACAGTCTTTTACTTCAGAGGCACGTTTTCCATATCCTTTTAATGTTTCAAAAAATGTTTGTATATAGGAATGAATGTAAACAACTTCATCTCGAAATAATGGAATTACCCACGAAGAGTCTAAAGCACTAACCCACATTTTATTAAAATGTTCTTGCTGTAATCCTTGATGACATAACATAAATCCAAAAACAATCCACCGTTCCATTGATTCTAAAGATAAATACTCACAAGAAATACGTTCCGATGTCACCGGTTTTGGAAGTTGACCTGGATTACCTACTAAACTTAATTTTAATTCACTTCTCCATTGATCGGCAGAAACATTTCTCACAGGAAATATGGGGTGAAGTGAATGAAGTGCACCTAATAACAGTTTTGAATGAGTCACAAATTCTTCTGATAATTTCTTAATTGGCATATCGTAATCAATAATCATGCTACCTAATCGTGGAAAACTAGAGTCATGTTGTGAATGTACCATTTCGTGTGCTGCATTAAATAACCCTAATACAGCTTTACGATCATCTACTCTTGATAGCAATATCATAAGTGACACATAAGTTGTGACTAAATCTAAATAATTCTTTGTTAATTCGAAATTGACAGATATATCTAACTGAACTTGCCATGCATCAAGGCACGTTAAAAATTCACACACACAATTTTTAAAATCAAGCAAATCAACAAAAGTGTAATAATAAAGTGATAATGATTTAATAATCTCATTTCTTATTGGTTGAAGTGGTTGTAAACTTTTCACATCTATATTGGGAAATCGTCTCACAATATTCTTAATTGAGGATTCAAGAGTCTTGTCAGACAAAAATCCGGGTTTAGATTTTGCATCTCCACATGCCTTCTTTATGTTGTATATTCGAGTTAGCATTCCGACCCCTCGGTCGTTAAGAATAATAAGTTTTTCTGCCAGTTTTCGTTCATTATGTGTCATTTGACGACTCATTATGAAAGTGTTAATAAACTAAAACAAATGGTTTTAAACATAGCATAATCAAAGTAGACAAACTTACACATATAACCTTAACTCATTATAAATTTTATTTGACTATTAATATAAATGTGTGCTTGGTACTTTTAAAAATAAATAATCGTTCTGTATGAGTAACAGGATGTAAAAAAATGTGTTTATTTCATATTTAAGCGACAACACCTTTCAGCAGAGATCTCTGCCTTTCAGTAAGTACGAAATGACAGTTGGTAATTAAATAATGGTTAAATGAATAGGTTTGTGTCTCAGCTATTAATGTAATACGGTCAGTGGCGTAACAGTTCTTTGACCGGAACATAATTTATTCATTGTTAATAGTTAATGGTAATCTCATTAGATGTTCATTAAATGTAAAACTATACGGATAGATGAATTTTCACATTACGTAGCATTACTTTAATTTGCAATTCAATTTCATAAAGAAAATTTATTTTTTTGATCTTTCGTCTTTATACCGTATGGATCTGTAACAAATATCCCGATTTGTTAGACGGCGTAAACCACAAACGTCTTTCAAGTGGCTTATGGCGTAAGCGTTGTTTGATTCTGTATAGTAACTACAGATGGTGTACATAATTTATCTATTAGGTACAGATATAAGTACCATTACGAGCACAAAAATTTAAAGTTTTTGTCATTTTAAAAAGCACCAATTCACTTACTAATTTGAGGTTTTTGGCTTACATTTAGTTAAGCTCAACAAATCGAAAGTCGTTCAGAATCCAAATTTACGATATGATTTGAAATCGTTTGAATTTGTTTTGTTCGTAATACTTACGTAAAAATAATCTTGTTTATTATCGTATTTACCTATGTGAACATAGAATATTTCCTAATAAGTATGTACCTACTTTTCACTTTTGCCTTCCGTTTTTACTAGATCGATGCTAATATATTATAGTCTACCTTTCAGTATTCATTATTCAGATATTCCTATATCATTAGAAAGCAACATGAAACATAGCATACAATAAAATGTAAGTATTCACATTAAAAATTATTATTAATTTTATTAAATACATAAATAAGAAGTTTACCTCGGGTAGGATTTGAACCTATGACCGGTACAGTAAACTTTTTATTTATGTATTTAGTAAAATTAATAATAATTTTTAATTAGATATTTACCTTTGAACTTATTCGTTCATAACGAAAACTTATAATAATTTAATGATAGTCAAGTCGTTTTGGTATGTGTGAATCCTTGCGATATTGCAGGCTCACATTCCATTAATATAAGTAATTTGATTGTAATCTCATTATATTTAGAATTTACATCAGTTCTACATACATAAAGACAAAATTTACATCGATTGGGGCTTGAACCTTGATAGCGCAGTTGTTTAGCGCGGTACTCTAGCAAAGCACAGGTCGTAGGTTCAAATCCTACTCGAGGTAAACTTTTTATTTATGTATTTAATAAAATTAATAATAATTTTTAATTACATATTTACCTTTGAACTTATTCGTTCATAACAAAACTTATAATAAATTAAGTATTCACATATTTATTCATGCACTAACCATCATTTTTTTAATTTTAGTTAAATGTTTCGATAAAGTTGCTTAAGTTTACGAATCAAAAATTTCGATTTGACCCCATAAATATTTCTATGGCTCATCTAGATTCCTCCATGGTGGTGCTTAAGTAAATACCAGTATTATTCCAGTGCTGCACAAAGTTCTTAAAAAGAAATGGTTATCTGTAAAAAATATCCGAAATGATTAAAAATGGCTCTTTTACCCGAAAAGAGTTCCGATAGAAACAAGTTTACCTAATATAGTAACACACACGCGCATTCCCGCACACGCACACATGCGTACACATCACTCACGCACACGCACACGCACACATGCGTACACATCACTCACGCACACGCACACACTCGCTGACTCACGCGCGCGCGCACACACACACACACACACACACACACACACACACGCACGCACGCACGCACGCACGCACGCACGCACGCACGCACGCACACACACACACACCACGCACAAGTTGAAAATAGTGTCGATGGTTTTCAAAATGCTTGATACCTTTTTTTTCACGAAAACAATACTTTACTTTTACAAAAGTTCCTCTAACGGAAATGGAATATATTGATCATATTTTTTCAAAAGACAATAATTCTTTTTCAGAAGTTTTACAACGACATATTTCAGTGGAATAATAAATTCTTTGAACAGCTATATGGTATGACAGTAGGTAGCTTTTTTAATCTTGTTGTAGCTAATGTTTACATGGAAAAATTTGAATTATTAGCTTTACCTGAAAAACATTTAGTGTGGTGTGGTGTAGATGACACATTTGTTGTTTGGAGACATAGAGAAAAAGCTCTACATGAAGATTTAGCTTTTATGAGTGGTATTCATCCAAGCATTCAGTTTACCATGGAGAAGAAAACTAATAGAAGTTTACCGTTTCTAGACATACTAATATCTGAAACTAATAATTCTCTATTTTTAAGGTTTACCGAAAGTCGACGCACACCGATTGATACTTCACAAATTATCAAACCATCATTCACGTCAAAAAATTAGTGTAATTAAATCTTTATTGGATCGAGCTAAAGAATTTGTGATCGCGAATTTTTGAAATATGCACACAAATCTTATATATTAAAATAATTGGGTCGTTTAGTTCACGCAGATTACGAAACAACCGCTTGATGGATTTCGATGATTTTTTTGATATGAAGGTAATTTTGCGTAGAAGGAAATAACGGAGCCAGAAATTTAAATAAATGTGACAATTAAACAAATATGATTGAAAATGCTTAAGCTGTATTATCGAAATTTTTATAGAAACGGGCGGCTTTGGAATTTTTTTTACGTTAACATATACTTATGTGTATTAATCTCTATCTGACATGAAGTTTTAAACGTCATTCTAACATATTATTATTCTCGTTTTTGCAATGTTGTAAATTTAATTTTAATCGCAAAATTTTGCGTCAGAAAAGCTTGTGTTTAACAAAATCACTACAAGCTAATGTGTTTTCACTTAGAGATATTAAATGATGCTATTACACCTGCTAGACGTAACCATACAGAAAAACTAGCGCTTAATGTTGGAACTGCTTTTCTTCCTTTCATAACTAATGTTACACATAGAATTGAAAATATCCTAATTTATCATGACATTAGGACTGTTTTTAAACCTACAAGAAGGATTAAAGAACATTTAAGGTCACCTCAAGGTGTTTTAGATCCATTGTTATCTTCCGGAGTATATAAGCTGTCTTGTTCTTGTGGAAAGTATACATTGGAACCATACAACGTAGCTTCGATAGTAGATGGAAAGAACATGTGCGATTTTGTAGATTGAGTCAACCAGAGAAATCTACTGTGGTTAAGCATGACATTCAATTTGATAAATTGAACATATTGTCAAGTCAAACTATGTCGTAATTTTAACGTTTGGAACCTCCAGATTTCTTGCCGTTTTCTAGACCTTGAAGTAAATTCTTTACCAGTTAAATGTCAAGTTACTACAGCACTACAAATAAAATTAAAAATCATGTTAAACGTACACATCCTGTTATCACTGTACAATAACAATTGCCATTATTAATTAAAAAGTATTTCTTTGTTAAATTATTACAAGTTTAGTTATGAACGAATAAGTTCAAATGTAAATACGTAATTTAAAATTACTATTAATTTTATTAAATGCATAAATAAAAAATTTACCTCGAGTAGGATTTGAACCTACGACATGTAGTTTGTTAGAGTACCGCGCTAACCAACTGCGCTATCGAGATACAAGCCCCAATCGATGTAAATTTTGTCTTTATATATGTAGAACTGGTGTAAATCCTAAATATAACGAAATTACAATCAAATTAGTTATATTAATGGAATGTGAGCCTGAAATATATAAAATGTTCATTGAGTCAGGCCCTGTCACGAAGACGTTGATGTGCTCCATCGTGTTGATACCACATTCTGCGTCTTATATCTAATGGATCATTTGTCAGTAACAAATGTAAAGTGCTTTCTAAAAAATATTCGTAATTCGTACCATTCAATCGATGTGGTCGTTCAAATGGTCCAATCAGACGATCATTTAGAATACCAGCTATCATATTAATAGAAAATATCCGTTGAAATTCGAGCGCCTTCTTGAATGACGATTTTATGCAAACCATTCATGTAAATTATGATAATTAGTGATACCATCTTCGTGTGAAAGGACCATTACATAGACTTTGAACACTTCGATGATGATAAGGCTGTAAGTTAGCAGTTTTATTATCCTCCAAACCTGGCTTCTACATACTCCAGTACGTAAGGAAATTCTTCGCACACTTAAAGACGGATCTTCCTGTAATGAATTAAGAATTTGCTCTTCATCGTTTACCGGTCTACGGACAACTCCCTCCCCGGCTGCATGCCTTGCATTAAAAATGACATGTTCCACCAGTTGACGATGTGAATTACAGAAAACTGCACGTGTAGGCAGTCTTCTATTGGGATATCTTCTCCTATATTCTTGTTGTGCTGCTAAAGAATTTCTATCACACAGACCGTAAACATAATCGGTATCCGCACATTCTTCATTTGAAAAACATTAGCATTTTAGTCAACTGTAAATTGTAATGGGAATCAAGATACAACAAAAAGATAAGTATAACAAACAATAACTGTTTAAAAATGACATGGGGATATTAGCAAAATAGATTAGATCTGAAATTTTTTGAACTAAATTTTAGCCAAATAAAACGAACGATAACATTTAGGACATATGTTTATTAATACTTTGCAATAAAATTAGTTTTGGAATTCATCTCTGAACTATTTCCTGTACGTTTGGGACACCAGTATGTACACAATATATATATATAAATACGCATACACAATATATAATAAGATATATATATATATATATATATATATATATATATATATATATATATATATATATATATATATATATAATATATATATATAGCTAGATAATTTTGACTTTGCCATCAGTTTTTGCTTCAAAAATGTTAACAAATGACATGCATATAGTTAATCACGTGACTTTATAAATATCAAATTTCATATTTTCTTAAAAAAATGATAGTATTTTTCAAAATTTCACAAATGCATAAGGAAAAAGTTGCTATTATTTAATTTTTTACTCATTTACCAATTTTCAAGTTTTAGCGAAATGTTTATTTTTTTAATTTTTTTAGCAATTCACTTTTAGGTTACTAGAATTTAAGCAAACCCGAATAAACATTTTTTTAAGTACGAAACGCTCCTTTAAAAGTGTTATTGTTATCAAATGTATCGGATACATTTTTTTTTACAAAAAAAAATTACATCAAACTTAATGCAAATTTGGTTTATTTCATTAAATATGTACAAATGTGTAGGATGTAGCAACCGATTATTAAGTGTTTTTCTTAATATTTTTGTATTATTATGGTCACAGAAATGGAATTTTGTTAGTTTATTTGCTAACGTTCCACATTTGTCCTTATTTAATAAATTAAACAAAATTTGCGTTAGGTTTGATGTATATTTAGCGTTACATTTCCTAGTTTCTAAAAAAATGTATCTGAAATAAAATTTA
The DNA here is from genome assembly GCA_036346205.1 of Vesta saturnalis. Taxonomy (NCBI): domain Eukaryota; kingdom Metazoa; phylum Arthropoda; class Insecta; order Coleoptera; family Lampyridae; genus Vesta; species Vesta saturnalis. Next base: position 521,834 of record JARFJB010002004.1, on the reverse strand, counting down.
ATAATAAAAGTACATGTAAAAGCAGCGTTTCGTATAGTTATTTATGCTAGAGTTGGCATTTTCCAGTCGAAGCTTGAGGTTGCAAGCGTAGCTGACTAAAAATGTAACCACATTCTGTAGACAATATTTCCGCCTGAAGAGATTTTTTTGCATTGTAATTGCAAACAGCATTTTTATTAAATACTATTATTAAACAATGAAACAGATAATAATTGATTAAATTATTTTAAACACTAACACACAAAATTTTAAATTACAAAGTATTCGTTTTTGAACAGCAGCAATAATTGTTAATTGTAACTTGAACAACCGGATAAATTACTCTAATCGACGTTCTTCCTTGCACTTATTCGTCTTAATATATATATATATATATATATATATATATATATATATATATATATATATATATATATATATATATATATATGTAGAACACAAATTTCAATTGGGAAATATTGATGTAAACAAAGTCGCCCATTTTAATTTCACAAAGGTTACTAACATTAAGAAAACTCCCTATTTTCAAATAAAAGTCACCTACCCTTATTAATAAAAAGATTAATAATTAAATACACCAATTTGTTAAGGATTTGATACTTAGGCCGGAAAATTAATTAGTTAGTTTGATTACACAACTATCATTCGAAGGAACAGACCCGCAGTACACCATTGCCAGGAGGGTTGCCTAACAAGAAAAGGGCCCTGAACTACAGAATTAATTCTCATTTATTTTGAATTACATTTGTTATTGATTTACAGTTTTATTTTCCTTTGTTTAATCTTACATTGTATTTTTTTATTAGTTATCCTGAATAAATGCCTGTTTTAGTTTGATTGTGTTGCAAACTGTATGTAAGTACTCAAACCGCCTACGACTAAGTGGTTATATGCTAAATAATAAATTAATTAATGAATAATATTAATAATATCTAAAATTTATTAATATCATAAGGTATTCTCGTGTATAATAAACTTTATGTTCTGCACATAATATGTTATCTGTTCCTATTTACATTACAATTATCAGGGTGCCAATCATAGAATCTCTAATGTTTATTTCGACTATGGAACTAGAAGGAAGTAAGGGAATTGTTAAATTAAGTGTAGTTTGCCTATAATCCCGCAGATTATTATTTAAATTTTATTCAGCATACGCTTAAAATTTGTTGGTTGTCGCTTAATGTGATTAATTGAGATTAATTTCAATTCATACTTGACGATCCTTAGATATAATATTTGGTTTTTGGTAAGAGGGTAAGATATTTAACAACCACGGCAATTTGTATTTGTGCCATCACATCAATTATATTAGAAACAATTTTACATAATATATATATATATATATATAATATATATATATATACCACTGCAAAAAAACGACCACCTATTTTTTGAAAATCCGTTTGTTATTTTGGCTTTTAGTTTACGTTTGATTTTCTATCAGAAAACCTCCTCCTGGATTATTTAAAAAGATAATACTTTATTCTGGTCTTAATAACAATAAAAAAAAAAAATTATGTTATATTTAAAATTTTGTTAACAATAAATTTTATTCAAAAGAAATTTAAATTAAATAGACTTCAAATTTCATTTAACTTCTAGACCTAATTATTGCTTGAATACAGCGTGACATACTACTAATGAGCTCAATTGCATTCTGAATATTCTCCATTCTTCTTAAAAAAACTTTAAGGTGGTTGATGCTATGGAGATCTAATGTTTAGCTAAATTAAACATGTTCTATAGGATTTGCATCCAAATGCTGGAAGTTGATTTTTAACCAACTTTAAATAATTGATCATCGCTGAATGTTACGTTATCCCATGAAAAAGTCATACCAAAAATGGAAATTAACTTATGATATGCCAAAATTTTAATACATTTTCGTAGAGCCGCCATCGATGAACATAATTTTAATTGATTGAATTTTTTAAATATACAATAATTTTTTAAATGAAAAATAATTGTTTTTAAATAATCCAGGAGGAACGATAACAACAAATGTAAACTAAAAGCCAAAGTAAAAAATAGATTTAAAAAAACATGGTGTTCTTTTTTAAAGTTATATATATATAATATATATATATATATATATATATATATATACATATAAAAATTTAAACCACAAAATTATTGACAAAAATTATGCAAAAACAATTAAAACAAGGCATTTAATTGATTGAATTTTAAAATAAATTCTTTTTTAAGCCAGAATAAAGCATTATATTGTTTTAAAAATCCAAAAACGAATTTAGAACATAATGAAGGCTTTGTTAAGGGAGGATCGTTTTTAGCCTACTCGTCAAAAGAGTCAAATTGTAATTTGGTTATCAACCACTTATAAATAACTAATTTTTTAAATAAATAATTATTTGATGATTTTTAAAATGAAATTTTTAATTATATATATATATATATATATATATATATATATATATATTATTATATTATATATATATATATATATATATATTATATATATATATATATATATATATATATATATATATATATATATATATAAAAGAACGTAAACCTAAGTATATAAATAAAATATAATAATTTTTTAAATCTTATAAAGAACAAGATTCTAATTTTTCAAATTAAATATTCATCTTTCACTGACTTACATTGATTACTAGAGGTTTATAATTTCAGCTCTTTTTGAACGTCCCACCACTGGCTCATTTCCTTTTCAGCATGTAAAATACGCTTTTGCCACAGTTCTCCAGTTACTTGGTTTAATGGATCCTTCCATAGCGATAAAACATTCTCGTCCCCGAAGCCCTGTCTTCCAACGTTTTTGTTGCAATACTGTTTAAAATTTGCCATATTAACTCGATAGGGTTGAATTGGCAGTGATACGGAGGTAAACGTAAAATTTGATGTCCCCATTGATGAGCGATATCATCAATTGCATATATTTTTGCAACTTGTAAATCCTTGGCAATTTGTAATAATTCCACTTTCAGCATATCATTCGAATGAGGAATGTTGAGTTTTCTTAAAAATTGAAGATCTTCTTTCTTCCAACTACTTGAAGGTAATTTGTCAAAAATTATCAAACTTGGTTTTTCTAAATTTGGTAAAAGCTGTTCTTGAGACCATTTTTGAAATAAATCAGCGTTCATATTATCGGGGTAGTCTGCTGTCTTATTTTTACTGGAAAATACCAATGATGAATTAGGTATAAAACCATCCTTGTTGCCAGCACTCAGTACGATAAAACTAAAATTTATTCGGTTAAAAATATTTTTAACAAATCGGACTATTTTAATTACGTTTTCTCCTAGGGTTTGTTTTTGTGGCTTTCAAATCCCTTTATTATAAATTTTGCAAAATGCTCAAAAATGTATTAAACGCCTTCTTCCATCGTCAACATGAATTCAAACAATTTTTGTAAAATTGTTTCAAATTTTTACTGAAGGTAAACATTTTATCTTCTTAAGTTCAGTTTGGAGTTTTGATGTAAGTGAGCTAAAATTAAACAGGATTAACCCATTTCAACAATAATTTCTGAATTATTTACCAGTTGCATGGTGTAAATTTTAGTTTCAAACGTCTTTCACTAGTACATTCTTCTTAAATTTTGTTTTTCGGTGAAGGGGCCCCCATTAAACTTTTCCCTTTTCCATTTTTGGAAATAAAGAAAAGGTGAAATTTTTTTAAAAATTAAATTTAAATTTATTAAAGGCCCTTTTTTTTTCCCCATTTTTTTTTCAACCCAAACCTTTTCCTTTTTTTAACTTTTAACCATTTTTTTAAATTTAAATATTTTTTTTAAAAATTTTTTAAAGTAAAAAAATTTTACCCTTAAATTTTTAAGCATGTAATATTTTCACATTTAGTTACTGTTTAATATTTCATAGCAAACATTGTATGAAGCTGGTTAAGTTTGGTAATCTATTTAAAATTTGAAATTAATCATAGAATGCATATCATAAACGAAAATTTTGATGCATACTGAACCATACATCTAATATCATTGAACATTATGAATCTATGAACAATGTAATAACTTCCAATATTCAGCATTATTACAATGGACATGAGTTTTACTTAAAATTAAATTTTTCTATCAACTTACTGAGTAATTTGATCAAAATTAAAACTTGTTTTTAAATTTGTAAATGTTCTGAACATTATAGAACGTAATTCAGCGTATTACAATTATTATCATGCATCTATTTACGAAAACTGATAATAGTAATAAATATTTAACTACATAATCTAACAGAATATTAATCGTTATAGAGAGAAATATTTAATCACAAAATACGACAATATTTATATTAACAGTATTCTACGATCTAACATACATTAACGTTTAATGTTCAAACTTTCAATTAGTTGCATAATAATTACTTTCTGTCACAATGCGAATTAAACGATTTTTACAGAACTCACTGTAGCCAGTAACATAGCTTCATTACAGTTCATATTCATAAATCATTTAGTCAAACAATAACCAGTACAACTATTTTAGCAACAATCGAATTACACTAGCTTTAGCACGAGGATCAAACGAAAACACGCACGCACGCACGCACACAGCTCGCACGTACTCACGCTCATACCACGAGTGCACGAACGCATCGAACGCACGCGGCACGATACGTAGTACTTGCACTGTTCAACGCACACTGACATTCTGCACGTACGCAATACACATTTAAATCGCATCGCACTGTCACGAAAACAAAGCTTCACACGCATAACATCGCACGTGCTAGCACGCATCGACGACACACACATCGCACACGTACGCACACAAGATAACCACTGTAAATCACGACAGTTAAACACATACGTATGAACACACAACATCACGTCTTTAACCATCGCATCACATTTAGCTAGCTTCTCTCAACATGATGAGACGACGCTATTAAGTCGTAAACGTAACTTACGACGTACTTAGACGACTGAGTAACGCAGTTAACTGCAGCGTGTTAAGAGCAACGAGCTGAGACACGTTGATTTTATAATTATAATTTCAATTTAAGAAGTTTAATACATAGCTTTATGGTTTCAACTGGTCATATTTTCAAGATCAAGATGTCCGTTCTGGCTCTAGGATAAAATACCTCGACCATAAAAGAGGCGTTTAGATTTATAAACATATCCCAGGGGCTATGTTAGAGTGTGGTTAGGTCAATACTCAGACATCCCGAAGATGTCCGATTCTACCGAACATTGACGAGCACTTACGCACAAGACCAAAGCTAGCTGCGTTCTGGCGTCTAGGAGAAAATACCTCGACCATAAAAGAGGCCTTTAGATTTATAAACATGCCCCAGGGGCTATGTTAGAGTGTGGTTAGGTCAATACTTCAGACATCCCCGAAGATGTCCGATTCTACCCTAACATTGACGAGTACGCTTGCGCACAAGACCCAAAGCTAGCTGCGTTCTCGTTTCTCGTGTTTCGCTCTTTAAAGTGTAACTGTCATCGAGTGAGCATTACTATAATGTATTCTCCTGTTTATGAGCCAACATCAGCGGACATTAGAGATTTTACTGACTTGTTAATAAACTATTACAACATAACCGTTCAAGATAATGATGAAAGCGATGACGTGGTTGAGCTGGATGTATCTCACATCCAAGATGATGATTCACAGAAGAGAAAGAAGAGCGATGAGGTAGGGGGGAAGGGCAAATCTCAAAATCATGATGATGATGAGGACGACTCACGGTTCAAGAAGAAGAAGAAAACCGATAAAGCATGTTATTAAATAATAATGATGTATTGTTGTTTATAATAATAATAATAATATATTTTCAAAACGTTAAGCTTTCCTTCGGTTTTGTTAATAAACCTGTTTTTTTTCCTAGCGGTGCTCCACCGTCTTGATTCATGTTTGCAAGTTTACAAGTTTTTCGCTTTAGCGTGTTTTCGCCTCGTGTGTGTGTGTGTGTGTGTGCGATACGTGGTGCGTGCGAGCGTACGTGGTGTGCGATACGCTACGTGTGAGCTTGACGTACGAGCGTGCGTACGTTCGTGCGTACGTGAGCGTGCGGGCGTACGTACGAGCGTTTGCACGTGCGTGCGTACGTGAGAGCTTGTACGTGCGAGCGTGCGTACGTTCGTGCGTACGTGCGAGCGTGGGCGTCGTACGAGCGTTCGCACGTGCGTGCGTACGTGAGAGCGTACGTGCGAGCTTGTGTGCGTGCGTGCGTGTTTTTCGTTTGATCCTCGTGCTAAAGCAGTGCTGGTCGATTGTATGTAGTTGTAGGCCCTATTGTGTTGACTAAGAGCTATAATTGAAGCGTTGCTTGCTATACCTGGCCGTGGAGTTATGTTTAATCAGCTTTTTTGACAGATGTATTTATTTATGATAAGATCAGGCTTGCATGTAAAGTAATATAGAGGTGAAACTAACTAGCTAATGTGTTTTGCTGCTACACGTATCACAGTATTGAAGATTCTGTTTATGTATTAGAAAACGTATTACAGCTTCGAAACAGAGTGCAGATAAAATTGAAGAAAGTGAATACGGTACAACTTCGGCGAGCAGACTTAAAGGTTTTAAGTGTGTACAGCATTCCCAGAGCAGCGTTGAAACCATTTAATTTAGAGCTAACCTCGTGTCCATGTAATAATGTCTGATAAACTATTAGGGTTATTAGCTTGCTTTATAGGTTACATATAATCGTTCAGTGAAGACGATGAGATGGTAGTATCTCAAAATTTCGATGATGGTGATGCTCTATGAAATTTCAAATAAAATAGATTACGTTCTACCACGCCACTCAATGGGATAACCACGTTTTTGTAAAACGTCTTATGTAATAGCATTGTCTGCCCTTACAGATAAATTCTTTGTGTTTAAAACTGTTTCCTTGTCTGGATGTAGATTTATAAACCTTCATGTTAATTATACTAGTACTTTTTGAAATATCATTCGTATATAAGAATAATACAAGGTTTGCTTCAAACGATCTTCATCGTATACTTTAACAGTAAACCTTTTTCAGATAGTTGATCACCCTATTAAAATGGAGCATTAATAGTTTATAGAAGTACGAGTGTAAATAAAAAATACGCTACATAGCGATTGTGTTATAAACTAGTTAGTGAGGTCGTTATTAATTCGTGTATAAGTTGAATTTATGTAAGTAGAAGGTTACAACAAATAATACAGGTCCACTTACACATTTTATATATATTGAAAACAATTACTTGAAATAAAACGGCGTATCAACTCTAATAATATTTTTAGAAATTATATTAACCATTTATATTGGTTTTAGACTATTAAATTAAACAAAGTTATATAATTACACGGTAATTAGTTAAAAGTAAACGTGAACAGTGATTTTACAAAATGTTATGGAATTTTAAACATTCCAAACACTTAATATGGTTTTTATAAAACAATTTGTGTATCCGTATACGAATATTTTCAAAACAATTTTATTTTAAGAGAAAGGTAAATGATTTCAGTAAGTCAATAAAGACAATGAGGTTGTATATTTTACACTCTAATTATAGCTGGTTTTACACAACTAGAAAGTTTTAGTTGACAGATAACACAAAAGCGTGACCATCACGCATAAATCAGTGCCTTAAAACGTTCTTAAGTACAGATATGGTAAGTGGTGTTAACCCTTTTATTTATTTACAGATTTTTAATTACAGTTATAAAACACAAGCATTAAGTTTCTTTAAAAATATTAAGGCGTACAACATTTTTAACGGACGATGGATATTATTTCAATGCAGGTAAACTATGTTTTTAATAATCGTTAGAAAAGACAAACTGTTATGTAATTAACTTAATAAAAATGTGTTTTATTAGAATGGCAGTAATTTTTATAGTTCACTGAGGTTTTTAATTATGATAATAAAATAAGTGTTCTATAATTAAATTTTACTGTCATTCAAATTTCCCCACGCAAGATCAATCCTAACACAGATGCTATCTCATCTCCTTATTAGAAACGTTTTCCAATAGCATTTAACCCTTTTAAAGCAATAGACTAAATAATAATATCTTATTAATTATGTAATTATTGTATGCGTATGTCAACCTCCAGGGTTACAACCAGAAGGACCTTAATACCATCAGAAATAACCCTAAGACTTATCCTCACCTCTACATAGCCCACCCCTAAATACAGTTCTAAACCCTAGCTCCACCACCAAGGCCTGACTCCAACCCTAGCTCCACCACCAAGACCAAACTCTAAGACTTATCCTAGACACCAAGCTCCAGCCCTGCCCTAAGGCTATACCCAGTTCAACCACCATAAGCTCAGCTCAACGCTAACCAAAATACAGCTCACGTTAGCAGTACAAAAAGATAATTAATAAGGGTTGAAAATACGGTCTCACACGTGGATGTAAAAAATAGGTGAAATACACGTCCACACGAGGGTATAAAAATAGGGTGAAAATACGGTCTCACACGTGGATTAAAAATAAGGGTGAAAATCCGGTCTCACACGTGGATGTAAAAAATAGGGGTAAAAATCGGTCTCACACGAGGATATATAAAAAATAAGGGTGGAAAATCCGGTCTCACACGTGGATGTCAAAAATAAGGGTGGAAAATGCGCTCACATGAGGGTATATAAAAAATAGGGTTGAAAATCCGGTCTCACACGTAAGCGAGTAAAATAAGGGTGGAAAACCGGTCCCACGTGGGGGCTGTGACGTCAAAATCCAAGATGGCGGCGCAAGTGGCTACTACCCTGATAATGGAATTAAAGGTAACTTGACCTTGGCGTACTATATCCTTATTTATTAACCTCATTGGTACTTCGGTAGTTTGAATTAGCGATGTCGTGCAAACTATAATAAGTACAGTTATTGGAGATGCGAGCGTTGCGTGTCATACACAGACCATAGATAGACAAATTTGATCTATGCACAGACACAGACCATATAAGAATGCGCAGCCGCAGAGCGACTATCGAAAACTATCGATAGTATATAAAAACTATCGATAGTACATAAAAACTATCGATAGGAAAGGATGGTCAAGACTATCGATAAATATCGATAGTACTATCGATAGTTCTCCACCACTAAGAAATGGTTACTAACGTCATGTCTCATAAGAGCGGCTGTGTCGTATTTCCAAATTATTACAATAAGTAAATAACTCGTTTTTGGGTAAATTTTTCAAATCATGTATTGTTGAACAAAAATTGAAAATGATTGCTGTAGGTACAAATCGAATCTGGATTCTAAAGCATTAATAGCATAATCTACTGTTGCTTTCTTATATACCTACGTATAAAGAGAAAGCTATGTAATTTAAATTTTGAAACACTTTTTTTTACATTTCTCGACGTTTTGTGGCCTAAACAATACGAAAAACACATTAAAAAAATCTTGTGTCTCATTTGTGTCTGTGTGAGTGTGATATCTTTGAAACATTAAAGTATCGATAAGTTTTTAGAAAAAATTTCGTTTGGAGATATCGTTTGAACCATTATATATATATATATATATATATATATACAACATATATATATATATATATATATATATATATATATATATATATATATATATATATATATGAAATTTGGTACAAAAATTCTTTATACACTCTAGGACAAGTTCGTTAATGAGCAATATCCAACCAGTGGCGAGGCATTTTTAGGGGATTAGAAGATTAAAAAAATTCATTGCGTCAAATTTTAAAAAGTTACATAATTAAAAAGAAAATCAATACTTTTTTTATATAATTTCAAAATAAAAAAATATATAATAACCAGTGGCCCGCCGTTTTTAGGGTACAAAGTTGTGCATTTTTTAATTTATCAAACGATTTTGTTGAAAGTTGGGTATTGGGTGTTTTTAAGATCGCTGAGAATAAATCATTTGTCAAAATAAAAACGTTCATAATGGCGGATCAAAAATGGGGAATTACCGTGTTTAAAAACCGATATGACTGAAATTCAGGTATTGTGGGCTTTGAAGTTATTTATTTACATATATGAGAAAACAATACGGCAGATAATTTGGTAGCGGTTTTTTAAATTTTAATTGGGGATCTTCGACCCGATCATCGCGCACTTCCCAAAGAAAGTTAACAGTTTTTCGTTGAACTCTGTGACGCAGTTAGTTTCTTTGCATCACAGAGCATTTTGTGAGGATAAGGCTTATTCAAAGCCTCTTCCGAACGAAGATCTTTGAAAAAAGTTGTACAATTTTTTATTAGCTCGATAGCAGATGATAAATTATAGTCTTTGGTCTTTAGTAGCTTGCTGATCGGATTAATACAATTTAGGATTGTATACCAAATTATAATAGAGTATAAAAACTTATAGAAGTGTCAATTTCAGTATCGTCAAAAATACTTAAGGGTTTTAGAGCTTCTACTGGAAGTGGAAGTAGTTTTAGAGTTAGTCCCTTAACATATTTTAATAAAGGCTGCCGAAGCAAAAAAGATGTTTTTTGAAGTGTATTAAAAAAAATTGCGGTTCCTAAGGACAACATTGCCATATGGTTGACGACTAAATTTAATGAGCGGCTACTACATGGAAAATAAAATGTTGCTGCATTCATCGCCCTTATTCTAGATTGCCCTCTGATTTATCATCTCTCATATTGGCTCCGTTGTCGTAAGCGTGGCCTATCATATCCTGCAAATTTAACCTCAAGTTTGCTAGTTTTTCAATTATTACATTTGAAAGTTTTGTCCTGTAGATCTCTCAACTGAAAGCAAGTCTAAAAAGCTTAATTAATCTTAATGATAATATCATTGAGGTTAGTTTTGTCAATAGATGCTTATCCAACTAAAAATGTCATTTGCTCTATCCTACTGAGATCAAGAGTGCATTCTAGAATAATGGAATAGTATTTGGATTGCTTAATTACGTCAATAATATGTGAATGTAAAAGATAAATCCAGTTCGTTCTGGATATATTTTCCAATATAGTGAAGTTTAGCTTCCTATTTTGAAATACTCTGCGAACACTCTCTTCAATTATTGGATCAAATTAAGCTAGCCGCTGAATGATTTGTAAAAAAATTCCATTATTAAAATCATAGAGTTTGTCACTGGTACCCCTAATTGCTAAACAATTTCGAGCAAGCATTTTTATACGTCATACCAACAATTTGTCTCTGCCTTTGTGACTCACTGTCAATAATTTTAGAAAATTGTAGTCGCTGACCAAATTCAATCGAAGACATTTGGCATTGAATGTACTTTTTTGATCACTCATGTTTTTTTAAGCTGTCACTGAGGTGCCTCCAACGTATAAACAGGTAAAAGCCTGATTTTCAGGAATCGAGAGAAATATAAGAATTATAAGTTCTTACCTATTACGTTTTAAAAGGATAGAACAGATTTTTACCTTTCAACCAATACTCACATGTAGGTATAGAAGGTTATGCGATCGACTTTTCTTCAGTATCGCTAAATCAACTTATTAGCTCATTTACAATGTTTGGCGAAGTTTCGCCCAGATCGGTCATGATGCCTGTGTACATGGGGGGGGGGGGGTTCGTGTGGGTATATGTTAATACCCACTATTTTTTTATGCAGCCTTGTTTTCATTTCTCCTGGAGTTGATTAGATTTTGGAACAAATTCAGTGGCGGAAATGGGGGGTTTATTAGGAGCTATTTTTTATTTTTATCAAATATTTCTGAAACAGCTATAGACTTCAAAGATATAAAAATACCAGTATGTAGGCCTTAATCATATAGATGAATTAAAAACATATGATTCAAACTGCTTAAACTGCATAATCGATATTTTTATAGAAGCGGACGGCTTTGTAAAGTTAGCATCTAGATGTCTATTAACCTCTATCTGACATGAAGTTTTACATAGATTATTGTTTTTGTTTTACAATGTCACCTACTTTCGTAATGAACTTATTATAAAAGACGTTGCATAATTATCCTAAAAAATTAATATTATAGTTATTTATATATCAAGGGAGTTATGAGGGTGTTAATTACAGAAGGCAACGGATTGCAATCTCTAGGAATGTTAGTCACGAAAGATTGTAAGTTGCCTCACGTGATGGGTAAATAATTTTATTTCATATTTCATTATAAATGAAATATGAAAACGAAATTTTGTTGGTTATTAAAATTAAACAAACGTTTAAAGATTAAGTAGGCGTTGTTACTATGGATATATAAACTGACAAGCTTGCAAATATTTATTAAAATACATTAGAGGGAGATGTAGATCTATAAATCCCTACTATAACTCCCTAGGGAGTTATGAACTTGTTTACAGTTACGGTAAGTATTTCCAGTTTTTAGGTTGGAAGGTTGTGTGTTGTTCCACACCACCAGATATTTACAATAACGCTATAATATATTTCTTAAATAATCCTTAATACAACTGCTAGCACGTTTGTAATAGAATGGTAATTGAAAATGTATTACCAATTACTGAATGAAATGAAACTCTAATTTGGACCTATAATGTAACATTTGTAAATACCTTTCGTTTTGTTTTTTCTTTATTATATCGGACCAAATGTGTGCGACGTACTAAAGCATTCTATGTAAAATCAGTTATTTTCCAACTGTCATGTATCCAAAGTAAACCTGTATGCATTTCTTGTTAAGTTTAAGAACACATGGGAGCAAGCGCTTTGTCCTAAATTAAACATGTTTAAAAAAATATCCATTCCAAGACAAAATCCCACCCCTACAATTTGACGCGCGGTGCAGGGACACCCGTTGCACCGGCCCTGATATGATTAAAATATAACGTAATGATTTTCGAAATACTTTAATGTAACTTCAAACTAAAATCCCAAAGTAACGTTCCTTTAATTATTAAAATGTCCTATATATACACTGTGTCCAAGATAAGGATTCTCACTATGGGGATCTCGGAAATGGTAAAAGTTACAACTACGGTTAAATGGAAAAAAAGCTGTGTAATTAGGGGACCAGTAAAATGACGTAGTCAGTTTTTCAATCGGACGCTTTCTATTTTTATAGCTATCATCGACTTACGGTCCTGATATTTTGAAAACTGATTTTGAAGGGTTTTTTTATTACAAATGAAGCAATATATCAAATTTGATGGTCTGATCGATTTGAACCTTCTAAGGACCACTTTCTTAATACAGACCTGCATTTTCTAAAAGTTGATGCAGTAAGTTTGCCGTATGATTATTACACACACCATAATACAGTTTCTTAATATTAGTGTAAATTAAAGTAAGAATTACTTTTTCATACACAAATAACACCGTCTTACAATGAATTCAAAACATTGCGAAGCATTTGAGGCGTAATACTTTCATACTTCGAGAATTAAGTTCTGCAATTTTTGACATATCCCCAGAGAGAATTAAGAGTTGTTATATCGGAGGATCGCGCTGGTCATCAACTCGAATATGTTCCAATCCATCTTGCTGGAAACCTTGCCGATAAATATTCCTGGACGACTCTGTAATTATGTGCCGGAGCACCGCCTTGTAAAAACCAATAATCTTCAAGATCAGCTAGAGGTAAATCAGGTTAAGCTGCTTCTACTTCATTTTCTAATAAATGTTGTAGCGTTCAGAATTTAAAGATCCTTTATAGAAAAATGGACCTATTATTCGCCTTCCGAATATTGCAGCCCACGTATTAAAACCGAAACGGAATGGTGTCTGCGCACTTTATACACTCTAGGATTTTGCATAGAGCAAATAATAAATTAAACCTTATATGTTCTATGCCAATAGTAAGCATTTCTTCTGTTGAAACTTGCATTATTGGTTTCTTTATTTTCAGCTGACCAAATGATTTTATACCGAAATTGCTCATTATCGGTACATTGCCTAGTATACCATTCACAGAACTCTCTGCGCCTCGCTGAATCCCGTGGTCGAAGTCCCTGACAAATTCTAAATTTAAATGGACGTCTTTTGGCTTTTTATATAATAAAATGAGCAGTAAATGCCAATCATGTATAATGTTCAATTTGTCTTATATTTCGTTACTGTAATGCGATTACATAAAACATTTTATTTATTCCTTTATTGATTCTAATTATCAATTACATGTAGACTTTTAACATGACATTTTTAAAAGTTTCATGTCTGATTCCTCGAAAACTAAATTTGACAAACACAGAAGCATTGGTTAATTACAAGTACTGAGATTCCTTGATATCATAAACAGTTGTGAAATTAAACTTTTGGAATATACTTTCCTGCAGTTCTAAAAATTCTCTACGCACTGAAAATGTCAATCAAGAAATATTTCCAACAGTGAATATCTTACAAAGATACTAGTTACTTCAGTGACAATGACTGAAAGATCATTTTACCCTATGACGGAAAAATTATTTAAGAAATACATCAGCGAGAATCGCTTAATTTACTTTGTTGAATATTCACAGGATATTGTTGTAATCATCGAGGATGTATGAACTTTCAAAAGGAAACTTTATGTCTGTACTAACTTCATATCTGATATAATCTAAATATGTTTTGTTGATTAATATTATGTTTACATTCTATTCAAAATAAATTATTTAAATAGTTATGAAAATAATTGTTTGTTTAAATTTACAAACTGAGTTATCTTGCAAACTAAGTTCTTATGTCTTCTTCACATTAATTTAAAATTAAAATCCAGGAAGCACTGATTTAATTTTAAATTAAATAACTGTTGGCTTCTGTAATATAAATACGACGAATTTGAATCGAGTTAAATCCAATTGTTTGTTCAATGTGTCGTGTAGAAATTTCTAGATTTTCTGTAACAGTTAATACAACATTATTTGCTTTTTCTTTATTGCAAGGTTTTTTACAGGAATTTATAGGCTTTTTAAATGTACCACATTCTCTTAAATTGACTGACAAGTTCCTAAATGTGGTTTATGAGGCTACTATGTCTCTGGATATTTGTTTAAACACACGCGTTCCACGTTTCGTTGACAGTGTAAATTAACTAATTCAGAGTTAAATACTAGTACCAGCTAAATACAAAATTGTACAATACAAAATTTTGACAGATACTGAGTTACTTCAAAGCCGTCTATTTTTATCTTTTTCAAAGCCGCCTGTTTTTATGTATTCTTTTTTAGAACATCACATCGTTGTTATGATGTCGCAGATAGAACTGTAAGATATTTATCTTTGGAGATTCATGAAAAACTTTATCGGCTTGAAAAAATCAATTTTTTTTGGAAATTATACAAGTATTGTAGCAGTGTTTGATAATGATCATTTAAATAGGTAACATGTTAATTTTACATGCATTTAGTTTTTTATAAGTTGCATAATTAACAATATTTTATTTTAGTATTTTTCCTTATTTTATAAAACACAAAGGAAAGTTAACTAAATAAACTTTTTTGAATATGCAGGTCTGTATTAAAAAATTTCATGATGATGGTCCGTAAACGGTTCAAAACACGATCAGATCTTCAAATGTGATATATTGCTGAATTTGTAATAAAAATGATGATGGCTATAAACATAGGAAACGTCCGATTGAAAAACTGGCTATGTCATGTTAAAGCCCGCACCAAGTAGCCGATGTGTTTGTATTTTTGCTCTAGCATTTATAACACCAGAAAAAAATAAAAAAAGAAATTTCGAAAATTCAATTTTTTTAATATCTCAAAAACAAAAAATCACACAATCGAGTTTTTTGTGTCATTTTATTGGTCCCCTAATTATACGACTTATTTCCCATTTAACCGAAGTTCTATCTAGCTACTTTGCGATTTTGGTGACATTAACTAACTTTTCCCAAATTTAGGTATGGATTTTACGTATAAAGAATGATGGAAGGATGTGAAAATCAGGCTTGTGTCTGAGCGGTATTAGATCATTAATATCAAATTATGGGCCAGTTGTTATATTAAGCGATTTTTTGGTGTTTGAGTGCATTATAAGTGAACTTATACTAAGTGAAGTGCGTGCTCGATTATCAGTGCATTAGCATCGATATATACCTAAACAACCAACTGTAAGAAGCAATTTTTGATGACCAGCTAGCAGTTGAGTCTTTATAAGCTGATTCTAGTAATACATCCGATCGGCTGCAACACAACTTAAAAATTAAGAATATTTGCTTTGCTTTGGTATAAACAGTGTGTAATCAATTTATAAAATCATATTTAAAAGATCGTAAACAGTTCCTTTCGCATAATAACTACATGTCTAAAATCTACATTACTAGTAGCGGTGTCTCTCAGAGTTCCAATTTGGGAGCCTTCATCTATATTTATTTTTTTAATGAAATAGTTCAAAAACAGCTGTATATTTCAAAAATATAAAAATGACAACATATAGACCTATCGATTAATTATGTTCTAGGCCATTTTTGAATACGACTAGTAATTTAGCGGCAAAAACATTCCTAAGGTAGAATTTAAGTGTTTGCTTAATTTTTTTCAATATTTGAATATTGATTACTTTTATAGGAAAATGTGTAAATATATTTTTTCAAGAAAATTTAATTTTGTATAACCTTTCCTCATAAAGTTTCTTAATACAAGGCCAAACAAATTACATAAAATTGTAAATGCTTAAACTGTATTATCGATATTTTTATAGAAACGTTTCTAGATGTTTTAAACGTCCATATGAGTTAGAACGGTAACAATGAAATTAATTTGTAACAAAGGAAATAAATAACAGGTCTTAAAATGTTTGTATTGCATTATTCCATTTTTACTTTCATGTGTGTACCCAGTAAGATACCTAGAAAAAGGTTATTCTGAATATTCAGACAGTAATTCAGCTTTGTAAATAAAGTTCAATTTAGTCTGTTTGCTCCAATTTTTCCCACCATTGCAAATCATATTGTTGTAATTTTATTTCATGACGCTTTACTGCCTTCACCAAATTGTCGGAATTACACAGGTTCTCAACAGTTTGAGCAGCGCAATCGCTTAAATTTTCAATTACTATTATCCTGCTCATAATTGCGTTGGTAACGTTTATTAGTTCATCAATAGAACTTGCTAACTTAGAGTGCTTAGCTTGTTTTCTATAAAAATTTTCCAAAGTATCCTTAATTTTATTGTATGTTAAATGCAACTCTTTCTCTGATTTATCTTCAATCCTAAAAATGCTTGGTTAACAATTGATAAAATTCTACGTCAATTAAATAACTCACACTAGCCTGGTTTCTTCCTTATTAATTTCTCGATGTAAGTAGTCTCGAAAATGGCGTTGAATTATGGAAGCAGCTTCTTGTTGTGTGTAAGTTGTCGACATTTCATTATACTTGCTTCAGCTGTTTTACTGGAATTGTAATTTTTCAAATGGGTATTGAGTGATATGTTTGTATGCGATAATAAAATGGAAACACTATTGATTAATAACTGTGCGTTAAAATGTTACCTTCATTTTAACAGTATAGAAGACAGGAATAATAATAATAGATGGTGGTGTGGAGCAAATTCAATAAACCACAATGCCTCTACTTGATCGTTAGATGGCTGCACTAGTTGGATGTTATCAGAAATAAATGTGGGTATAGAATCCTACTAAATTACAACGTTGTATTGAGCTTATAAACTTCTCTTTTAATTTAAAACCTTTCTTATATTGCGACTGGTCATAAATTCTACTAGGTTCTTGTGAGGTGAGTGTGGAGGTGGAGTGTGTGTGTGTGAGTGGAGGTGAGTGTGAGTGAGGAGTGAGGAGTGAGGAGGTGGAGGGGTGTGAGTGTGTGAGTGTGAGTGTGTGAGTGTGTGTGTGTGAGTGAGTGTGAGAGTGTGTGGAGGTGTGAGTGTGTGAGTGTGAGTGTGTGAGTGTGTGAGTGTGTGTGAGTGTGGAGTGTGTGGAGTGTGTGGAGTGTGAGTGTGGAGTGTGGAGGAGTGTGAGTGTGAGTGAGTGTGTGGAGTGTGAGTGTGTGTGTGAGGTGAGTGTGAGGAGTGTGTGAGTGTGTGAGTGTGAGGTGTGGGTGTGTGAGAGTGTGGTGGGTGAGTGGAGTGTGTGAGTGTGTGTGTGTGGGAGTGTGAGTGTGTGAGTGTGTGAGTGTGGAGTGTGGAGTGTGAGGTGTGAGTGTGTGAGGTGTGTGAGTGTGTGAGGTGTGAGGTGTGTGTGTGTGTGGAGGTGAGTGTGTGTGTGTGTGTGTGGAGTGGAGTGTGTGTGAGGTGTGTGTGAGTGGAGGTGGTGTGAGTGTGTGTGTGTGTGTGAGGTGGAGGAGGTGTGTGTGAGTGTGAGTGTGTGAGTGTGAGTGGGTGTGTGAGTGTGTGAGGAGTGTGGGAGTGTGGAGGTGTGTGTGAGAGTGTGAGTGTGTGTGAGTGAGTGTGAGTGTGTGGAGTGTGGGTGGGGAGTGTGGAGGTGTGAGGTGTGAGTGTGGTGTGTGAGTGTGAGTGTGTGAGTGTGTGTGTGGAGTGTGTGTGTGTGTGTGTGTGTGAGTGTGGAGGAGTGTGTGTGTGAGTGTGGCGTGAGTGTGGGAGTGTGTGGAGTGTGAGTGTGTGGTGTGGTGTGAGTGTGTGTGGTGTGTGAGTGTGAGTGTGAGAGGTGGAGGTGGAGTGTGTGAGTGTGAGGAGTGTGTGAGTGTGTGAGGTGTGTGTGTGGAGTGTGGAGTGTGTGAGGTGTGAGTGTGTGAGTGTGTGAGTGTGAGTGTGAGTGTGTGGTGTGTGTGAGTGTGTGTGGAGTGTGGAGTGAGTGTGAGTGTGAGTGTGGAGTGTGTGAGGAGGGAGTGTGAGGTGTGGAGTGGGAGTGTGTGGGAGTGTGGGTGGGAGGTGTGAGTGTGTGAGGAGTGTGGGAGTGTGTGGAGTGTGTGAGGTGAGTGTGTGTGGAGGAGTGTGGAGTGTGAGGTGGAGTGTGTGTGTGTGTGGAGTGTGGAGTGTGTGAGTGTGGAGTGGGAGTGTGTGAGCGTGGGAGTGTGAGTGTGGGTGCGTGGGTGTGTGGAGTGTGGAGTGTGTGGGTGTGTGAGTGTGAGTGAGGTGTGAGTGTGAGTGAGGTGGAGGTGAGTGTGTGAGTGTGTGGAGGAGTGTGGAGTGTGAGGTATGGTGTGGGTGTGTGTGGAGGTGTGAGTGTGGAGTGTGTGAGTGTGAGGGGTGGTGTGTGGGTGTGAGTGTGTGGGTGTATGAGTGTGTGAGTGTGTGTGGAGTGTGTGAGGTGGGAGTGTGAGAGTGTGAGTGTGTGAGTGTGAGTGTGAGTGTGTGAGGAGTGTGTGAGTGTGTGTGGAGTGTGTGTGTGTGAGTGTGTGTGGAGTGTGGAGTGTGTGGAGTGTGAGTGTGTGGAGTGTGTGAGTGTGTGAGTGTGGAGTGTGAGTGGTGAGTGTGTGTGTGTGGAGTGTGGAGTGTGGAGTGTGTGAGTGGTGGAGGAGGTGTGTGGAGTGTGAGTGTGGAGGTGTGAGTGTGTGAGTGTGGAGTGTGTGAGTGTGTGTGTGTGTGTGAGGTGAGTGTGTGAGGTGTGAGGGGAGTGTGAGTGTGAGTGTGGAGGTGGAGGTGTGAGTGTGTGGAGGGGAGTGTGGGTGTGGTGTGAGTGGGAGTGTGTGAGTGTGTGAGTGTGGAGGTGAGGAGTGTGGAGTGTGTGTGTGTGTGGAGGTGGAGTGTGTGAGTGGAGTGGGAGTGTGTGAGTGTGTGAGTGTGTGTGAGGGTGCGTGGGAGTGTGAGTGTGAGTGTGTGGGTGTGTGAGGTGTGAGTGTGGGAGTGTGGGGTGTATGAGCGTGGAGTGTGTGTGTGTGTGTGTGTGTGTGAGGGAGTGTGAGGTGAGTGAGTGTGTGGAGGTGAGTGTGGAGTGTGTGAGTGTGGAGTGTGTGAGTGTGTGAGTGTGAGGTGAGTGGGTGTGGTGCGAAGTGTGTGAGGTGTGGAGGTGTGTGAGTGTGGAGGTGTGGAGTGTGTGGTGGTGAGGTGGAGTGTGGAGGTGTGGAGTGTGGGTGTGGGAGGTGTGTGTGAGTGTGTGAGTGTGGTGTGGAGGTGGAGTGTGAGGAGGTGTGAGTGTGGGAGTGTGTGGAGTGTGTGTGTGTGTGGGAGGTGTGGAGGAGTGTGGAGGTGTGTGAGTGTGTGAGGTGTGAGTGTGTGAGTGTGGAGTGAGTGTGAGGTGTGTGAGAGTGTGGGAGTGTGGAGTGTGTGTGTGGGTGTGAGTGTGTGTGTGTGATGTGTGTGAGGTGGAGTGTGTGTGTGTGTGAGGTGTGTGTGTGAGTGTGAGGTGAGTGAGTGTGTGGGAGGAGTGTGTGTGTGTGTGTGTGGGAGGTGAGTGTGAGTGTGTGAGTGTGTGTGTGTGAGTGTGAGGTGAGTGTGAGGGTGTGTGAGTGTGTGGAGGTGTGAGGAGAGTGTGGATGTGTGAGCGTGTGAGTGTGTGAGTGTGTGAGTGTGAGTGTGTGAGTGTGTGAGTGTGTGAGTGTGTGAGTGTGTGAGTGTGTGTGTGTGTGGAGGTGAGAGTGTGAGTGTGTGAGGTGTGTGTGGAGTGTGAGGAGTGTGTGTGTGTGTGTGTGTGAGGTGAGGAGTGTGAGTGTGTGTGTGGAGGAGTGTGTGTGTGTGGAGTGTGTGGAGTGTGAGAGTGGGTGTGTGGGAGGAGGTGTGTGTGTGAGTGTGAGTGTGGGAGGTGTGAGTGTGTGAGTGTGGAGGTGTGTGTGTGTGTGTGTGTGAGAGTGAGGTGTGTGAGTGTGAGTGTGTGGAGTGAGTGGGTGTGTGAGTGTGGAGTGTGAGTGTGTGAGTGTGTGTGTGAGGTGAGGTGTGAGGTGTGAGTGTGTGAGGTGGGAGGTGTGTGAGTGTGTGTGGTGAGAGAGTGTGAGGAGTGTGTGAGTGGAGGAGGAGTGTGTGTGAGTGTGAGGTGGAGGTGTGTGTGTGAGTGTGTGAGGTGTGAGTGTGTGTGAGTGTGTGTGTGTGTGTGTGTGTGTGTGTGTGTGTGTGTGTGGAGGTGGAGGAGGTGTGTGTGAGTGTGTGAGGCGTGTGAGTGTGTGAGTGTGTGAGTGTGTGAGTGTGTGAGTGTGTGGTGTGAGTGTGAGAGGTGGAGTGTGAGTGTGGAGTGTGTGAGTGTGAGGTGGGAGGTGTGTGAGTGTGTGGAGGTGTGAGTGAGGAGTGTGGAGTGTGTGAGTGTGTGAGGTGAGGTGTGAGTGTGAGTGTGTGAGTGTGAGTGTGGAGTGTGAGTGTGTGAGTGTGTGTGAGGTGTGTGTGGAGGTGTGAGTGAGGTGTGTGTGTGTGGTGTGAGGTGTGAGTGTGAGTGTGAGTGTGGAGTGTGTGTGTGGAGTGTGGGTGTGTGAGTGTGAGTGTGGAGTGTGGAGTGGAGTGTGGGAGGAGTGTGGAGTGTGTGAGTGTGTGAGTGTGTGAGGTGGAGGTGGAGGTGAGTGTGAGGGTGTGTGTGTGTGTGTGTGTGGGAGGTGGAGTGTGTGAGGTGGGAGTGTGTGAGCGTGTGGAGTGAGAGTGTGGGTGGAGTGTGTGGGAGTGTGAGTGTGTGGGTGTGGAGGTGTGAGTGTGTGAGTGTGAGGTGAGGTGAGTGGAGTGTGTGAGGTGAGTGTGGAGGTGGGTGTGGTGGAGGTGGAGTGTGAGTGTGTGGAGTGTGGAGTGTGAGGGTGTGTGAGTGTGTGAGTGTGGAGGTGTGGAGTGTGAGTGTGTGAGTGTGTGAGTGTGTGTGTGTGTGGAGTGTGAGTGTGTGAGTGTAGTGTGAGTGTGAGGAGTGTGTGAGTGTGGGGTGTGTGTGGAGTGTGTGAGGTGGGAGGTGTAGTGTGTGTGTAGTGTGTGAGGTGTGGGGTGTGTGTGAGGAGGGGGTGAGTGAGTGTGTGAGTGTGGAGTGTGAGTGTGAGTGTGTGAGTGTGTGTGTGAGTGTGTGAGTGTGGAGGAGTGTGTGAGTGTGTGAGTGTGTGAGTGTGTGGAGTGTGAGTGTGAGTGTGTGAGTGTGTGTGAGTGTGTGTGTGATGTGAGGTGGGAGGTGGAGGTGTGTGAGTGTGTGAGTGTGTGAGGAGTGTGAGTGTGGAGGTGTGAGTGTGTGAGAGTGGGAGTGAGTGTGTGTGAGTGTGTGTGTGGTGAGGGAGTGTGGAGTGTGTGAGTGGAGGAGGTGTGAGGAGTGTGGAGGTGGGGAGTGTGTGAGTGTGGAGGTGGAGTGGAGGTGTGAGGTGAGTGTGTGTGTGAGTGTGTGGAGTGTGAGTGGTGTGAGTGTGATGTGTGTGTGGAGTGTGTGAGTGTGAGTGTGGAGTGTGAGTGTGGAGGTGTGTGTGGAGTGTGTGAGTGTGAGTGAGTGTGTGGAGTGTGAGTGTGAGTGTGAGTGTGTGTGTGTGTGTGAGGGAGTGGAGGTGTGGAGGTGGGAGTGTGAGGTGTGTGTGTGTGAGGTGTGAGGTGGAGGTGTGTGGAGTGTGTGAGAGTGTGAGGTGGGAGGTGTGAGTGTGTGTGAGTGTGGTGGAGTGTGTGAGAGTGAGTGTGAGTGTGGGTGTGAGGGAGTGTGTGAGTGTGAGGGAGTGGAGTGAGTGTGTGAGTGTTTGTGTGGAGTGTGTGTGTGTGGAGTGAGTGTGAGTGAGTGTGTGGAGGTGAGTGTGGTGAGGTGTGGGAGTGTGGAGTGTGTGAGTGTGTGGGTGTGAGTGTGAGTGTGTGAGTGGAGTGTGTGAGTGTGTGAGTGTGGTGCGTGAGTGTGTGAGTGTGTGAGTGTGAGTGTGTGAGTGTGTGAGTGTGTGTGTGTGAGGTGTGGAGTGTGTGAGTGAGTGAGTGTGAGTGTGGAGTGTGAGCGTGAGTGAGTGTGGTGTGTGGGTGTGTGTGAGGAGGTGAGTGTGGGTGTGAGGTGTGTGGGGAGGTGTGGAGTGTGTGAGTGTGTGTGTGAGTGTGTGAGTGTGTGTGTGTGTGAGTGTGTGGAGGTGAGTATGTGAGTGTGAGTGTGTGAGTGTGAGTGTGAGGGAGTGTGTGAGGGTGGGTGAGTGTGTGAGTGTGTGAGGAGTGTGTGTGTGAGTGTGTGGAGTGTGTGAGTGTGTGAGTGGAGTGAGGTGTGAGGAGGGAGTGTGTGAGTGTGTGAGGTGTGGAGGAGTGTGTGAGGTGGGGAGTGGGTGGGAGTGTTAATGTGTGTGAGTGTGAGAGTGTGTGTGTGTATGTGAGGTGTGTGAGGTGGGAGTGTGTGAGTGTGGAGGTGTGAGGGGAGGTGTGAGTGTGTGAGGTGTGAGGTGGAGGAGGTGGGAGTGTGTGAGGTGTGAGTGTGGAGTGTGTGAGTGTGTGAGTATGTGAGTGTGTGAGGTGTGAGTGTGGGTGTGTGAGAGTGTGAGTGTGTGGGAGGTGTGTGTGAGTGTGTGAGTGTGAGGTGTGGGTGGTGAGTGTGTGAGTGTGAGGAGTGAGAGGTGTGTGAGTGTGTGGTGTGTGGTGTGTGAGTGTGTGTGTGTGAGGAGTGTGTGAGTGTGAGGTGAGGAGGAGGAGTGTGTGAGGAGTGAGGGAGTGTGGAGTGTGTGAGTGTGGAGGTGTGAGTGTGTGTGAGGTGAGTGTGAGGTGTGAGGAGGGTGAGTGTGAGTGTGGAGTGTGTGAGTGTGAGTGTGGAGTGTGATGTGTGGAGTGTGAGTGTGTGAGTGTGTGAGGTGTGAGGTGTGAGTGTGAGGTGGAGTGTGAAGTGTGTGAGTGGAGTGTGAGTGAGTGTGTGAGTGTGTGAGTGTGGAGTGTGTGTGAGTGTGTGTGTGTGTGAGTGTGTGAGTGTGGAGTGTGTGAGTGTGAGGGTGTGGGAGTGTGAGTGTGTGAGGGGTGGAGGAGGTGTGAGTGTGTGTGGGAGGTGTGGAGTGAGGAGTGGGAGTGTGTGGGTGAGTGTGGAGTGGGTGGGAGTGGAGTGTGTGAGTGTGTGAGGAGGTGTGTGTGAGTGTGTGGAGTGTGTGTGAGGAGTGTGTGGTGTGAGGTGTGTGAGTGTGAGGGGTGTGTGGGTGTGAGTGTGGAGTGTGGAGGTGAGTGTGAGTGTGGGAGGTGGAGTGTGAGTGTGTGAGGAGGAGTGTGTGAGGTGTGTGTGAGGTGTGAGTGTGGAGTGTGTGGTGTGGGTGAGTGTGTGTGTGTGTGTGTGTGTGGAGTGTGTGTGAGTGAGTGTGTGTGTGAGTGTGAGTGTGAGTGTGTGTGTGAGTGTGAGGTGTGTGTGTGGAGGTGTGGGTGTGGAGTGTGTGGAGTGTGGAGTGTGGGGTGTGGAGGTGAGTGTGTGAGTGAGTGTGTGAGTGTGTGTGTGAGGTGTGAGGTGTGTGTGTGTGAGTGTGGAGTGTGTGAGTGTGTGAGTGTGGAGTGTTTGTGTGTGAGGTGTGGAGTGTGTGGGTGTGGGTGTGTGGAGGTGTGAGGTGGGTGTGGGTGTGAGTGTGAGTGTGAGGAGTGGAGGTGAGGTGTGGAGTGTGTGAGTGTGAGTGTGTGGTGAGTGTGTGAGTGTGAGTATGTGAGTGTGTGTGTGAGTGTGGAGGTGAGTGTGTGAGTGTGTGTGGAGTGGGTGGGTGTGGGAGGAGTGAGAGTGTGGAGGTGTGAGGTGTGAGGTGAGTGTGAGGTGGGAGGAGGGGAGTGTGGAGTGTGTGAGTGTGTGAGTGTGGAGGAGTGTGTGAGTGTGTGAGTGTGGAGTGTGGAGTGTGAGTGTGGAGGAGGTGTGGGTGTGAGTGTGTGAGGAGTGTGGAGTGTGGAGTGTGAGTGTGTGAGTGTGTGAGTGTGGAGTGTGTGAGGTGGGTGAGTGTGTGAGAGTGTGTGTGTGTGAGGTGAGTGTGAGGTGTGAGGAGTGTGTGAGGTGTGAGTGTGAGTGTGAGTGTGTGGAGGAGTGTGTGTGAGTGTGAGTGAGTGAGTGAGCGTGTGGGAGTGTGCAGGAGGTGTGAGTGTGTGAGGTGAGTGGAGAGTGTGTGTGAGTGTGTGAGTGTGAGGTGTGTGGGAGTGTGTGAGTGTGAGTGTTTGAGAGGTGAGTGTGAGTGTGTGATGGTGAGGAGTGTGAGTGAGTGGGAGTGTGGAGTGTGGAGGAGTGTGGAGTGTGTGTGTGAGTGTGAGGTGTGAGTGTGAGTGAGTGTGTGAGGTGTGTGTGAGGAGTGTGAGGTGGTGAGGTGTGAGTGTGAGTGTGTGAGTGTGGAGGTGTGAGAGTGTGTGAGGTGGAGTGTGTGAGTGTGTGAGTGTGAGGAGTGTGGAGTGTGAGAGTGTGAGTGTGTGAGTGTGGAGTGTGTGTGTGTGAGTGGAGTGTGTGAGTGTGGGGTGAGGGAGTGTGAGGAGTGTGTGAGGAGTGTGTGAGTGTGTGAGGAGTGTGGAGTGTGAGGTGTGTGAGTGTGAGTGTGAGGAGAGTGTGTGAGTGTGTGTGTGTGAGTGAGTGAGTGAGTGTGTGGAGTGGAGTGTGAGTGTGAGGTGTGAGTGTGAGTGTGTGTGAGTGTGGTGTGAGTGTGTGAGGTGTGTGTGTGTGAGTGGAGTGTGTGAGGTGTGTGTGTGTGTGTGAGGTGTGAGGAGTGTGTTGTGAGGTGTGGAGTGTGTGTGAGTGTGTGAGTGTGTGAGTGTGTTAGTGTGTGGTGTGGAGTGTGGAGTGTGTGAGTGTGTGAGAGTGTGAGTGTGTGAGTGTGTGAGGTGGAGTGTGGAGTGTGGAGTGTGTGAGTGTGTGAGTGTGTGAGTGTGTGTGAGGTGTGAGTGTGTGTGTGAGGTGTGTGAGTGTGTGGAGTGAGTGTGTGAGTGTGTGTCTGAGGAGTGTGGAGTGTGTGAGTGGTGAGTGTGTTAGTGTGTGAGGTGTGGAGGTGGGAGGTGGTGTGAGTGTGAGTGTGTGAGGTGTGTGAGGAGTGGAGGTGTGAGTGTGGGTGTGTGTGTGTGTGAGTGTGTGAGTGTGTGTGAGTGTGAGTGTGAGTGAGTGTGAGGAGTGTGTGTGGAGTGCGTGAGTGTGTGAGTGTGAGTGTGTGAGTGTGTGGAGTGTGTGAGGAGTGTGAGTGTGAGTGTGTGAGTGTGTGAGTGTGAGCGTGTGAGTGTGGGGAGGTGTGTGGGTGTGTGAGGTGTGAGGTGTGGGAGAGTGTGAGTGTGGGAGGTGAGTGTGAGTGTGTGTGTGAGGTGTGTGAGTGTGAGTGTGTGTGTGTGTGTGGAGGTGTGTGAGTGTGTTAGTGTGTGAGTGTGAGAGGTGTGGTGTGGGTGTGTTAGGTGTGAGTGTGTGAGGTGTGAATGTGAGTGTGGAGGTGTGAGTGGAGGTGTGAGTGTGTGTGTATGTGAGGAGGGTGAGGAGTGTGTGAGTGTGGAGTGTGTGAGTGTGAGTGTGGGAGTGGAGGGTGTGTTGTGAGGTGTGTGTGTGTGAGGTGGAGTGTAGTGTGTGTGTGTGAGTGTGTGTGAGGAGTGTGGGGTGTGTGGAGGTGTGTGGAGAGTGTGTGTGTGAGCAGGGAGTGTGGAGAGGGAGTGTGGAGGTGTGAGTGGTGAGGTGAGTGTGGAGGTGTGTTTGTGAGTGGAGTGTGTGAGTGTGTGTGTAGTGTTAGTGTGTGAGTGTGTGTGTGAGTGTGTGAGTGTGAGTGTGTGTGAGTGTGTAGTGTGTGGAGTGTGTTAGTGTGTGTGGAGTGTGGAGTGTGTGTGAGGTGTGAGGTGTGAGTGTGAGCGTGTGAGTGTGATTGTGTGGAGGTGGAGTGTGGAGTGTGTGAGTGTGTGAGTGTGAGGGAGTGTGAGTGTGAGTGTGTGAGTGGAGTGTGTGAGTGTGGAGGCAGGAGTGTGAGGTGTGAGTTGAGTGGCGGTGTGAGGTGTGTGAGTGTGTGTGTGTGTGTGAGTGGAGGTGTGATGTGGAGTGTGTGTGTGTGTGTGAGTGTGAGGTGTGTGTGTGAGGGAGGTGGAGTGTGTGTGGGGTGAGTGAGGAGTGTGGGAGTGTGTGGAGAGTGTGTGTGAGGAGGTGGAGGTGTGAGTGTGTGTGTGATGTGAGTGGGTGAGTGTGTGAGTATGGTGTGAGGAGTGTGTGAGTGTGTGTGTGTGTGAGTGTGAGTGTGGAGTGTGTGTGTGCATGAGGTTATTGGTGTGAGTTGAGTATGTGTGGGAGTGTGTGGGTGTGCACAGGTGTGTGGCATGTGTTGTGTGTGTGAGTGTGGGTGCGTGTGTGTGTATGTTGTGTGCGGAGGGGTGTGAGTGGTGGTGAGTGTGGAGGTGGGGTGTGGTGTTGTGTGGAGTACGCATGGTGTGTGTGTGCAGGCACATGTGTGAGTACACACATTCACACACACAATGTGTTGTTACACACACACACACAGTGTGTGTGACACACACACACACACACACATGTGAGTACACACACACACACACGCACACACACACACGTGTACACTATACATATGTGTGCACACGTTGTACACGTGCACACGCACACGTGCACACGCACACAGGCACGCACACGTGACATGTGTGCACGCACATTGTGTCACGAACACGCACACGCACACGCACTTGTACGCACACGCAGTACACACACACATACACACCACACACATACACACACACAGACACACGCAATACGCGTGAGTACACGCACGCACACGCAACGTATACGCGCACGCATGTTCGCACACGCACATGTGTACACACACACACATACACACACACTATACACATACACACGCGCACACACACGGACACACACACACACGCACACGGACACGCATACGCACGCGTGCACGCAATACGCACACATGTGACAGCGCACACGCACACGTGTGTTGCACACGAGCACACGCACGTACATGGCACACGCATACGCAGAATACGCACATGAACACGTGCACGCACACGCACATCATACGGCACAGTCATGTCACGTCACGCACGCACGCACACGCAGACGCACACGTATGCGTGCAACTGCACACAACACACACACACACATACAACACACACACACACACACAACACACACACACACACATACCACAACACACACACACACACACACACACACACACACACACACACACACACACACAGACACACACCACACACACACACACACACACACCACACACACACACACGCAGCGCACACGCACACACGCACGCGAACACGGTGCACGCACACACACACACACACACGTCTGCACATGTACACGCACACACACACACACAACACATGCACACGCATGCACGCATACGCACACGTACACGCACACGCACACGCACTTCGCACACGCACACGCACACGCAGTGCACACACACGCACGCACACGCACACGCACATGCATGAGCACACGTACACGCACACACACGCTCACGCACACGCACACGCACGCACATGCACACGCACATGCATAACGTTGATTCTTTGTTATAACTTGTTTGAATGGGATATTGTAATATGCATGAGATTGTTATATGTGAAACAGACGGAAATGGTGCATACAATGACTTTCCTGTGGCTGACACGAGAGAATGAGATAATATGCCACTTGCGTGTTATGTGGTTTCTGAATTTATAGCAGTGAAGAAAGTTGTGAACCAATAAACACAAATTTAGGCATTTAATATTTTAATTTATAAACATGTTAGTGAACACTTGACAGCTATATTACAATTAAGCACAATAAATGAATGATGAATGTGAAGTGTATACGAATTATGGTAGTGAGATTTTGAAAGCATTTTCAATTTCTTGATACTAATTTTCTTATATTATATGTGTTGGAGGTGAATATTTATGTGTGATTGTGCGAGAGATAAATAAATGTAAATAACTTATCTGACTTCCATTCACTATAATAACCGTAATTTTCCTTACAAAATTATCTCATTAAAGGTTCATAATCTTTCTTGATGATCCTTATTAATCCTGGAAACGTGTCCATTTTCCAAGAGGCCTTATCTTTGATTTTTCTGACTTATAAAAATATTTATATAAACTCAAAAAATAAAAGTAGGTATATTAGACATCAATATTTGGCAAATTATAACATCTTACCAATTAAAATAGTTGGTTTGAATAAATTAAAAGAATTATTAATTTTTACAAAAGCGTGTTTGTGCACATGTTATTATATAATCCTAAAATATAATAATTATATTAAAGTGTTAAGAAAATGTATGACATATTATTTACTTAGGAAGGATGATCAAATTTGACTTTAGTTAATTATACTGATTTCTAGGAAATTTCTACACACAATGAAATGAAATTGTCAACTTTCTCTTCAATAATAATACGTCATAAAATTTTTATAATCAACCGTGATAAAGATCTGTTCACATTGTATTTGTAATTTATTGATAATTCAAATTCAAAATAGTTTAATTTTGAGCAGATCTTATAATAAAAAATTATAAACAATTAGAGCATTATTTTAATTGCTTTTAATTAAACTGAGAAATGCACACATGCAGACACAACACACGGTCACACACCCACATGCACACACACACACACACACACACACACACGCACACACAGTGCACGCAAACACGTTCACGTATACGCATACTGCACACGCACACGCAACGAACACCCACACGCACTCGGTTTCATTATATGCGAAAGTGTACTATTAATGCATAACACTTTTGCATTGGTTTTCATATACTTAACGTGGTTTTTAGTTGTTTATCTTTGAAGCTGTTGCTAGTTTATTACCCTTGAAATCACGAGATAAGTATGAGAAGACCTACAATATTTTCGATTTTTGGTGAACTTCAAAGCATGTAAGGGATATCGACGAAAAAATTATGCTTGATAAAACACTTATCTTTTTTGGGTTTTTTAATGGTGTGTTTAAATTATACAATCTAATTTTTAACTTTGACAAAATTGTTTCAACATCTTTAACAATTTTAATAGATATTACTACTATCGAAGATATCTGTAAGTGTTATCGAAACGTTTAGATTGTATAGTTTAGAATACACTATTAAAAAACCCAAACAAGGTAAGTATCGTATTATGTGTGATAATCGTGAAAGTATACATTTTCATATATGTTATTCTTGCTTTGTTTGATGAAAAGTTTCTTTTCCTGAATACATTTATTTTATTTTAAGTTTTGTCTTTATATTTGATTACAGGCTGAATGACTGAAATCTCCACGCTGTGGTCGACATATTTCATGTTGAAAGTACGTTGAGAGAGAAAGCGTCGACATCGATTTATGGGAAGTTACAATATATATTATATTTGTGCGACAAAGTGAGGGATATGGCAAAAAATCAAAATTCTATCAGGATGAAGTTTCAAATTTTTGACAGAAGCACCTGACGATACTTTTCTTATGATTGAGTTTCGGTCTGTATGGGGCATGTCGTAGTTAGGTTAAGAGTTAAATGTGAAGGATATCGAGGACACGGCTCTATTTTGTGTCATTCTGATGACACTAAGACAAGGAAGAAGCGTTGTTCACCGTTATTAAATGAGTTGATTGAGTTGTACAGGAGACATGTAAGCTTGCGTCCAAAACATATCAATCACTCAACATTGTTCATATTTTACATGAACAATAAAAGTACAGTGCAACCTGTGGGATCACAGTTTCTACAAGATGGCTAAGAATTGCTCATTATTTGAAATTACCCATCCCAAATGGAGGCTCAAAAATCATGGATGAGAGAATTAGAAGAAAGCATTGTCAATAAATGGCGACTTTGAAAATGAATTTTAATCAGCCATCATGTCAGGAGGTTTTATTAAAATCGTCACTATTTTAATGATTTGTTAAAATATTGTACAAGCATAAGTTTCTGATAGTTGCACGTTTAATATTTATTCAATAAATAATTAATAATTTTTTATAAAGAATGGTTGCTATAAAGAAAAGAGATACTTTTCTTTACGATTTGTAATAAGGAAATATTGTCCATTTCCATCGAGTGTCCGAAAAATATAAATAATAATAATTATTAGTAGATACATTTAAAATTCATGCTCCAAAGGAATAGGTTCTGCATTATACTATCACTTTGTAGTATTGTTAGTGGAATTCGTAAATCAATGATGTCGTTCAAGCAGCACTATCGGCATCTGTGCATGCATAAACAAACACTTTGTGTACCCATCACCTAAACGTGTTTCGAAATTAGTTTAAGCAAAAAGGGAGTATTTTGTAGTAATGTATTTATACATCTATGCAGTTTATACTGTTTCTGATTGATATGCAGAGGAATTCTGAGCTATAGGTAAATCTCCATAGATTTAAATTTAGGCATTGTTCTATTTGATCTTTTACATTTAGTGTACTTAGTAGGTTTTTGAAAATGTAATAATTCAAAACTTATTTTGCGAGTTAGCATGATTGACCAATAAAAACAAAAATGTTATTTGTAATCATCTTTCGTGGTGAACAAGCTTGTTGGTCATGCGACCAATTACAAAACGTTTAGATTAAGATTTGTGCGCGTGTTTACCTAAATCACGCACTAACAAATTTACAATGAATACCTACTTTGTGTTGTAATTTAAAATATGGTTAATCATAATAATTATGATAATTTCGTAATAGCTTTATGCCCAATTATAGCAAATTCAAGTAATACAAAAATATTTCTTTTTAGAGTAGTACATAAAGCTGTGGAATATTCTTTTACCATAATTTATTATTATTTCTCAAAACTATTTGATATTTATGTCACGTTGGTGTTAATATATCAATATGCTATATGTTAATATGAAATGCACTATTTGTGAATTAGTTCATAATTTCATTTCTGTTGAAGCAATCTCCCAAATATGTCTCCATATGTCGAATATAATTTTGGGTGAATTTTGGACTAACTTCTCTTTATGTTATTTTTCCATTGGCTCAACAGTTCTTCAATAGGATTTAAGAAAGAACAGTACGGGAACAGAAAAGCTGGAACATGTCCATGAGCTCTTACCAGTTGTTGAATATCAGCCGTTCTATGAAATCTGATGTTGTCTATTATAAAATATGCACCTAGTATATGATATTCGCTTAAGTGTTTGCGTCTGTGTCTGTGTCTGCGTCTGCGTCTGCGTATGTGTCTGCGTATGTGTCTGCGTCTGTGTCTGCGTCTGTGTCTGTGTCTGTGCCTGTGTCTGTGTCAGTGTCTGTGTCTGTGTCTGTCTGTGTGTGTGTGTGTGGGCGTGCGTGTGCGCGTGCCCGTGCGCGTGCGTGTGCCTGTGTGTATCTGTGTGTGTCTGTGCGTGTCTGTGTGCGTCTGTGTGCGTCTGTTTGTGTCTGTGTGCGCCTGTGTGCGTCTGTGTGTGTCTGTGCGTGTCTGTGCGTGTCTGTGTGTGTCTGTGCGTGTCTGTGCGTACCTGTGCATGTCTGTGTGTCTGTGTGTGTCTGTGTGTTCTGTGTGTGTCTGTGTCTGTGTGTGTCTATGTGTCTGTGTGTGTCTGTGTGTGTCTGTGTCTGTGTGTCTGTGTGTGTGTGTGTGTCTGTGTCTGTGTGTTTGTGTGTGTCTGTGTGTGTCTGTGTCTGTGTGCGTGTCTGTGTGTCTGTGTGTCTGTGCGTGTCTGTGCGTGCCTGTGCATGTCTGTGTGTGTTCTGTGTGTGTCTGTGTGTGTCTGTGTGTCTGTGTGTGTGTCTGTGTGTGTCTATGTGTCTGTGTGTGTCTGTGCGTCTGTGTGTCTGTGTGTGTCTGTGTGTGTCTGTGTGTGTCTGTGTGTGTGTCTGTGTGTGTCTGTGTGTGTCTATGTGTAATTGTGTGTCTGTGTGTCTGTGTGTGTCTGTGTGTCTGTGTGTGTCTGTGTGTGTCTGTGTGTGTCTGTGTGTGTCTGTGTGTGTCTGTGTGTTTGTGTGTGTCTGTGCGTGTCTGTGTGTGTCTGTGCGTGTCTGTGCATGTCTGTCTGTGTCTGTGTGTCTGTGTGTCTGTGTGTCTGTGTGTGTCTGTGTGTCTGTGTGTCTGTGTGTGTCTGTGTGTGTCTGTGTGTGTCTGTGTGTGTCTGTGTGTGTCTGTGTGTGTCTGTGTGTATCTGTGTGTGTCTGTGTGTGTCTGTGTGTATCTGTGTGTGTCTGTGTGTGTCTGTGTGTATCTGCGTGTGCCTGTGTGTATCTGTGTGTGTCTGTGTGTGTGTCTGTGTGTGTCTGTGTGTGTCTGTGTGTGTGTGTGTGTGTGTGTGTGTGTGTGTGTGTCTGTGTGTGTCTGTGTGTGTCTATGTGTCTGTGTCTGTGTGTCTGTGTGTCTGTGTGCCTGCGTGCCGGTGTGTCTGTGTGTGTGTGTGTCTGTGTGTCTGTGTGTCTGTGTGTCTGAGTGCCTGTGTGCTGGTGTGTCCTTGTGTCCGTGTGTCCGTGTGTCCGTGTGTCCGCGTATCCACTTGTCCGCGTGTCCGCGCGTTCAATTCAATTTCAATTCAATATATGTTTATTTTCCAATAATCGATATTTTACAAAATTGTATTTTATCGACATTCCTCCAGGTGTACAATCAACGCCCTGTAGAAATGCTTACATTCCTGAGCCATTAATGCCGCTCCTTAACTAGGGTAAGGGCCTCGCCGAGCTCCTGGCTAGTGTGAAATCCCAAACAATCCTGAGTAAAATAAAAACACGCTGCTCCGCTTGCCTCCTAATCTTTTATATTAGATGTTGTCGTCGCGAGGCGGTTCCTCATCTGTACTCGGCTATTCCTCGTCCTTTAATTAAGGACACCGCAGATGCCTGTGTACGGCTATTCCTACCCGCCCTAAATCGTATTTTCTAAGATGCGGCAATCGCATCTGTGAGTGCTATTCCCACGCCCGTTCCTACCTTCTTATAACTGTTACCTATTAGCAGCCGTCCGGATAATTTGCGGCCGCCTATTCCTAATTTAAGAATTAAACCTGCTCAAGGTAGGTTGAAGGGCTGCCCGCTTCCCGCCCTTAGGTTCCTATCTTAAGGCGTTACATGACACCTGTACGCGGCCCAACACCGCGCCCTTTCCTAAATTTCTTAACTAAGACCCCATGTGAGTCCGAGCGACGCTACCCCGTTTACGCTAACTAAGAATACCGTCCTTTCGGTGGCACGCAATCGAAAGGAAGGTGTCTGTGCACGACTGGTGTCTTACCCGGTCCGTACTCAAAGATGCTACCGCTTGGTGATCCGAGAGCGGCGGAATCTGTGCACAGGTGAGGCCCGTGCCCGAAAACCGCTACATGATTCGCGTTCCGGCTACAGTCGGCGTCCGCGATTCCTGTGCCGAGTGAGGCTCGCGTCCTGAAAGTTCCTTTAAGGGTCCGCGTTCGCCGGATACAGTCGGCAACTGCGGTCCCCAGTGGGCCCGCACCCATACATGCATAAGGCGCGCTCTTTCCGCATCCCACCCACGGCAACCATTCGCAAGACCTTTACGTGGTTATCGGGGATCCGTTTCTTCCGCCTCTCTTCCGAGGGGCCTACTCTAACACCGGAACGTAATTTAGATCCGGTGGTCCTTAACCCAGTTTGCGCGCGACGGTGAGTGTGTGAGGTGAGTGTGGAGGTGGAGTGTGTGTGTGTGAGTGGAGGTGAGTGTGAGTGAGGAGTGAGGAGTGAGGAGGTGGAGGGGTGTGAGTGTGTGAGTGTGAGTGTGTGAGTGTGTGTGTGTGAGTGAGTGTGAGAGTGTGTGGAGGTGTGAGTGTGTGAGTGTGAGTGTGTGAGTGTGTGAGTGTGTGTGAGTGTGGAGTGTGTGGAGTGTGTGGAGTGTGAGTGTGGAGTGTGGAGGAGTGTGAGTGTGAGTGAGTGTGTGGAGTGTGAGTGTGTGTGTGAGGTGAGTGTGAGGAGTGTGTGAGTGTGTGAGTGTGAGGTGTGGGTGTGTGAGAGTGTGGTGGGTGAGTGGAGTGTGTGAGTGTGTGTGTGTGGGAGTGTGAGTGTGTGAGTGTGTGAGTGTGGAGTGTGGAGTGTGAGGTGTGAGTGTGTGAGGTGTGTGAGTGTGTGAGGTGTGAGGTGTGTGTGTGTGTGGAGGTGAGTGTGTGTGTGTGTGTGTGGAGTGGAGTGTGTGTGAGGTGTGTGTGAGTGGAGGTGGTGTGAGTGTGTGTGTGTGTGTGAGGTGGAGGAGGTGTGTGTGAGTGTGAGTGTGTGAGTGTGAGTGGGTGTGTGAGTGTGTGAGGAGTGTGGGAGTGTGGAGGTGTGTGTGAGAGTGTGAGTGTGTGTGAGTGAGTGTGAGTGTGTGGAGTGTGGGTGGGGAGTGTGGAGGTGTGAGGTGTGAGTGTGGTGTGTGAGTGTGAGTGTGTGAGTGTGTGTGTGGAGTGTGTGTGTGTGTGTGTGTGTGAGTGTGGAGGAGTGTGTGTGTGAGTGTGGCGTGAGTGTGGGAGTGTGTGGAGTGTGAGTGTGTGGTGTGGTGTGAGTGTGTGTGGTGTGTGAGTGTGAGTGTGAGAGGTGGAGGTGGAGTGTGTGAGTGTGAGGAGTGTGTGAGTGTGTGAGGTGTGTGTGTGGAGTGTGGAGTGTGTGAGGTGTGAGTGTGTGAGTGTGTGAGTGTGAGTGTGAGTGTGTGGTGTGTGTGAGTGTGTGTGGAGTGTGGAGTGAGTGTGAGTGTGAGTGTGGAGTGTGTGAGGAGGGAGTGTGAGGTGTGGAGTGGGAGTGTGTGGGAGTGTGGGTGGGAGGTGTGAGTGTGTGAGGAGTGTGGGAGTGTGTGGAGTGTGTGAGGTGAGTGTGTGTGGAGGAGTGTGGAGTGTGAGGTGGAGTGTGTGTGTGTGTGGAGTGTGGAGTGTGTGAGTGTGGAGTGGGAGTGTGTGAGCGTGGGAGTGTGAGTGTGGGTGCGTGGGTGTGTGGAGTGTGGAGTGTGTGGGTGTGTGAGTGTGAGTGAGGTGTGAGTGTGAGTGAGGTGGAGGTGAGTGTGTGAGTGTGTGGAGGAGTGTGGAGTGTGAGGTATGGTGTGGGTGTGTGTGGAGGTGTGAGTGTGGAGTGTGTGAGTGTGAGGGGTGGTGTGTGGGTGTGAGTGTGTGGGTGTATGAGTGTGTGAGTGTGTGTGGAGTGTGTGAGGTGGGAGTGTGAGAGTGTGAGTGTGTGAGTGTGAGTGTGAGTGTGTGAGGAGTGTGTGAGTGTGTGTGGAGTGTGTGTGTGTGAGTGTGTGTGGAGTGTGGAGTGTGTGGAGTGTGAGTGTGTGGAGTGTGTGAGTGTGTGAGTGTGGAGTGTGAGTGGTGAGTGTGTGTGTGTGGAGTGTGGAGTGTGGAGTGTGTGAGTGGTGGAGGAGGTGTGTGGAGTGTGAGTGTGGAGGTGTGAGTGTGTGAGTGTGGAGTGTGTGAGTGTGTGTGTGTGTGTGAGGTGAGTGTGTGAGGTGTGAGGGGAGTGTGAGTGTGAGTGTGGAGGTGGAGGTGTGAGTGTGTGGAGGGGAGTGTGGGTGTGGTGTGAGTGGGAGTGTGTGAGTGTGTGAGTGTGGAGGTGAGGAGTGTGGAGTGTGTGTGTGTGTGGAGGTGGAGTGTGTGAGTGGAGTGGGAGTGTGTGAGTGTGTGAGTGTGTGTGAGGGTGCGTGGGAGTGTGAGTGTGAGTGTGTGGGTGTGTGAGGTGTGAGTGTGGGAGTGTGGGGTGTATGAGCGTGGAGTGTGTGTGTGTGTGTGTGTGTGTGAGGGAGTGTGAGGTGAGTGAGTGTGTGGAGGTGAGTGTGGAGTGTGTGAGTGTGGAGTGTGTGAGTGTGTGAGTGTGAGGTGAGTGGGTGTGGTGCGAAGTGTGTGAGGTGTGGAGGTGTGTGAGTGTGGAGGTGTGGAGTGTGTGGTGGTGAGGTGGAGTGTGGAGGTGTGGAGTGTGGGTGTGGGAGGTGTGTGTGAGTGTGTGAGTGTGGTGTGGAGGTGGAGTGTGAGGAGGTGTGAGTGTGGGAGTGTGTGGAGTGTGTGTGTGTGTGGGAGGTGTGGAGGAGTGTGGAGGTGTGTGAGTGTGTGAGGTGTGAGTGTGTGAGTGTGGAGTGAGTGTGAGGTGTGTGAGAGTGTGGGAGTGTGGAGTGTGTGTGTGGGTGTGAGTGTGTGTGTGTGATGTGTGTGAGGTGGAGTGTGTGTGTGTGTGAGGTGTGTGTGTGAGTGTGAGGTGAGTGAGTGTGTGGGAGGAGTGTGTGTGTGTGTGTGTGGGAGGTGAGTGTGAGTGTGTGAGTGTGTGTGTGTGAGTGTGAGGTGAGTGTGAGGGTGTGTGAGTGTGTGGAGGTGTGAGGAGAGTGTGGATGTGTGAGCGTGTGAGTGTGTGAGTGTGTGAGTGTGAGTGTGTGAGTGTGTGAGTGTGTGAGTGTGTGAGTGTGTGAGTGTGTGTGTGTGTGGAGGTGAGAGTGTGAGTGTGTGAGGTGTGTGTGGAGTGTGAGGAGTGTGTGTGTGTGTGTGTGTGAGGTGAGGAGTGTGAGTGTGTGTGTGGAGGAGTGTGTGTGTGTGGAGTGTGTGGAGTGTGAGAGTGGGTGTGTGGGAGGAGGTGTGTGTGTGAGTGTGAGTGTGGGAGGTGTGAGTGTGTGAGTGTGGAGGTGTGTGTGTGTGTGTGTGTGAGAGTGAGGTGTGTGAGTGTGAGTGTGTGGAGTGAGTGGGTGTGTGAGTGTGGAGTGTGAGTGTGTGAGTGTGTGTGTGAGGTGAGGTGTGAGGTGTGAGTGTGTGAGGTGGGAGGTGTGTGAGTGTGTGTGGTGAGAGAGTGTGAGGAGTGTGTGAGTGGAGGAGGAGTGTGTGTGAGTGTGAGGTGGAGGTGTGTGTGTGAGTGTGTGAGGTGTGAGTGTGTGTGAGTGTGTGTGTGTGTGTGTGTGTGTGTGTGTGTGTGTGTGTGGAGGTGGAGGAGGTGTGTGTGAGTGTGTGAGGCGTGTGAGTGTGTGAGTGTGTGAGTGTGTGAGTGTGTGAGTGTGTGGTGTGAGTGTGAGAGGTGGAGTGTGAGTGTGGAGTGTGTGAGTGTGAGGTGGGAGGTGTGTGAGTGTGTGGAGGTGTGAGTGAGGAGTGTGGAGTGTGTGAGTGTGTGAGGTGAGGTGTGAGTGTGAGTGTGTGAGTGTGAGTGTGGAGTGTGAGTGTGTGAGTGTGTGTGAGGTGTGTGTGGAGGTGTGAGTGAGGTGTGTGTGTGTGGTGTGAGGTGTGAGTGTGAGTGTGAGTGTGGAGTGTGTGTGTGGAGTGTGGGTGTGTGAGTGTGAGTGTGGAGTGTGGAGTGGAGTGTGGGAGGAGTGTGGAGTGTGTGAGTGTGTGAGTGTGTGAGGTGGAGGTGGAGGTGAGTGTGAGGGTGTGTGTGTGTGTGTGTGTGGGAGGTGGAGTGTGTGAGGTGGGAGTGTGTGAGCGTGTGGAGTGAGAGTGTGGGTGGAGTGTGTGGGAGTGTGAGTGTGTGGGTGTGGAGGTGTGAGTGTGTGAGTGTGAGGTGAGGTGAGTGGAGTGTGTGAGGTGAGTGTGGAGGTGGGTGTGGTGGAGGTGGAGTGTGAGTGTGTGGAGTGTGGAGTGTGAGGGTGTGTGAGTGTGTGAGTGTGGAGGTGTGGAGTGTGAGTGTGTGAGTGTGTGAGTGTGTGTGTGTGTGGAGTGTGAGTGTGTGAGTGTAGTGTGAGTGTGAGGAGTGTGTGAGTGTGGGGTGTGTGTGGAGTGTGTGAGGTGGGAGGTGTAGTGTGTGTGTAGTGTGTGAGGTGTGGGGTGTGTGTGAGGAGGGGGTGAGTGAGTGTGTGAGTGTGGAGTGTGAGTGTGAGTGTGTGAGTGTGTGTGTGAGTGTGTGAGTGTGGAGGAGTGTGTGAGTGTGTGAGTGTGTGAGTGTGTGGAGTGTGAGTGTGAGTGTGTGAGTGTGTGTGAGTGTGTGTGTGATGTGAGGTGGGAGGTGGAGGTGTGTGAGTGTGTGAGTGTGTGAGGAGTGTGAGTGTGGAGGTGTGAGTGTGTGAGAGTGGGAGTGAGTGTGTGTGAGTGTGTGTGTGGTGAGGGAGTGTGGAGTGTGTGAGTGGAGGAGGTGTGA
Source organism: Vesta saturnalis (assembly GCA_036346205.1). Classification (NCBI taxonomy): domain Eukaryota; kingdom Metazoa; phylum Arthropoda; class Insecta; order Coleoptera; family Lampyridae; genus Vesta; species Vesta saturnalis. Next base: position 483,327 of record JARFJB010002004.1, on the reverse strand, counting down.
GGAGTGTGGAGGTGGGGAGTGTGTGAGTGTGGAGGTGGAGTGGAGGTGTGAGGTGAGTGTGTGTGTGAGTGTGTGGAGTGTGAGTGGTGTGAGTGTGATGTGTGTGTGGAGTGTGTGAGTGTGAGTGTGGAGTGTGAGTGTGGAGGTGTGTGTGGAGTGTGTGAGTGTGAGTGAGTGTGTGGAGTGTGAGTGTGAGTGTGAGTGTGTGTGTGTGTGTGAGGGAGTGGAGGTGTGGAGGTGGGAGTGTGAGGTGTGTGTGTGTGAGGTGTGAGGTGGAGGTGTGTGGAGTGTGTGAGAGTGTGAGGTGGGAGGTGTGAGTGTGTGTGAGTGTGGTGGAGTGTGTGAGAGTGAGTGTGAGTGTGGGTGTGAGGGAGTGTGTGAGTGTGAGGGAGTGGAGTGAGTGTGTGAGTGTTTGTGTGGAGTGTGTGTGTGTGGAGTGAGTGTGAGTGAGTGTGTGGAGGTGAGTGTGGTGAGGTGTGGGAGTGTGGAGTGTGTGAGTGTGTGGGTGTGAGTGTGAGTGTGTGAGTGGAGTGTGTGAGTGTGTGAGTGTGGTGCGTGAGTGTGTGAGTGTGTGAGTGTGAGTGTGTGAGTGTGTGAGTGTGTGTGTGTGAGGTGTGGAGTGTGTGAGTGAGTGAGTGTGAGTGTGGAGTGTGAGCGTGAGTGAGTGTGGTGTGTGGGTGTGTGTGAGGAGGTGAGTGTGGGTGTGAGGTGTGTGGGGAGGTGTGGAGTGTGTGAGTGTGTGTGTGAGTGTGTGAGTGTGTGTGTGTGTGAGTGTGTGGAGGTGAGTATGTGAGTGTGAGTGTGTGAGTGTGAGTGTGAGGGAGTGTGTGAGGGTGGGTGAGTGTGTGAGTGTGTGAGGAGTGTGTGTGTGAGTGTGTGGAGTGTGTGAGTGTGTGAGTGGAGTGAGGTGTGAGGAGGGAGTGTGTGAGTGTGTGAGGTGTGGAGGAGTGTGTGAGGTGGGGAGTGGGTGGGAGTGTTAATGTGTGTGAGTGTGAGAGTGTGTGTGTGTATGTGAGGTGTGTGAGGTGGGAGTGTGTGAGTGTGGAGGTGTGAGGGGAGGTGTGAGTGTGTGAGGTGTGAGGTGGAGGAGGTGGGAGTGTGTGAGGTGTGAGTGTGGAGTGTGTGAGTGTGTGAGTATGTGAGTGTGTGAGGTGTGAGTGTGGGTGTGTGAGAGTGTGAGTGTGTGGGAGGTGTGTGTGAGTGTGTGAGTGTGAGGTGTGGGTGGTGAGTGTGTGAGTGTGAGGAGTGAGAGGTGTGTGAGTGTGTGGTGTGTGGTGTGTGAGTGTGTGTGTGTGAGGAGTGTGTGAGTGTGAGGTGAGGAGGAGGAGTGTGTGAGGAGTGAGGGAGTGTGGAGTGTGTGAGTGTGGAGGTGTGAGTGTGTGTGAGGTGAGTGTGAGGTGTGAGGAGGGTGAGTGTGAGTGTGGAGTGTGTGAGTGTGAGTGTGGAGTGTGATGTGTGGAGTGTGAGTGTGTGAGTGTGTGAGGTGTGAGGTGTGAGTGTGAGGTGGAGTGTGAAGTGTGTGAGTGGAGTGTGAGTGAGTGTGTGAGTGTGTGAGTGTGGAGTGTGTGTGAGTGTGTGTGTGTGTGAGTGTGTGAGTGTGGAGTGTGTGAGTGTGAGGGTGTGGGAGTGTGAGTGTGTGAGGGGTGGAGGAGGTGTGAGTGTGTGTGGGAGGTGTGGAGTGAGGAGTGGGAGTGTGTGGGTGAGTGTGGAGTGGGTGGGAGTGGAGTGTGTGAGTGTGTGAGGAGGTGTGTGTGAGTGTGTGGAGTGTGTGTGAGGAGTGTGTGGTGTGAGGTGTGTGAGTGTGAGGGGTGTGTGGGTGTGAGTGTGGAGTGTGGAGGTGAGTGTGAGTGTGGGAGGTGGAGTGTGAGTGTGTGAGGAGGAGTGTGTGAGGTGTGTGTGAGGTGTGAGTGTGGAGTGTGTGGTGTGGGTGAGTGTGTGTGTGTGTGTGTGTGTGGAGTGTGTGTGAGTGAGTGTGTGTGTGAGTGTGAGTGTGAGTGTGTGTGTGAGTGTGAGGTGTGTGTGTGGAGGTGTGGGTGTGGAGTGTGTGGAGTGTGGAGTGTGGGGTGTGGAGGTGAGTGTGTGAGTGAGTGTGTGAGTGTGTGTGTGAGGTGTGAGGTGTGTGTGTGTGAGTGTGGAGTGTGTGAGTGTGTGAGTGTGGAGTGTTTGTGTGTGAGGTGTGGAGTGTGTGGGTGTGGGTGTGTGGAGGTGTGAGGTGGGTGTGGGTGTGAGTGTGAGTGTGAGGAGTGGAGGTGAGGTGTGGAGTGTGTGAGTGTGAGTGTGTGGTGAGTGTGTGAGTGTGAGTATGTGAGTGTGTGTGTGAGTGTGGAGGTGAGTGTGTGAGTGTGTGTGGAGTGGGTGGGTGTGGGAGGAGTGAGAGTGTGGAGGTGTGAGGTGTGAGGTGAGTGTGAGGTGGGAGGAGGGGAGTGTGGAGTGTGTGAGTGTGTGAGTGTGGAGGAGTGTGTGAGTGTGTGAGTGTGGAGTGTGGAGTGTGAGTGTGGAGGAGGTGTGGGTGTGAGTGTGTGAGGAGTGTGGAGTGTGGAGTGTGAGTGTGTGAGTGTGTGAGTGTGGAGTGTGTGAGGTGGGTGAGTGTGTGAGAGTGTGTGTGTGTGAGGTGAGTGTGAGGTGTGAGGAGTGTGTGAGGTGTGAGTGTGAGTGTGAGTGTGTGGAGGAGTGTGTGTGAGTGTGAGTGAGTGAGTGAGCGTGTGGGAGTGTGCAGGAGGTGTGAGTGTGTGAGGTGAGTGGAGAGTGTGTGTGAGTGTGTGAGTGTGAGGTGTGTGGGAGTGTGTGAGTGTGAGTGTTTGAGAGGTGAGTGTGAGTGTGTGATGGTGAGGAGTGTGAGTGAGTGGGAGTGTGGAGTGTGGAGGAGTGTGGAGTGTGTGTGTGAGTGTGAGGTGTGAGTGTGAGTGAGTGTGTGAGGTGTGTGTGAGGAGTGTGAGGTGGTGAGGTGTGAGTGTGAGTGTGTGAGTGTGGAGGTGTGAGAGTGTGTGAGGTGGAGTGTGTGAGTGTGTGAGTGTGAGGAGTGTGGAGTGTGAGAGTGTGAGTGTGTGAGTGTGGAGTGTGTGTGTGTGAGTGGAGTGTGTGAGTGTGGGGTGAGGGAGTGTGAGGAGTGTGTGAGGAGTGTGTGAGTGTGTGAGGAGTGTGGAGTGTGAGGTGTGTGAGTGTGAGTGTGAGGAGAGTGTGTGAGTGTGTGTGTGTGAGTGAGTGAGTGAGTGTGTGGAGTGGAGTGTGAGTGTGAGGTGTGAGTGTGAGTGTGTGTGAGTGTGGTGTGAGTGTGTGAGGTGTGTGTGTGTGAGTGGAGTGTGTGAGGTGTGTGTGTGTGTGTGAGGTGTGAGGAGTGTGTTGTGAGGTGTGGAGTGTGTGTGAGTGTGTGAGTGTGTGAGTGTGTTAGTGTGTGGTGTGGAGTGTGGAGTGTGTGAGTGTGTGAGAGTGTGAGTGTGTGAGTGTGTGAGGTGGAGTGTGGAGTGTGGAGTGTGTGAGTGTGTGAGTGTGTGAGTGTGTGTGAGGTGTGAGTGTGTGTGTGAGGTGTGTGAGTGTGTGGAGTGAGTGTGTGAGTGTGTGTCTGAGGAGTGTGGAGTGTGTGAGTGGTGAGTGTGTTAGTGTGTGAGGTGTGGAGGTGGGAGGTGGTGTGAGTGTGAGTGTGTGAGGTGTGTGAGGAGTGGAGGTGTGAGTGTGGGTGTGTGTGTGTGTGAGTGTGTGAGTGTGTGTGAGTGTGAGTGTGAGTGAGTGTGAGGAGTGTGTGTGGAGTGCGTGAGTGTGTGAGTGTGAGTGTGTGAGTGTGTGGAGTGTGTGAGGAGTGTGAGTGTGAGTGTGTGAGTGTGTGAGTGTGAGCGTGTGAGTGTGGGGAGGTGTGTGGGTGTGTGAGGTGTGAGGTGTGGGAGAGTGTGAGTGTGGGAGGTGAGTGTGAGTGTGTGTGTGAGGTGTGTGAGTGTGAGTGTGTGTGTGTGTGTGGAGGTGTGTGAGTGTGTTAGTGTGTGAGTGTGAGAGGTGTGGTGTGGGTGTGTTAGGTGTGAGTGTGTGAGGTGTGAATGTGAGTGTGGAGGTGTGAGTGGAGGTGTGAGTGTGTGTGTATGTGAGGAGGGTGAGGAGTGTGTGAGTGTGGAGTGTGTGAGTGTGAGTGTGGGAGTGGAGGGTGTGTTGTGAGGTGTGTGTGTGTGAGGTGGAGTGTAGTGTGTGTGTGTGAGTGTGTGTGAGGAGTGTGGGGTGTGTGGAGGTGTGTGGAGAGTGTGTGTGTGAGCAGGGAGTGTGGAGAGGGAGTGTGGAGGTGTGAGTGGTGAGGTGAGTGTGGAGGTGTGTTTGTGAGTGGAGTGTGTGAGTGTGTGTGTAGTGTTAGTGTGTGAGTGTGTGTGTGAGTGTGTGAGTGTGAGTGTGTGTGAGTGTGTAGTGTGTGGAGTGTGTTAGTGTGTGTGGAGTGTGGAGTGTGTGTGAGGTGTGAGGTGTGAGTGTGAGCGTGTGAGTGTGATTGTGTGGAGGTGGAGTGTGGAGTGTGTGAGTGTGTGAGTGTGAGGGAGTGTGAGTGTGAGTGTGTGAGTGGAGTGTGTGAGTGTGGAGGCAGGAGTGTGAGGTGTGAGTTGAGTGGCGGTGTGAGGTGTGTGAGTGTGTGTGTGTGTGTGAGTGGAGGTGTGATGTGGAGTGTGTGTGTGTGTGTGAGTGTGAGGTGTGTGTGTGAGGGAGGTGGAGTGTGTGTGGGGTGAGTGAGGAGTGTGGGAGTGTGTGGAGAGTGTGTGTGAGGAGGTGGAGGTGTGAGTGTGTGTGTGATGTGAGTGGGTGAGTGTGTGAGTATGGTGTGAGGAGTGTGTGAGTGTGTGTGTGTGTGAGTGTGAGTGTGGAGTGTGTGTGTGCATGAGGTTATTGGTGTGAGTTGAGTATGTGTGGGAGTGTGTGGGTGTGCACAGGTGTGTGGCATGTGTTGTGTGTGTGAGTGTGGGTGCGTGTGTGTGTATGTTGTGTGCGGAGGGGTGTGAGTGGTGGTGAGTGTGGAGGTGGGGTGTGGTGTTGTGTGGAGTACGCATGGTGTGTGTGTGCAGGCACATGTGTGAGTACACACATTCACACACACAATGTGTTGTTACACACACACACACAGTGTGTGTGACACACACACACACACACACATGTGAGTACACACACACACACACGCACACACACACACGTGTACACTATACATATGTGTGCACACGTTGTACACGTGCACACGCACACGTGCACACGCACACAGGCACGCACACGTGACATGTGTGCACGCACATTGTGTCACGAACACGCACACGCACACGCACTTGTACGCACACGCAGTACACACACACATACACACCACACACATACACACACACAGACACACGCAATACGCGTGAGTACACGCACGCACACGCAACGTATACGCGCACGCATGTTCGCACACGCACATGTGTACACACACACACATACACACACACTATACACATACACACGCGCACACACACGGACACACACACACACGCACACGGACACGCATACGCACGCGTGCACGCAATACGCACACATGTGACAGCGCACACGCACACGTGTGTTGCACACGAGCACACGCACGTACATGGCACACGCATACGCAGAATACGCACATGAACACGTGCACGCACACGCACATCATACGGCACAGTCATGTCACGTCACGCACGCACGCACACGCAGACGCACACGTATGCGTGCAACTGCACACAACACACACACACACATACAACACACACACACACACACAACACACACACACACACATACCACAACACACACACACACACACACACACACACACACACACACACACACACACACAGACACACACCACACACACACACACACACACACCACACACACACACACGCAGCGCACACGCACACACGCACGCGAACACGGTGCACGCACACACACACACACACACGTCTGCACATGTACACGCACACACACACACACAACACATGCACACGCATGCACGCATACGCACACGTACACGCACACGCACACGCACTTCGCACACGCACACGCACACGCAGTGCACACACACGCACGCACACGCACACGCACATGCATGAGCACACGTACACGCACACACACGCTCACGCACACGCACACGCACGCACATGCACACGCACATGCATAACGTTGATTCTTTGTTATAACTTGTTTGAATGGGATATTGTAATATGCATGAGATTGTTATATGTGAAACAGACGGAAATGGTGCATACAATGACTTTCCTGTGGCTGACACGAGAGAATGAGATAATATGCCACTTGCGTGTTATGTGGTTTCTGAATTTATAGCAGTGAAGAAAGTTGTGAACCAATAAACACAAATTTAGGCATTTAATATTTTAATTTATAAACATGTTAGTGAACACTTGACAGCTATATTACAATTAAGCACAATAAATGAATGATGAATGTGAAGTGTATACGAATTATGGTAGTGAGATTTTGAAAGCATTTTCAATTTCTTGATACTAATTTTCTTATATTATATGTGTTGGAGGTGAATATTTATGTGTGATTGTGCGAGAGATAAATAAATGTAAATAACTTATCTGACTTCCATTCACTATAATAACCGTAATTTTCCTTACAAAATTATCTCATTAAAGGTTCATAATCTTTCTTGATGATCCTTATTAATCCTGGAAACGTGTCCATTTTCCAAGAGGCCTTATCTTTGATTTTTCTGACTTATAAAAATATTTATATAAACTCAAAAAATAAAAGTAGGTATATTAGACATCAATATTTGGCAAATTATAACATCTTACCAATTAAAATAGTTGGTTTGAATAAATTAAAAGAATTATTAATTTTTACAAAAGCGTGTTTGTGCACATGTTATTATATAATCCTAAAATATAATAATTATATTAAAGTGTTAAGAAAATGTATGACATATTATTTACTTAGGAAGGATGATCAAATTTGACTTTAGTTAATTATACTGATTTCTAGGAAATTTCTACACACAATGAAATGAAATTGTCAACTTTCTCTTCAATAATAATACGTCATAAAATTTTTATAATCAACCGTGATAAAGATCTGTTCACATTGTATTTGTAATTTATTGATAATTCAAATTCAAAATAGTTTAATTTTGAGCAGATCTTATAATAAAAAATTATAAACAATTAGAGCATTATTTTAATTGCTTTTAATTAAACTGAGAAATGCACACATGCAGACACAACACACGGTCACACACCCACATGCACACACACACACACACACACACACACACGCACACACAGTGCACGCAAACACGTTCACGTATACGCATACTGCACACGCACACGCAACGAACACCCACATGGTTTCATTATATGCGAAAGTGTACTATTAATGCATAACACTTTTGCATTGGTTTTCATATACTTAACGTGGTTTTTAGTTGTTTATCTTTGAAGCTGTTGCTAGTTTATTACCCTTGAAATCACGACATGAATATGAGAAGACCTACAATATTTTCGATTTTTGGTGAACTTCAAAGCATGTAAGGGATATCGACGAAAAAATTATGCTTGATAAAACACTTATCTTTTTTGGGTTTTTTAATGGTGTGTTTAAATTATACAATCTAATTTTTAACTTTGACAAAATTGTTTCAACATCTTTAACAATTTTAATAGATATTACTACTATCGAAGATATCTGTAAGTGTTATCGAAACGTTTAGATTGTATAGTTTAGAATACACTATTAAAAAACCCAAACAAGGTAAGTATCGTATTATGTGTGATAATCGTGAAAGTATACATTTTCATATATGTTATTCTTTGTTTGATAAAAGTTTATTTCCTGAATACATTTATGTTATTTTGTTTTGTCTATATTTGATTACAGGCTGAATGACTGAAATCTCCACGCTGTGGTCGACATATTTCATGTTGAAAGTACGTTGAGAGAGAAAGCGTCGACATCGATTTATGGGAAGTTACAATATATATTATATTTGTGCGACAAAGTGAGGGATATGGCAAAAAATCAAAATTCTATCAGGATGAAGTTTCAAATTTTTGACAGAAGCACCTGACGATACTTTTCTTATGATTGAGTTTCGGTCTGTATGGGGCATGTCGTAGTTAGGTTAAGAGTTAAATGTGAAGGATATCGAGGACACGGCTCTATTTTGTGTCATTCTGATGACACTAAGACAAGGAAGAAGCGTTGTTCACCGTTATTAAATGAGTTGATTGAGTTGTACAGGAGACATGTAAGCTTGCGTCCAAAACATATCAATCACTCAACATTGTTCATATTTTACATGAACAATAAAAGTACAGTGCAACCTGTGGGGATCCACAGTTTCTACAAGATGGCTAAGAAAATTGCTCATTATTTGAAATTACCCATCCCAAACGGAGGCTCAAAAATCATGGATGAGAGAATCATAGAAGAAAGCATTAACAATAAAATGGCGACTTTGAAAATGAATTTTAATCAGCCATCATCGTCAGGAGGTTTTATTAAAATCGTCACTATCATTTAATGATTTACAGTTAAAATATTGTACAAGCATAAGTTTCTGATAGTTGCACGTTTAATATTTATTCAATAAATAATTAATAATTTTTTATAAAGAATGGTTGCTATAAAGAAAAGAGATACTTTTCTTTACGATTTGTAATAAGGAAATATTGTCCATTTCCATCGAGTGTCCGAAAAATATAAATAATAATAATTATTAGTAGATACATTTAAAATGCATGCTCCAAAGGAATAGGTTCTGCATTATACTATCACTTTGTAGTATTGTTAGTGGAATTCGTAAATCAATGATGTCGTTCAAGCAGCACTATCGGCATCTGTGCATGCATAAACAAACACTTTGTGTACCCATCACCTATTAAACGTGTTTCGAAATTAGTTTAAGCAAAAAGGGAGTATTTTGTAGTAATGTATACATCTATGCAGTTTATACTGTTTCTGATTGATATGCAGAGGAATTCTGAGCTATAGGTAAATCTCCATAGATTTAAATTTAGGCATTGTTCTATTTGATTTTTTACGTTTAGTGCACTTAGTAGGTTTTTGAAAATGTAATAATTCAAAACTTATTTTGCGAGTTAGCATGATTGACCAATAAAAACAAAAATGTTATTTGTAATCATCTTTCGTGGTGAACAAGCTTGTTGGTCATGCGACCAATTACAAAACGTTTAGATTAAGATTTGTGCGCGTGTTTACCTAAATCACGCACTAACAGATTTACAATGAATACCTACTTTGTGTTGTAATTTAAAATATGGTTAATCATAATAATTATGATAATTTCGTAATAGCTTTATGCCCAATTATAGCAAATTCAAGTAATACAAAAATATTTCTTTTTAGAGTAGTACATAAAGCTGTGGAATATTCTTTTACCATAATTTATTATTATTTCTCAAAACTATTTGATATTTATGTCACGTTGGTGTTAATATATCAATATGCTATATGTTAATATGAAATGCACTATTTGTGAATTAGTTCATAATTTCATTTCTGTTGAAGCAATCTCCCAAATATGTCTCCATATGTCGAATATAATTTTGGGTGAATTTTGGACTAACTTCTCTTTATGTTATTTTTCCATTGGCTCAACAGTTCTTCAATAGGATTTAAGAAAGAACAGTACGGGAACAGAAAAGCTGGCACATGTCCATGAGCTCTTACCAGTTGTTGAATATCAGCCGTTCTATGAAATCTGATGTTGTCTATTATAAAATATGCACCTAGTATATGATATTCGCTTAAGTGTTTGCGTCTGTGTCTGTGTCTGCGTCTGCGTCTGCGTATGTGTCTGCGTATGTGTCTGCGTCTGTGTCTGGTGTCTGTGTCTGTGCCTGTGTCTGTGTCAGTGTCTGTGTCTGTGTCTGTCTGTGTGTGTGTGTGTGGGCGTGTGCGTGCGCGTGTGCGTGTGCCTGTGTGTATCTGTGTGTGTCTGTGCGTGTCTGTGTGCGTCTGTGTGCGTCTGTTTGTGTCTGTGTGCGCCTGTGTGCGTCTGTGTGTGTCGTGCAGTGTGTCTGTGTGTCTGTGCGTGTCAGTGTGTCTGTGTGTGCCTGTGCATGTCTGTGTGTCTGTGTGTGTCTGTGTGTTCTGTGTGTGTCTGTGTCTGTGTGTGTCTATGTGTCTGTGTGTGTCTGTGTGTGTCTGTGTCTGTGTGTCTGTGTGTGTGTGTGTGTCTGTGTCTGTGTGTTTGTGTGTGTCTGTGTGTGTCTGTGTCTGTGTGCGTGTCTGTGTGTCTGTGTGTCTGTGCGTGTCTGTGCGTGCCTGTGCATGTCTGTGTGTGTTCTGTGTGTGTCTGTGTGTGTCTGTGTGTCTGTGTGTGTGTCTGTGTGTGTCTATGTGTCTGTGTGTGTCTGTGCGTCTGTGTGTCTGTGTGTGTCTGTGTGTGTCTGTGTGTGTCTGTGTGTGTGTCTGTGTGTGTCTGTGTGTGTCTATGTGTAATTGTGTGTCTGTGTGTCTGTGTGTGTCTGTGTGTCTGTGTGTGTCTGTGTGTGTCTGTGTGTGTCTGTGTGTGTCTGTGTGTGTCTGTGTGTTTGTGTGTGTCTGTGCGTGTCTGTGTGTGTCTGTGCGTGTCTGTGCATGTCTGTCTGTGTCTGTGTGTCTGTGTATCTGTGTGTCTGTGTGTGTCTGTGTGTCTGTGTGTCTGTGTGTGTCTGTGTGTGTCTGTGTGTGTCTGTGTGTGTCTGTGTGTGTCTGTGTGTGTCTGTGTGTTTCTGTGTGTGTCTGTGTGTGTCTGTGTATCTGTGTGTGTCTGTGTGTGTCTGTGTGTATCTGTGTGCCTGTGTGTATCGTGTGTCTGTGTGTGTGTCTGTGTGTGTCTGTGTGTGTGTGTCTGTGTGTGTGTGTGTGTGTGTGTGTGTGTGTGTGTGTCTGTGTGTGTCTGTGTGTGTCTATGTGTCTGTGTCTGTGTGTCTGTGTGTCTGTGTGCCTGCGTGCCGGTGTGTGTGTGTGTGTGTGTGTCTGTGTGTCTGTGTGTCTGTGTGTCTGAGTGCCTGTGTGCTGGTGTGTCCTTGTGTCCGTGTGTCCGTGTGTCCGTGTGTCCGCGTATCCACTTGTCCGCGTGTCCGCGCGTTCAATTCAATTTCAATTCAATATATGTTTATTTTCCAATAATCGATATTTTACAAAATTGTATTTTATCGACATTCCTCCAGGTGTACAATCAACGCCCTGTAGAAATGCTTACATTCCTGAGCCATTAATAATGCTCCTTAACTAGGGTCGGGAAGGGTCTCGCCGAGCTCCTGGCTAGTGTGAAATCCCAAACAATCCTGAGTAAAATAAAAACACGCTGCTCCGCTTGCCTCCTAATCTTTTATATTAGATGTTGTCGTCGCGAGGCGGTTCCTCATCTGTACTCGGCTATTCCTCGTCCTTTAATTAAGGACACCGCAGATGCCTGTGTACGGCTATTCCTACCCGCCCTAAATCGTATTTTCTAAGATGCGGCAATCGCATCTGTGAGTGCTATTCCCACGCCCGTTCCTACCTTCTTATAACTGTTACCTATTAGCAGCCGTCCGGATAATTTGCGGCCGCCTATTCCTAATTTAAGAATTAAACCTGCTCAAGGTAGGTTGAAGGGCTGCCCGCTTCCCGCCCTTAGGTTCCTTATCTTAAGGCGTTACATGACACCTGTACGCGGCCTAACACCGCGCCCTTTTCCTAAATTTCTTAACTAAGACCCCCATGTGAGTCCGAGCGACGGCTACTCCGTGTTCGTTTACGCTAACTAAGAATACCGTCCTTTCGGTGGCACGCAATCGAAAGGAAGGTGTCTGTGCACGACTGGTGTCGTACCCGGTCCGTACTCCCAAAGATGCTACCGCTCTCGGTGATCCGAGAGCGGCGGAATCTGTGCACAGGTGAGACCCGTGCCCTAGAAAACTACGACCAAGGATTCGCGTTCGCCGGCTACAGTCGGCGTCCGCGATTCCTGTGCCCGAGTGAGGCTCGCGTCCTTGAAAGTTGCCTTTAAGGGTCCGCGTTCGCCGGATACAGTCGGCAACTGCGGTCCCTGTGTGCGAGTGGGGCCCGCACCCATACATGCATAAGGCACGCGCTCTTTCCGCATCCCACCCAGGGCAACCATTCGCAAGACCTTTACGTGGTTATCGGGGATCCGTTTCTTCCGCCTCTCTTCCGAGGGGGCCTACTTTAACACCGGAACGTAATTTAGATGCGGTGGTCCTTAACCTAGCTTGCGCGCGACACTAGGAAACTTGATGCCGCACTCGCGCCTGCCACTGTCAAATCCGGTTTTAATGTCACAATCGGGTAGTATAGTCATAATCGGTGATGTGTCACGATCGGTAAAAGAAGCGATTTTTATTAGTAACGGTCCGGATTACACTACTCGCGCTATGTTCGGTTTTCTTAATTAATTTTGTGTTTCTATCGGAAAATTAAAAATATATTTAAAAGCGACCGGAACAAAAAGGGGACTAACTTTGTATTACTTTAAAGAATCGGATGTAAAGTTCAATTAAAATATAAAGACAAAATATGGCGACCGAAGCCGCGTACCCAAGCCGCTGACGTCACCCGACCGTTGCCACGCCGGGTGCAGCTAAATTAAACTATTTCAGAATTTACTTGTGCTGTACAAATGAAATCTGATAAATGTATTTGATGTATTTGTATATTTTTATAAAATCAAATAGTTAGTTTATATAGAAATTTTCGCAATACAAATTTACTTAGGAATGCGGGCTTTCCCTTAATGACGTAACGTCAACGGCATGGGCACGTAATTGCGCGGCCCACGCCAACTTTCTCTTTCTCTAAATTACTGAAAATGTGCGTTTTCCGATAAAAACAACCAAAACTCTATCCAAAATCTACACTAAAACGACAATAAAAACGTATCTATCCGTAAATGCAAAAAATATGCCCTATCCTGCAGTTAAAACAATGATAAATTTGAAAACTTACTCCTGTTTAAAAATTATTATTTTATTAAATACATAAATAAAAAGTTTACCTCGAGTAGGATTTGAACCTACGACCTGTACTTTGCTAGAGTTCAAATCCTACTCGAGGTAAACTTTTTATTTATGTATTTAATAAAATTAATAATAATTTTATTTTTAATTACATATTTACCTTTGAACTTATTCGTTCATAACAAAAACTTATAATAATTACTCCTGTTTCTTCGGGAAACCGTAATTTTCGCTTTTAACCCTAACTGCTGGGCCACTTTTTTACTTTATTTATTAAAAATATAGTAACTATTTGTTAACACAGTCACGATCAGTTAAAAATGTTCACAAATTGGTATAAAAATCGTCAAGTCACAAAACTTTCACCTCAAGCGCGAGCTCCCGCAAACACGTCTGATCGGAGTGAAAGTCGAACGCGTGTCCGCGTGTCCCGTGTCTGCGTGTCCGCGTGTCCGCGTGTTAGCGTATCCGCGTGTCCGCGTGGCCGCGTGTCGGCGTGTCCGCGTGGCCGCATCGCCGCGTGTCGGCGTGTCCGGGTGTCCGCGTGTCTTCGTGTCTGCGTGTGCGTGGCCAAGTGCGCGAGTGTGTGCGTGTGTGAGTGTGTGTGGGTGGGTGGGTTGATTGTGTGCGTGGGTGAGTGCGTGCGCGTGTGTGTGTGCGTGTGTGTGCGGGAGCGGGCGCGTGTGCGTGTGTGTGCGTGCGTGAGCGCGACGCGGGTCTATAGAAGGTCGACCACGGCGACTGGAGCGTTTACGACGAGTGAGAGTGGTTGAATGCAAACTCTCGGACACGGACTCGCGACGTCTTCGTCTAGAAGACGGCGGATGATAACGCCCCCTGTTCAGGTAACGACACCTTCGCCCTTATCTAGCTACGTAGCCTATGTGTAGGCGTGTGAGTGTGTTGGTGTAATTAATGTTTCGAATGGCCCTTTGCAAGATTCTGGGATGAATCCGTTAAGCTGTTCCAACTTGGCCCCTTTGTTCACCAGGTAGGCGGAGGATAACTTGACTAAAGCGGCGGCGACGTACGGTCAAGCTTCGGGAAACTGGAATGGACTGGATCGGCCGGATTCGAGCGGGACGTATTCACGATACTAATCACGATAGTTATTATGGCAATAATAATAGTCTTCTTTTTCGAGATTGTTCCTTCCGGTACTCTTTTCGAGTCTGGGTTATCGCAATAAGCGATTAGGATTCTGGTCAGGCTTTTCAGGATTTATCGCAGTAAGCGATCAGGTCGCTGGTCAGGATTCAGGGCTCTCTTAAACAATGCGATTCAGAGACGCAGGCGCGCGGTCAGGATATTCTTTATTCGGTAGCGTTGGCGAAAGGATTGATGCACAAGTCAAGTAGCGATGGCGGAACGGATCTACAAGCAAGCGGTCGGTGCAACAGCCCAACGCACAATCAGGAGGTAGACTATGGACCGGATCGCGCACGAGAAGCAAGCGGTCGCGGCAACGGCCCGACGCACAAGCATTCTTTTTCTTCGGTAGCGCATCTCTGGTTTCATAGGAGATTCGCGGTAGGCGGATGCAGCTTCTGTTCAGGGGGATTCCGTTCTTCGATAGGCGAAGATTATTCTGACGTTAAAGCATTTACTGGTGAAATCTACGTCGGAGGGGATAACATGATTATTCGTGGTGCAATATCGCGCAATCTTTTGCAATTTGTTTTAATACAGGATGGTCAGCAAACAATCAATTAAAAAAAATTGTAAAGGCAGCTGAGTGTTTACGTGCGTGTGTGTGCGTGTGTGCATGTGTGCGTCGTGTAGGTGTGCAGGTGTGTTGTGTGTGTGCGGCGTGCTCGTGATGTTCGGTGTGCGCGCGTGTGCGTGCGTGCTGTGCGTGAGTGCGTGCTGCGTTGCATGCGTGGTGTGTGTGTGTGCATATGTGTGTGCGTGCGTGCGTGCCTGTGCGTGCGTGCGCGCGTGGTGCAGCGCGGTGTGTGTGTGTATGTGCATATGTGTGTGTGTGTGTCGTGTGCGTGCTGTGCGTTCTGTGCTGCGTGCGTGCGCGTTGTCGTGCGTTGTGCTGTGTGTGTGTGTGTGTGTGTGTGGTGTGGTCGTGTGCGTGTGCGGTCGTGCGTGTGTGCGTGTGGGCGCGTGCGTGTGGCTGTGCGTGGTGTGTGTGCTGTGCGTGTGTCGTGGTGTGCGTGCGTGCGTGTGTGTCGTGCGTGCGTGCGTGGCGTGCGTGCGTGCTGTGCTGGTGTATCGTGTCGTGCATGTTGCGGTGTGCGTTACGTGCGTGTTGTCGTGCTGTGTATAGTGTGCTGTTTAAAAGCAATTAAAAAGTTTTTTCTGTAGGCAGCCACAAAAATTAATCAAATCGAAAGGTTGATATTCATGTTACTGCATGATGTTCGTCGTATGTATTCGTAAACCATCGTACGTCGTCTCAATAGGGGAAAAACTATGTGCCTTGTTTATCTATTAATGTTTTTCACACCTGTTGAAATAAACAAAATTATATGTAGTAATGTATGATTTACCCATTATTTATCAAAAATGTTTTTCAATATGTATAGAATTTTGTATAAAAACATTAAATGTATATAAAGTTAAATCCATAAGAGCGTTACTATTTTATAATGCTAACATTGAGAACTATACAATTTTTTAGCTTTGCATTGTGTTTAATACACTAAAAAACTTAATTACATTTCTAAATAGCAAGTTATCCACACTTATCATTTCTCAATTTTAGTTTGATTAAAGTAATAAGTAGTACTATTATACATTTCGTATAATCGAAAATATTGGAAGAAAATAACTGTTTTCACACTGAGAAACGCCGCCTTATGGCACGTTGTGTCAGTGTGGTATAAAAATATATTCCATCTAGAATCATTGTCTAGATAGGTGTTCCTTGCTAACCCAATAAAACATCAGCAGAAGAAAAGTTATGTGTTGGCCACATTAGATTTTTTAATATGCCAAAACAGTTCGTAGCATGTTTTTTAAACTTAAATTTGTTTTTACTGAAAATATATTCCCTAGTGGGGTATTTTGCAATGACAACACGTATTCTATACACCCTATCATTAATAGCTTAACACATGCGGCAACCAGTTGCTTATTGAAGTTTAGATAAATAAGATATGGAGGATAATGCAATATTCACTGATACACATTCAACAAGCATATTATATCTGTAATGCAAAGCGCAACAGTTTTTGTTTTAAAAATTAAAGCCTCTTGGCAAGATTGGTAGATAACATACTTGAGAACATTGCCAAAGGATTTCTCTTAGACCTCGCAACTAAATTGAAATTTTCAGTATTCAAGTAACGTAAACATTTGCTTGTACAATTGAAACTATATCTAAATGCGCTTTCATTTATTATGAGTCAAAAGTCTAGAAGGTTATCTCAATTTACATGAAATGAATTATTCAATAGAAATGGTGCTTCGTTTCAAAATTCCTTTTAAATTACAATAATTACTAAAGCGTTCAGAATGCAATATTCATTGTTATTCAAATATTCATCATTAGGTTTTTATTTTATCTTATTGAAAATGTTAGCATAATTAGGGGTTATGAAGCTATCGACATATTTCATTCTCTTTTAGAGGGATAAAATTCATATATTAATAAGTTTATTTTCGATAAATTTCACTAATGGTTAGTTAACTCAATGAATTCTAAAAGTGATTAATTAACGACAATCTACTTTTATGTATTATCTATATTTTCACTTACCATTTAGATTCATCCGAAAATTACCTGTTATTTAAAGATGGGAAACAGAAATTACAATTATTTCAAAACGTTTAAAATTTAAGAGAGAGAAAACTTGGCAAGAGTTTTTAAATTTACTGTGGTTGAAATTTTAATGAACATTATAAAATTTGTACAACCACAGTATTTAGTCTGTAAACGAATGAATCCTAAATTTAAATTTTGAAATAAATAATTCTTGGTTTTTAGCTTCCATTTAGATATTCTTGGAGATTTTATACACGACCTACATTTGCACTTTAAATTTAAGTTAGAAAACATTCTCATTTTAAAATTTCCAATTACAATTTCAATTGCTTTTAAAATGGGATAAAATGTCAAGTTCTGCAAATTATGCACTACAATCTTTTAATAAAGCATTAAAGTATTGAACTTCATTATGAGAATTGTTGGATAAAATTAGCTATACAAAACCAAAAAATGTTTAGTTGCATGGTATTACTGTTTATTCCCAAATTTATCAAAAAATAAAATAGATGTTCACAAAATAAAAACTTTGCATAAACCAAAATTGTTAATTTTTATTCAAGGGAAATAAAATCTAATACAACGTATACTCACATTTTCCCTTTTTTTTTCGGTTATGAGAATAAGTTAATTTAGAAATTTATTAATGCGATTTGCAGTACCACAATTTATTTCGTTTGGGTATTGCTTATTTAACATACTCAAATTTGATGACCCGTTCTTCTAAATTTAGGTATTTAAATTGTTCGTCCTTTTTTGACAAAATTCTTGTTTTTTTGCAACGAGGTAAAAAATAGGTACTGCCCGCCAACGTTGATTGAAAATATTATGGTCACAATAGCGAGACAAGAAAATAGATTGTTCTCATTAAAATACTATCGCAAATGTTTTGTTATAAATGTAAACGGTCAGAGCCGATACAGCATGCAATGGCACCCTATATTAAGTTCCATTTTTCGATTGTACGTAAAAAATAAACCAAACTTTTAAATGGGTTCGCTATACCTACATGCAGGGTGTTTCGATTTATTTGAATTATACTAAAATTGTAATGGTTTAGTAAAAATTTAATACGTCCAAAACAAAATTATGTAGGAAACTTCTTTTTTTGGCCCATAATATTAGACGATCCGCTTCAGTCATCAAGCAACTTGCTATTATCAAATTGATTACAGTGTGTTCAAAAAATCCAATTTTATTTCTGGTATTTTAAAAGTATAATATCGTTCTTATTTTAAATGAACCACCCTGTATTTTATCAGTTTATCTTACAGCACTTTTAATTACCTTTAAAAATATATTAGGGTTTCCTATACATATTTCTTCTCATTTCGAGGTAATTCACTCATTCTAGAAATTTAAGCTGTTATTTCTTATACACAATAATATCACCAACTGGAAATTGTGCAGAAGCAATATTCAACTGCATCCTCATATATTGACTGATATTCATCAGTTAACATTAATAGTTTACCGATAGTGACGATCTATTATGGTTTATACGTGGCAGCTTTCTGTATCACAATAATCAACATTCTGGCGAATTTATTATTGTAAATGGTGAGTTTGTCATTCTAAAAAAATTATCCTCGTCTTTATCCACTACTAGAAATGGGACACTTGCGCCGCCATCTAGGATTTTGTGACGTCACCTCTGGGAGACCTTAACTTTCACTTTTTTATATGCCCATGTGGGGATCGTATTTTTTAACCCTGTGGTTTCTTTTCGGAAACCATTTTCAACCCTTAATGGAATTTTCACCAGTAGTATAGCTATGCCGATCCTGTCCCACTTTTCTACTATACTTTTTCTACGAGTGTTTTTGCTCAAGGTCAACTCACGTACACGTCCAAGTACATGGTTTATCAAGGTCATCATCTTCAAGGCCACCTCGGTTATGTAGCCCTGCCCCTTCAAGGTCACCTCAGGCCACGTTGTTGGTTTGTACTCCTGCCAAGGCCACGTGCTAGGTAACCCCGCCTCCTCAAGGTCATGCTTGCACGAGTCCTTCAAGGTCACTAGAAAAGTCATTAGAAAAGTTACTAGATTGTTGATTGTCCTGAAGGTCATTGCCCTCGGTCTCAAGCAAGTCTATGCATGTTTCAAGCAATGCCAACAAGGACGATCTATTGTTCAGGTCGAGATTCCACATCTCAATTCTGAGAAAAATCAAGAACAAAGGGGGCCCATTGTTCAAGGTCACACGAGATGTTCAGTTATTCTAAAAATAGATTGTTATCTCAATTCTATGAAATCAAGAATAAAGGCGATCCATTGTCAACGCTTCAAAGTCCATGCTTACAATTTTCAAGGTAAAAGAACAAAAGCGATTCATTCTTCTGGTCGAGTTATAAAAATAAATTGTTATCTCAATTCTAGGAAATCAAGAACAAAGACGGATTGTCCACGTCAATTACATCTATTCCTGAAGGTCATTGCCCTCGGTCTCAAGCAAGTCTATGCATGTTTCAAGCAACGCCACGCCCCCTCAAGACGATTCATTGTTCAAAGTCTATGCTTACAATTTTCAAGGTAAAAGAACAAAAGCGATTCATTGTTCTGGTCGAGTTATAAAAATAGTTTGTTATCTCGATTCTAGGAAATCAAGAATAAAGGCGATCCATTGTCAACGCTTCAAAGTCTATGCTTACAATTTTCAAGGTAAAAGAACAAAAACGATTCATTCTTCTGGTCGAGTTATAAAAATAAATTGTTATCTCAATTCTAGGAAATCAAGAACAAAGACGATGCATTGTTCAAAGTCTATGCTTATAAGGTCACACCTCTGATAACAAAAGGCGATTCATTGTTTTGGCTGAGTCATAGCTTCTGAAATTCTAAATCAAGAACAAAGACGATGCATTGTCAACGGTTCAAAGTCTATGCTTACAATTTTCAAGGTCACACCTGAAAATGAACAAAGGGACCCATTGTTCTGGTTGATTTATAAAATAGATTCTAAATACATCTCTTTCAAGAACAAAGGTGATCCATTGTCAACCTTCAAAGTCTATGCTTACAATTTTCAAGGTAAAAGAAAAAGACGATTCATTGTTGAGTCGTAGCTTCTGAAAAGGTGATCCGAACTTATCCGACCTTACCCGAACTTATCTCTATATAAGTAGATAAAGAACAGTCCACGTCAGTCGATACATTACAATCGTCACAACAACAAATTACCTAAAGTAAAAAGCAACTATTATTACTTAATCACCAGTGTGTGCATCATATTTTTACAATCCTGACTAGAAGTTTTATTGTAAACCGAAGAGCAATTTGTTAAACGTAAAGAGTAACTATTATTGCTCACCAGTCTGTGCATCATATTTTTACAATCGTGACTAGAACCGTTGTGAAGAGAAATTTGTTAAAAGTTCATTACGTGTGTGCTTCATATTGCTAGCTATGAGTATGCCAAGTAGTAGTGACATGGTTAATTTAACAAAGCGTATTGTTCCCTTATTGAAAACAAAAAAGGAATTTGCGAGGCACATCCGTATAGTTAACACCAATATCAAACTATTGCAAGATATAATTAAACATAAAATTTATTATAAGACCAATGAAAGCCTGCTTAAGCTTGAGAGCAATTTAGCATTGCTCAAGTGCTATCTGGTTAGATTGAGACGGTTAAAGAACGCTTCAGGGAAAGTTGGTAGCGGAATTGTCAATAAAAAAGGTATGCATAAATTACGTTGGTACCCCCTAGACTCATGTTTTAATGGTAGGTTGCTAACAGGAATTATAATCAATATGTCAAACATTAAGGACCCTTTGATATTTTTACTAAACACATATAATAGTTTTGCACGTAAGGTGAAATTAATGTTAAGGCAATCTATGCTAAAGGTAAATGTGGTCTTAGGCTGCAATTTCATGCAACCCCAAAATCATAATATTGAGTTGAAGACTTTTGCCACAAAAAATTGCGTTATTGATATTTCAACCAATATACGTGTCTGGTACAATGAAAACGTGTATGATAAGTTACGGATAAAATTAGAGGAGTTTTCCGAAAGGGATTCCGGTTGGGCAGTACATGAAGTCTTACATTTAAAAGTGAATATTAATAGCTATGTCCCATTTAGAGGCGGTCATTCAACCTATGTTAAAGTTCCACGCTTCATAGAAGTAAAGCATGCTGTTGTTAATGTTAAAAATAACGATGAGTATTGCTTCCTGTGGGCTGTTGTTTCGGCATTATACCCTGCTTCACAAAAATCAGACCGAACTTCTAGCTATCCTCATTTTAGACATATTTTGAAGTATGATTCAATTCACTTCCCCATTCAGCTGGATGATGTAAAAAAAATTTGAGAAACTAAACAACCTTGCAATTAATTTGTACTGCATAAATGGTAAAAAAGTTGTACCCTTTGTATTGAGTAATCAGCAAAGCGATAAAGAACCCATAAATCTTTTAATACTTTCGGCCGGGGATGACACTGTACACCATTTCACATGGATTAAAAATATGTCAGCTTTATTTTCAAAACAGATATCAAAACATGGTCATAAGAACGTAATTTGTAACCGATGTTTGAATCATTTTGGTCTGATGTAGCTTTAGAAAACATTAACATATTGCAGTCAACTTAATCAATGCTCTACTAGGCTGCCTACCGAAGCGGAAATGTTAAAAATTTTTTAAGAAAGGGTTTGTTTTGCAAAAAAATGGTTTCGAAGGTAATACTCTATTTCACTAAAACACACACCTTTCAGCATTGCTTACTATTTGAAGTGTTCACATGATGATTCTTTATCCCGATTTAGTCTTTACAGAGGAAAGGATTGCATTCAATGGTTTGTTAACGAGCTTCAAAGTATTGCACATTGGGCTACCGAAATAATCAATCAAATTATTCCTATGGTACTTTAAGTCTCAGTCAGGTTGAGCAATTTGAAAGCACCACGATTTGTCACATTTGTCGGAAACCATTTACTAATTCTGATATAAAAGTTAGAGACCATAATCATCTTACAGGAGCATTTCGGGGGGCAGCGCACCAGGCGTGTAACCTAAACTATACAGACTCCCACATTCTGCCAGTTGTGTTCCATAATTTATCAGGTTATGATTCTCATTTCATCATTAGAGAATTGGCTAGTGTTCCCGGTTTGATTTCACTGCTACCCATAAACAAAGAAAGATATATCTCTTTTACGAAGGTAATGGAAGGCACCAAAATTAAGTTTAGATTTATTGACTCTTTCAGATTTATGAGCAGTAGTATTGAAAAGTTGTCAGACTATTTGGAGGATAGTAAAAAAATTATTTCCCGCGCTAGTTGCAACAATGATGAGGAATTTTCTCTAGTAGTTCGCAAAGGTGTGTTTCCTTATGAGTATATTGATACGTGGGATAAATTGAATGAGACCACGCTCCTCCTAAAGAAGCATTTTTCAGTCATCTTAATAATGAGGGAATCAGTGATGAGAGTTTTGCGCATGCGGTTAACGTTTGGAACAAATTTAGTATTAAATCGTTAGGGGAGTACTCAGATTTGTATCTAAAACAGACGTTCTACTTTTTAGCAGATATTTTCGAAAACTTTAGGCAAACTTGTTTAAGTACTTACGAGCTTGATCCTCTGCACTATTATACAGCTCCCGGTTTAGCATTCGATGCTATGCTTAAAATTACACAAGTAAAGTTAGAATTATTTACAGACATTGATATGCTAATGTTTATTGAGAGAGGATTAGAGGTGGTGTAGCTCAATGTTCAAATCGGTATGCTAAAGCTAACAATAAGTACATGGGGAAAAATTTGATCCCACCTCCGAAAGTGTGTATTTAATGTACTACGACGTGAATAATTTATATGGAGCGCCATGTCAGAATTTCTACCATTTGGCGATTTTTCTTTGTTGATGAAGCTAATTTTGAAACTTTAGATTTAATAAACCATCCTGATGATTCGGAAATTGGTTATATAGTCGAGTGTGATTTAGACTATCCTATAGAATTACATGAGAGTCACAGTGATCTACCGCTGGCACCCGAACATATGGTTCCACCACGCCTGATTCCAAAATGAAAAATTACTGCTTACCTTGTATCCAAAACGTAATTATGTAATTCATTACAGAAATTTAAAAGTATATTTAAAATATGGATTGAAGTTGGTAAAAGTACACCGTATATTACGTTTTAAACAGTCCCCGTGGTTAAAAAATACATAGATTTAAATACAGCCATGCGTCAGCAATCTCAAAATGAATTCGATAAAATTTCTATAAATTAATGATTAATAGTGTTTTCGGGAAGCTGATGGAAAATGTACGTAAGCATAAGGACATACGGTTAGTAACGAAATGGGAGGGTCGCTATGGTGCTCGTGCTTACATATCAAAACCAAATTTTCATAGTTGTACAATATTTGACAATGATATGCTTATCATTCGGTTTACCCAAGTTCCATAATAGTGCTAAGCTCTTGTACACGGATACGGATAGTCTCATATACGCCTTTTCGGTTCCCGATATCTATGAATGTATTAAAGAGGACATTGATAAATTCGATACATCTGATTATAGTCCCGACAACATCTTTGGACTATTAGTAAAAAAAAGGTCCCCGGCTTAATGAAAGATGAAAATCATGGCAAAATTATGGTTGAATTTTAGGACTTCGGCAAAAATGTATGCTTACGCGGTTGATGAAAAGGTTGTAAAAAATCAAAGGGTTCTACCCACGCAAGCGTGAGGCAGATCCGATTAATGATTATAAACAGGTTTTATTTGATGGTGGCGTAATAAGGCGCTATCAACACCTCATAAGATCAAAGAAACATGATGTGTTTACCATTAAACAAAATAAAGTCATACTCAATCCTTATGATGATAAACGCTTAGTAAATTTTGATTTCACTGATACTAGACCCTGGGGTACAACTTTCAGTAAACAAATCTACAGAAAGTAACTGAAGCGTTCTTTGACCTCTCTGAAAACTATACATTTATATTGAATATATTGCAAATATTGAGTGTTTTAACTATTAAATGAAGTAATTATTAAGACATTATTTGATAGAAAAATTAGCTTAGAATACCATTAAAAGTTTTACGAACTTGTGTAGATAAAGGTTCGTAAACCTCTAATGATTAGATAGGATTTGACATGAATTTACCTTAAAATGTACATATACAAGTTATTATGGGGTGATTCATTGTGTAAAATGTTAGCGTACAAAATATTGTTTATAAAGACACTTTCTAAGTGAATGTATCGAGACACAGCATTTTATCAAGTATTATTGGAACAAAACATTACATATAAGTTTCAACCTGGGAAAATGAGGAACACCACAAAATTGTATTTTGGAAAACATTAAAAGGTGATTCCTGCTTGGGATGGACCAGATTCGGGAATATGGCCGTCTAGTAATTTAAAGATTATAGAAAACTTTAGGTTTATAAGATGATGTAATATTTAAATAAATACAATTATAATTTTTTATGTGGTTTTAATTCATCTAAAAGTTACAAACCCTTATATATTATCTAAATTTTTATTGATCCATTCTTTCATCCAATCCCACCCTTTCAATCTTGTTATTTTGGGGAAGTTTTAAAGGTAAATCCATGCTTTGTTTTTGTAAATGTTCAAAATTTGATCCTTTCATGTCCTCCAACATGTGGGGTTGGGTTAAATCCTTTCAAACTTGAAATTCAGCCTTTTTTTTAAAAATACTTTTAAACTTATTTCGACATTACCCACAAATAACATTCCTTAATTTTTTTGTAGTGTAAGATCTGTTTGTATGTTAAATTTTGGGTTAAAATTTTTATTTTTGGGAAAACCAATTTCGGGAAAATTTAAATAAATTTTTAAACCCTTTTTTAAAATGAAATTTTAAAAAAACCTTTAAATATTTAATTCTTTTTTAAAATATTATTTTTATTAAATTACTCCCATTTTTTTTTGTTAAAACTTGATTCTATTGTTAAATGACTTACACTGTTGTATTTCATCTGCAATATCAAGCCCGTTTTGTTTTAAATCTTTTAAAGTATTTAACTCAATAATTACAAAAATACTTCATCCCTTTTTTGTTTGGCTATGTGTTAAATTGGCCAATCTGTCCAAGTATCTTATCAATTATTGTGCGCTTTTTAAATTTTTCTTGCTTTGTCAATTCATTGACGAGTTGTAATTTGACTATCCACAATTTCTTTAAGTTATGTAGTTTTCCTCCATAACTAGATAAGTTAATTCCTTTAACAGCTTTCTGAATTTTAGAAAATCAAGGTATCCTTTATATGACATACTTTCGGATGCATGGTCAAACGTTTCCATCCAAATTACTTGTCTAAATAGTATTGCTTGATGATCTTGAGGATCTATGGGGTTGGCAAATTGCTGAGTCTTTATTCTCGATATCGAATTGATTATCATCAATAAGTTGAAACTGAGGTTTTTCTTAATTGATGCATGTGCCTCCAAATTTATCAAAGCAATTTAGTTTGATATCGATCACGTCGATTTATATTGTTCAGAAAACTAGTTTGGTCTTTCAATGTCATCTCTAAATTCTCTACAATTGATATTATAATCGTTTCCCTGTTTCAGCAATTTTCTGCAAACTTTAGATCACGAATTAGTTCATGTACATCATTCAATACTTATATTCAATCGGCCTGTTTGTTAATTCCTTAAAAACATAGCTCCACCTCCCTGAGTTGTGGTGATGACAGCAAGGGTTTAATTATTTGTGTATACTTTTGCTGCGGCTTCTCGAATCTGTCCACTTACATCATTCTCGCCTTGCAACATTCGTATAAAAATACTATTTTTCCAAATCCTTGGAATTTACTAATTTTTAAACCGGTTATTCTAAGTAAAAACCTTGTCCCTTTAAAAACCCTTGACCAATCCTCTTTAATTTTGTGGGGTTTTCAATTGCCCTTTGTTGTTTTGGCGTGTTCTCCAAATGGACATGATTAATATCCTATAATTAGGTTCAACATAAAGAATTATGTGTCACGGAAATTCTTAAAGGTTAAAAGAGTATCTTGATATCATTAGGTTCTTTTTTGTGCTCCACAAAGGTTTTGGAAAGGTTGGTGTTCGGGAGGTTTAATTTGAAACAGGGAAGTTGACAGGGGCGTTTGCTTAAAGTGTCGGGCTAAAATGATGTTTTTTGTTAACAAAGGGGTTTTTGGGTTTAAACCCTTTGTTTTTTTCGGAGATTTTATTCGCATTTCAGTTATTTATTAATTTATAATACTTTAAACTTCTTTAAAAGGGGAGAAGCTTTGTATTTCTGCAATTTTCACCTGAAAATTTTTCCTTTAAACATTCCCTTAACCATTTGCAAAATGGTGTTAATACCTAAAATGTTAAACAAACCCTAAACACAAGGTTTATAAACAAACCTTTTCCAAGCAATTTTGACTTCGCATTTATTTTGCTATAACCCAAAATTATCCAGATTTCCCCTTTTCCCGAATTTGGTAAAAAAAGGTTTGTGTTTGTTACTTCAATTGATTTAATTTTTAAAAACTGGTGGTTCCATTCATCTAAAAATATGTTTTTTGTTAACAGGTTGGTTAAAAAAATTTTGGGAATATTAGATTCACAAATAAATTAAAAAATTATTATATTTTAAGCCTGGGATTTTAAAAAAAAGGCTTAATTTCTGAAAAAATGACCGCAAAGGTAAATTTGTTAAAACTCCTGGAAAAAACCCATTACTATTTGGCCTAAATTGAGTTCTAAATACTTAAATTTTTTCAAAACCTTTTTAAAAAAAGGTCTAATAAAAAAGAATATACAAATTTTTTACAATGGTCAAAAATTTTTTAATTTGTTTTAAATTGAAATTTTCTTTTTTCCTCTGAATAAATTGTATTAACTTAAGTTTTTTTCATTTGGGATTTTTCTGTGAAAAAATTTTAAAATAAAATTTAGAATCTCTGATATAAAAATTTTCCCTCCTATATCCTTCAAAAGAAATTTTAAAAGTGTGTAAAGTATTATGGAAAAGGGGAAATGCTAGTTGCTTGGCATTAGTCACTCAGTGAATGTTTTCTTTGAAATTTTAAAACATGTGGTTCGGAATCATTTTTTTCCTTATTGGATGCATTTTATTCATACAGTCAAGGGTTTTAATTAAGTTTAAAAAATTTAACGTTTTATAAAAGCGTTAGTTTTAAAGACGTTGTATTTCTTGGAATTATTTTCGATGGAAAATTTTTCCTTTTTCATTTAATATTAAAGGTTTAATCCAAAATTTACTATTAAACTAATTATTTGTAAATTTATTTAAAAACCCCTAAGATATAGCATCCTATTTTTCTATTAAAACGTTAACAACACATTTGAAATCCAACAATTTCATCTTATTTGGGTTATTGATTTTCAACACATTTTTAAGGTTTATTCACCTTTAATTAAATATTAATCCATTTAATAATTTTTAATTTTAAATTAATTAACCCAAATAATTTCAATTGTATGTTTTACCCAATGGAAAAATTCCCAATGTTATTTTTTTTCCAACAAAACCAATAAAGATAAAATAGATTTTTTGAAATTTTCAACACCATTGATTTTATGAATAATTTCCTAATTCCTTTTGGATTTAGATTTCTTAAAATTGTTATGATTTTGATTTAGTTTGTATAATTCATTTTTAAATTTAAAAGGTTTTTCCAAAGTTTCTTTGTTTTGCAATTAAACATAAATCAGATATATTGGAAGTAATCAATTTTTGTACCAATTATCAATAAATTTCTTAATTTTAATTAGTTTGTTTGCCAAACATTATTTTATGAAAGAAACAAAAATAATACAAATTTTTAATTTATACAGTTTATTTTTAATTGGTATGGTTTGTATGCAAAATACCTGTTTAGGGAATAAGACCATACAACATTCATTCAAATGTGATTATTCCAATTTGGTGTCCTATTTAAGTTTTTAAATTTTCATTGTTTAACAGTCCATTTAAATTTGAATTATTAATTGGTTATAATTAACATCATTATCTACTATTAATAATTCAAAAATTGAGCAAGTATTATTTTCTGAATTAAATTTAAAGTTAAGGTAATTTCTTTGAAATTCAATTTTTAATTTCCTTATAATTGCAATTTCGTCTTTCGTCTTGTACTTTTAAATTTTTAAAATTATAGGGTTTTTTAATTCTTGTTTTTGGCCATATTTAATTGTTTTTTAAGGTAATTATAAAATGTTGACAATGAAAGAAAAAAATCTTATTTATTTTAAACAAAATCCATTTGTTAATAAATTAATTTATATTATTTATTAATATATATATTATAATCAATACTTAATTTAACCTTTGATCGAATAAAAAATCAATTTTCAAGTCTAGTTCCTCCTTATTCCAAAAGGGTTCAATTGTTTTCTGAGTCATAGCTTCTGAAATTCTAGGAAATCAAGAACAAAGACGATGCATTGTCAACGGTTCAAAGTCTATGCTTACAATTTTCAAGGTCACACCTCCGAGAACAAAGGGGGACCCATTGTTCTGGTTGATTTATAAAAATAGATTCTAAATACATCTCTTTCAAGAACAAAGGTGATCCATTGTCAACGCTTCAAAGTCTATGCTTACAATTTTCAAGGTAAAAGAACAAAGACGATTCATTGTTGAGTCGTAGCTTCTGAAAAGGTGATCCGAACTTATCCGACCTTACCCGAACTTATCTCTATATAAGTAGATAAAGAACAGTCCCACGTCAGTCGATACATTACAATCGTCACAACAACAAATTACCTAAAGTAAAAAGCAACTATTATTACTTAATCACCAGTGTGTGCATCATATTTTTACAATCCTGACTAGAAGTTTTATTGTAAACCGAAGAGCAATTTGTTAAACGTAAAGAGTAACTATTATTGCTCACCAGTCTGTGCATCATATTTGTACAATCGTGACTAGAACCGTTGTGAAGAGAAATTTGTTAAAAGTTCATTACGTGTGTGCTTCATATTGCTAGCTATGAGTATGCCAAGTAGTAGTGACATGGTTAATTTAACAAAGCGTATTGTTCCCTTATTGAAAACAAAAAAGGAATTTGCGAGGCACATCCGTATAGTTAACACCAATATCAAACTATTGCAAGATATAATTAAACATAAAATTTATTATAAGACCAATGAAAGCTTGCTTAACTTGAGAGCAATTTAGCATTGCTCAAGTGCTATCTGGTTAGATTGAGACGGTTAAAGAACGCTTCAGAGAAAGTTGGTGGAATTGTCAATAAAAAAGGTATGCATAAATTACGTTGGTACCCCCTAGACTCATGTTTTAATGGTAGGTTGCTAACAGGAATTATAATCAATATGTCAAACATTAAGGACCCTTTGATATTTTTACTAAAACATATAATAGTTTTGCACGTAAGGTGAAATTAATGTTAAGGCAATCTATGCTAAAGGTAAATGTGGTCTTAGGCTGCAATTTCATGCAAAAAATCATAATATTGAGTTGAAGACTTTTGCCACAAAAATTGCGTTATTGATATTTCAACCAATAACGTGGGTACAATGAAAACGTGTATGATAAGTTACGGATAAAATTAGAGGAGTTTTCCGAAAGGGATTCCGGTTGGGCAGTACATGAAGTCTTACATTTAAAAGTGAATATTAATAGCTATGTCCCATTTAGAGGCGGTCATTCAACCTATGTTAAAGTTCCACGCTTCATAGAAGTAAAGCATGCTGTTGTTAATGTTAAAAATAACGATGAGTATTGCTTCCTGTGGGCGTTGTTTCGGCATTATACCCTGCTTCACAAAATCAGAGAACTTCAGTTATCCTCATTTTAGAATGTTTTGAATTGATTCAATTCACTTCCCCATTCAGCTGGATGATGTAAAAAATTTGAGAAACTAAACAACCTCCAATTAATTTGTACTGCATAAATGGTAAAAAGTTGTACCCTTGTATTGAGTAATCAGCAAAGCGATAAAGAACCCATAAATCTTTTAATACTTTCGGCCGGGATGACCTGAACCATTTCACATGGATTAAAAATATGTCAGCTTTATTTTCAAAACAGATATCAAAACATGGCATAAGAAAGTAATTTTACCGTGTTTGAACATTTTTTTCGATTAGCTTTAAAAACATTTAAATTTCATCAACTTAATCAATGCTCTACTAGGCTGCCTACCGAAGCGGAAATGAATTTACAGTTCAAAAATTTTGCATTTCAAGAAAAGGTGCCATTTGTCATTTTGCTGATTTAGAAAGTATTTTAGAAGTGTGCAAATGGTATCGAAGGTAATACCTATTTCACTCCAAAACCCTTTCACATTGCTTACTATTTGAAGTGTTCAATGATGATTCTTTATCCGATTTAGCTTTATAGAGGAAAGGATTGCATTCAATGGTTTGTTAACGAGCTTCAAAGTATTGCACATTGGGCTACCGAAATAATCAATCAAATAATTCCATGGGTACTTTAAGTCTCAGTCAGGTTGAGCAATTTGAAAGCACCACGATTTGTCACATTTGTCGAAAACCATTTACTAATTCTGATATAAAAGTTAGAGACCATAATCATCTTACAGGAGCATTTCGGGCAGCGCACCAGGCGTGTAACCTCTATACAGACTCCATTCTGCCAGTTGTGTTCCATAATTTATCAGGTTATGATTCTCATTTCATCATTAGAGAATTGGCTAGTGTTCCGGTTTGATTTCACTGCTACCCATAAACAAAGAAAGATAAAATTTTTCGAAGGTAATGGAAGGCACCAAAATTAAGTTTAGATTTATTGACTCTTTCAGATTTATGAGCAGTAGTATTGAAAAGTTGTCAGACTATTTGGAGGATAGTAAAAATTATTTCCGCTAGTTGCAACAATGATGAGGAATTTTCTCTAGTAGTTCGCAAAGGTGTGTTTCCTTATGAGTATATTGATACGTGGGATAAATTGATGAGACCAGCTCCTCCTAAAGAAGCATTTTCAGTCATCTTAATAATGAGGAATCAGTGATGAGAGTTTTGCATGCGGTTAACGTTTGGAACAAATTTAGTATTAAATCGTTAGGGTACTCAGATTTGTATTAAAACAGACGTTCTACTTTTAAAGATATTTTCGAAAACTTTAGGCAAACTTGTTTAAGTACTTACGAGCTTGATCCTCTGCACTATTATACAGCTCCCGGTTTAGCATTCGATGCTATGCTTAAAATTACACAAGTAAAGTTAGAATTATTTACAGACATTGATTCTAATGTTTATTGAAAGAGGATTAGAGGTGTTAGCTCAATGTTCAAATCGGTATGCTAAAGCTAACAATAAGTACATGGGGAAAAATTTGATCCCACCTCCGAAAGTGTGTATTTAATGTACTACGACGTAATAATTTATATGGAGCCGCCATGTCAGAATTTCTACCATTTGGCGATTTTTCTTTGTTGATGAAGCTAATTTTGAAACTTTAGATTTAATAAACCATCCTGATGATTCGGAAATTGGTTATATAGTCGAGTGTGATTTAGACTATCCTATAGAATTACATGAGAGTCACAGTGATCTACCGCTGGCACCCGAACATATGGTTCAAACACCCTGATTCCAAAATGAAAAATTACTCTTGTATCCAAAACGTAATTATGTAATTCATTACAGAAATTTAAAAGTATATTTAAAATATGGATTGAAGTTGGTAAAAGTACCCGTATATTACGTTTTAAACAGTCCCGTGGTTAAAATACATAGATTTAAATACAGCCATGCGTCAGCAATCTCAAAATGAATTCGATAAAATTTCTATAAATTAATGATTAATAGTGTTTTCGGAAGCTGATGGAAAATTACGTAGCATAAGGACATACGGCTAGTAACGAAATGGGAGGGTCGCTATGGTGCTCGTGCTTACATATCAAAACCAAATTTTCATAGTTGTACAATATTTGACAATGATATGCTTATCATTAAATGAATAAGCTTGAAGTATATTTCAATAAACCTATATATGCAGGATTCAGTGTTTTAGACGTTTCAAAACTTTTTATATAATTTTCATTACGGTTACCGCTACCCAAGTTCCATAATAATGCTAAGCTCTTGTACACGGATACGGATAGTCTCATATACGCCTTTTCGGTTCCCGATATCTATGAATGTATTAAAGAGGACATTGATAAATTCGATACATCTGATTATAGTCCCAACATCTTTGGACTCCCATTAGTAAATAAAAAGGTCCCCGGCTTAATGAAAGATGAAAATCATGGCAAAATTATGGTTGAATTTGTAGGACTTCGTGCAAAATGTATGCTTACGCGGTTGATGAAAAGGTTGTAAAAAATCAAAGGGTTCTACCCGCGGTGAGGCAGATCACGATTAATGATTATAAACAGGTTTTTTTGATGGTGGCGTAATAAGGCGCTATCAACCCTCATAAGATCAAAGAACATGATGTGTTTACCATTAAACAAAATAAAGTCATACTCAATCCTTATGATGATAAACGCTTAGTAAATTTTGATTTCACTGATACTAGACCGGGGTAAACCAGTAAACAAATCTGAAAGTACCTGAAGCGTTCTTTGACCTCCCTGAAAACTATACATTTATATTGAATATATTGCAAAATATTGAGTGTTTTAACTTTTGTGCAAATGAAGTAATTATTAAGACATTATTTGATAGAAAAATTAGCTTAGACAATACCATTAAAAGTTTTAGAATTGTGTACCGATAAAGGTTCGTTAACCTCTAATGATGTAGATAGGATTTAGACATGAATTTACTTTAAAATTACATATACAAGTTATTATGGGGTGATTCATTGTGTACAAATGTTAGCGTACAAAATATTGTTTATAAAGACACTTTTTAAGTGAATTATCGAGACACAATATTTTAAAATATTATTGGAACAAAACATTACATATAAGTTTCAACCATGGGAAAATGAGGACACCACAAAATTTATTTTGGAAAACATTAAAAGGTGATTCCTGCTTGGGATGGACCAGATTCGGGAAATCTAGTAATTTAAACGATTATAGAAAACTTTAGGTTTTTATAAGATGATGTAATATTTAAATAAATACAATAATAATTTTTATGTGGTTTTAATTCATCTTTACAAACTATAGCTATATTATAAAACTAAATCGTCTTTATTGATCCATGATCTTTCATCCAATCCCCACCACTTTACGAATAACTTTTTCCACAAGGTACACATCCGGATACTTTGTTTTCTGTAATTCATGTTCATAAAAGCTTCCCAGTACAGGTGATCCATTCATGTCTTCCAACATGTAGGTGGTTGGGTTAGTAATGCAAACTTTCACTATCTTGAATAGTTCACTTGACCAATTGGGGGTGTATCCTTTAGCGAAAATACTTTCGTACTGTCACCCAAACAATAACGATTCCTATCAACTGTTTTTATGTGACTGTAAGCCTCTAGCTTTGTATGATTACCGACATCTTTGGGCTTCATTCCTGTAGTTCTATGCTTACGATTGTTATAATCCATCGTTACGGTATCAATTGTATCAATCCATTTATATTTACCCTGTAGGCTGAATGACTTGTATAGGGCAGACTTAACGGTCCTGATCACTCGTTCCGCAATTGCGCCTTCTTTGTACTATAGGTGGAGTAATGGTTGACTCCATAACGCTGCATTAGTTTAGTAAAATGCTCATTGTAGAATTCTTTCTTGCGTCTGTCTGCAAATTGGAAGGTTTCCGACCCGTTTTGAAGATTGTTTGCATGGCCTTGGCAACTTCGGTTTTTGTTTTTAATCCTTTGGTCCACAAGTATTTCGAAAACAGTCAATAACTACTAAAATATACTTAGCCCTTATTTTGTTTGGCATATGTGTTAAATTCCCAAATCTGCTTGCCAGAGGTCATCATATCCCTTAATTATTGTGCGCCTTCGTTTAAAATTTTTCTTGCGGGTTTGTGCAATTCATTGACGAGTTGTAATTTGGACATGATCCACAATTTCTTTAAGTTGATGTAGTTTTTCCTCCAATTATAGCATCACCATCCTCTTCCGGATCCGCCAACTGGGTCAAACGGTTTCCATCCAAATTCAACCTTGTCGATAAATAGTATTGCTTGGTGATGACATCTTGAGGATCTATGGGGTTGGCAACATTGCTGAGTCTCTTATTCTCGATATCGAATTGATTATCATCAATAAGTTGAAACTGAGGGGTTAATTTCTTAAATTGATACTGGGCATGTGACCGTCCAAATTTATCAAGAGGCATTTTAGTTATGATATGTCGACATCAATGCAGTCTGATTTATATTGTTCAGAAAACTTTTTGGTCTTTCAATGATCCACTTTAAATTTTTCAATTGAATTAACGTTTGAACCTTTTCCAAATTTTCGCCCACAATACTTCTAATACAATTAGTTCATGTAATCACCAATCTTAATTCAATCCCTTTTGTTTTCCTTAAAACTGCTCCATCCCTGAGTTGTTGATGACACAATTTAATTATTTGTTTCTTTTGCTCCTTCCTCGAATCGCCACTTTCAAATTCCCTTCAACTTGTGATAAAATAGTTTATTTCTTTTATCCTTTGAATTTATGATTTAAATGGGTTCATTCTAATAAGAATCATATAAACCTGGGTTTTTATGAACCATTAAGTCAATTTTCCTTTTTGTATGGGGTATTACCAATTGCCCATTTGTCTGTTTTGGCTCAATGGATCCATTTATAATAGCCCTTCAAATTATAATACGTTAACATTTCAGGAATTTTTCTGCCAAAATTCTTCAGAATGGGTTCATTACAAATCATTTATATAAGGGTTTTTTCCTTAAATCTCCCTCTGAGTTTTGGGGTGGTGACAGGAGGGGATTTATTTGGAAAACTTGGCTGGGGCTTTCTTCGTTGCTAATATTCTGCCTGAACATTTTTCTTGTTAAAAACGGTTTTTTTTTCATCCTTTGTTTTTTACAGATTTTATTCGTTTTCATTAGGGGTTCTATTAGAGGTTTATAAGTACTTTAAACTTCTTTCTTATAATGGGGTATTTTAAGCTGTTGTTTTCGCTGTATTATTTTAGACCTAAAATTTTCCTTTAATACTTCCTTATTATCCATTGTAGCAAAATGGTGTTAATTAAACATTGTAATACTAAACCCTGAAATCCTAATAATTTTCAAAATTTTTAAGGAATTATTGACTTAGCACCTTTTTTGCTATGAACCCAAACGGCTATAGCACTTTGAAAATATGAAACAAGTAGTTTGGTGGGCTTATTGATCCTATACACATGTTTTAGGTTTAATTCACTTCTCAAATAATATAATTGATTCGCATTTCACGAATTAATTGCTTTAATTTTCTTAATTTACCCAAATAGAAAAATCAATATCGTTTGTCTACCCATGAAAAATAGCCCTTAGTTATTTTTTTTCACAAATTCATCAAAGATAAAGATAATTTGCTTTTGACAACGGTCAATCACACTTGAACACTAACGAAAAACCATTCCTTTATGGAAGATTTCCTTAAAGTTTTATTTTTTGATTTTTGATTTGGATTACGATAATGTTTAAATTTAAACCGTTTTCCAAAGAAACAATCATTCGTTTTTTTCCCATTGGAGGGCCCTATAATGCCACGATATATTAAAGTAAATGATGTTTTGAAGTACCAACTTTTCATCAAAGTCATATTTTAATTGGAGTTTTGTTTCCGAAATTTTCTTGTGGATAAATGAAACTAAACGAATAATTAAAATTTTTTTTTATAAACAATTATAATTTTTTTTCCGGTGAGGGGTTTACCACAATACATTGGGAATAAACCCATTTTCCATTATCAAAGGTGTTAGTTTTTTTTGGCTACTTTATTTTAAAAATGAAAAGTTTAAAATTTTTTTTTAGTTAATAACCTCTGTATTTCTTCATCATGTAGTACATGGAAGTTCAAAAATTGCATAGGAGGTATGTATTGGTTAGCACTGAAGTTCAAATGCATTCTTCATAGGGATAATACTCGGAATTCAGATGTACTTTAAGGTTCCTGATGTTAATGTGATCAAAATTTCCGGCTCTTGCAGACTTTGTGTACCTTTTACCTTGTTGGAATGCAACAATTATCCAGCGGGTTTTTCAGTTGCGTTGACGTTTTTATTGGCCATATATCAGAGGTTGCTTGTTTTAAAGCAGGTAATTCATATAACTCCCATTGACGAAATGGAACAGTAACAATAGAATTTTATTTATTCCTTCAAACAAGTCCAGTTTCGCGGCATCACTAAGGGTTAAGTGTGGTACTTTCCATTGAATTTTATTAGGTTATTTCCGCATCAACGTCACCATAGTAGCAGTTTGTATCGCTTCTAGATCGAATTAAAATCAACTCTTGACGCATATTCACGATCACTTGACGATAATCCTCCATTATTCCAAATATGTGGTTCAATGGTATGCATACTGTAAAGGATTTTTCCCATTTCTCATCGAATTCTACTTGTAATGGTTCCTCATTCTTTGGTGACCACCCCAAATGGCTTAATGCTTTGCTCTTGCTCGTCGTATAAGAAATATATCCTTTAAGTGTAGATGTTATGCCTGGATTTCGGCAAACGTCCACTCTTTGACCGCCTAACTCATAACGAATCTCTTCGAAAAGGAAGTTGGGAAATTATTGGTTAAGTTGCATGATTTTCCTTCATCTTCTTTCTTCAGCTTACCTTCTATGTACAGAAAACTATCATAAGTAGCTGTAATTAGATCCTGACTTTGAATTAAAATGCGTATTTCTTCGGAAGGTCCATACTTAGAAGAGCCATACGGAAGATAGGTGTGAAATCTGATTTAATTATAGCATCATCAAAATGTACGTTTTGAAAGATGTTTAAATTGGTCATTGTGTAGATGCAATGAGGGTTGATGAGTAATTAAAGATTTACTAAAGGGATGATGTCTTTTATATGATTTCTTTTCAAACTTTTAAATTAATTGTTATTAATTTCTTTACAGTTTGTTTACTTTATATTTCAAGAAGGCACTATAAATGTGTTATACAAAGAAAATCCTTGTTCACATTAGCCATTTGAATAAACCTATTGTTATTTATAGCGAAACCTTTTTCTTCATAACATTTTCATTAATTATTATATTACTAATTATGCGATGTAGTTTTGGCAAGTTTTAAAGTGATTAAAAATAATTTTAAGAATGCAGATGCATTTGTGTTTTATACAAAGAAAGTCTTTATTAGCTTGAATTTTTTTACATTCCTACAAATTTTAAGAATGCAAATGCATTATAACAAAAAACCCATTGTTCAATAAAACAAATGCATTCAGCTTCCGGTGTAAGCGGAACATATCATTTGGAAAAGAATGACATTAAAGTAAACTTCATTCAAGGTCTCTTAAACAAATTTAACATTTCTTAGAGATACATTAATTCTATTAAAATGTACGCTTTGAAACACGTTTAATGGTTTGCTCACTCAGAACTTTCAATCCAATTGATGTTAAAAGTATTTCTCTGCAGATGTTAACTGCAATGAGGGTTGATTGGGTCTTTTATCTGGAATTGTCCTGTGATTAATTCCGGCCCATGTTCTTTAGTTC
This sequence comes from Vesta saturnalis, assembly GCA_036346205.1. Classification (NCBI taxonomy): domain Eukaryota; kingdom Metazoa; phylum Arthropoda; class Insecta; order Coleoptera; family Lampyridae; genus Vesta; species Vesta saturnalis. Next base: position 446,093 of record JARFJB010002004.1, on the reverse strand, counting down.
TAAGCGTACTGTGAATGGTTCACTTTCACCAAAGTCTATTAACTCACCCTTTTGATTTGTCAATTTGATTGTTATATTACTGATTATGTCTGTGTTTATTTCTTTTGAGTGTTGGTTGGAACTTTATCAAACGATAGCCCGAGGGCCGGAAACGTCAATTTCGTATATTACCTTTGCAGGTTTACCGTTTCGATAAGATCCTTTATAATTTGCACTCCACATGCAGATTAGTGTGTTTAATTATTTGGATGTCTAACGCAGATGTGTGGAGAACTTCGCTTTTATTCTAGGCTCAAACCCGAGCATGGGCCAATGCTTCTCTTTAGTAAAATCGATCTCAAATGAACTGTTTATCTCACACTTAAGCGTATTGTTGTTTGCCCTAATGAAAAATTTTTCTGTGGGTATCTTTGATTTCAAGTAAGCACTAATTTCATCTAACTCATAGGCACCGTGTGGAATATTAATCACTCCAAATGAGATGAATTTGTTCTAAAATAAAATCTATCGTTGCCTGTATAAATGTTTCTAATGCTGTGCACCAAATCCCACCAATCCAACAACGTATTTCTTCTCCAAATCTAGCTCTATCGGTGGGTAGAAGTTTCAGCTAGCTATGTTACCAACACCTTCTAAACTGAATGTTATTGACATAACTGAGAAAATTTAAGGTTATTCGATTATTTATATAGAAATTGTAGGCATAGGTGCCGCAAATAATGCTATTAAATTCCTGATCTTGATTGTAATTATAATAAATTTTACATCCCCGAAAGTAGTTAATCGCTTCAACTGGTGGTCGAAGATTACCGAAACTATCGTAATACCATACCTTTTCACCACGCTTTTGTAGCAAACCCAATGTGCCGGTCCACTCTGACTATCTAAATGATTCCAGATTCATTTTTCTGTGGTAATTTAGGCAGGCTATCTCTCATAAAAATACCCCTAAAGTATGGTACATCTTTTGAGTATTTTTTAAATCAATATCTGTTAACGCTCTTTCGGGAATTCTCAGTTTTTAAACGGTTTTAAGTATAATGCACCACAGATTTGTATGGTTTTAGATAGAATGCGCCATCAGCGATCGATTCCATCATACGATTATGGCGCGATGTCTCCTCTTGCAATTTTTGGCATTTTTGCATCATTGACTGCTTTGGCAATTCCCGATGCACCGCCAGCTAAAGCACCGATTGCTGATAATCCTGCGAATAACGGAATAAGAAATGGCAAAACACCTCCTTGTTTAGGTAAGGGAATTACTCTAGGAACTTTAATGTTTTTCTTTCCCCCCAACCTTTTTACTACACGTTTTGCCGTTGACAGTGCTGACTTTATTGTGTCGGTGAAATCTCCGTTAGCCTTCATTTCTTTAGCTATTGTTTTCCGTACATGCAATAAACTTTCACCATTCTTCTTCTTGGACCGACGTTTAAACCCCATCCCAAATTTTTTCTTGCGTCTGCTGATTTAAAGCGTTCCCAAGCTTTTTCTTCTAAAATTTTATCTGCTCTATGTCGACTTTCTAAATCTTGGTAGTCTCTATAACTGATATCATGCAGTTTGCACTGCGCATCTAATTGATTAATACCGGGGTCGCCGCGTGCTAGTCGTTTCTCTAATTTTGTACCGGGACCACAATACTGGTAACCGGGTAAATGCAATTCCACCGGAAGTTTATTGATTAGTGTATTCACTAAACCACCTGCACTCTTCCGCTTCTTACCTATCATTGTTCACCTTGGGGGATAGGGCAGGGTATTTATACCTAAAATCAGTTAAAAACTTTATTTTTAGTAAATGCTATACATTAGATAAGCAGGGCGATAGTACAATATTTCCATTAAGCATACAGTGTTATGTGAATTAATATTATACTTTCTTTATAAATGTCATCATCACCGAATTCCTTCTCACGAAAACGACGGTAGTCAACCACTTGTCGTATGAATTTTTCATAGAAACACACCAGATTGTAAGATTCAAGAAATTCCAATCTATAGCTTATTATATCCTTCAAATCGAATAGTTCCTCTATGTTATGGGCATTGAATGTACACGAACAACAGTTGTAGTTTTCTATCATAACAGTTTTCAAAATTCTCTCATATCCTTTAAGCAATTCCCAATTGTAATAAATACCGAGATTACTAGATAGAGATTCGTAATCTTGCTCATGTATTATATCCTCCTCGTTAACATGTGACCAATCAATTTGGCTTTCAATTTCTTGGGATCGAAGAAATTGTATTTCTACATATGAATACCATCTTAAAAGTTCATTCCATTCCTTCACGTCTAATATCACGCTGTTGCCACATCTCATACGCACTACTGGTGCAAGGTTAAGGTGTGTACTGTATCCAATTTCAATATGCGCATCGTTCGATAGTTTATAGGAAGCACAATCGATTAAGTATTCATTAGCTGCCTGTTTATACACCTCAGCCCTATGTTGAAATGATGATGATGACCAGTCGGAATAACCTTCATCTTGTTTCTCTTCATTTTTGCTACTACTACTACCATCAATATTTTGACAGCATGAGCAACAAAATGTTAAATTATTATTCATATTGTTATTACATGAAGTATCCAGGAGCGATTTTATTGCTTTTTTCATGACTTTACTTGTCCACAACTGCACTACGACTAAACACTACGAAATGAGCATGTTTACATATGGTTGTAGGAATGTTATATGATCCAGCAAAGGTATGTTAAGTCCCATGTATATTTACTTCAATCAATTTTTATCTGTATATTGTGGTAGTCTTATAAAAAACGTTTTACTTGTTAGATGACCTAATCAGTCTGAACAATGCATCGTCTTTGTTCTCGGAATTTCATAAGCTACGACTCAACAATGAATCGTCTTTGTTCTTTTACCTTGAAAATTGTAAGCATAGACTTTGAAGCGTTGATAATGGATCACCTTTGTTCTTGAAAGAGATGTATTTAGATAACAATCTATTTTTATAAATCAACTAGAACAATAGATCATCTTTGTTCTTTCATGTGGCCTTGAAAATTGTAAGCATAGACTTTGAACAATGCATCACCTTTGTTATTGATTTCCTAGAATTGAGATAACAATCTATTTCTAATGGAATAATGAATCGTCTTTGTTCACTTGTGTGACCTTGTAAGTATAGACTTTGAACAATGGACCCCCTTTATTCCTGATTTCCTAGAAGACTCAGCTAAAACAATGAATCGTCTTTGTTCTCTCATATGACCTTGAAAATAATAAACATAGACTTTGAAGCGTTGACAATGGATCGACTTTATTCTTGATTTCCTAGAATTGAGATAACAATCTATTTTTTATAACTCGACCTGAACAATGAATCGCTTTTGTTCTCTCATGTGGCCTTGAAATGGGAAGAAACGGTTACCTGTGTTGCGAAACAGCCGTCTGTTTTGGAAACGGACCCCTGTTTTAGAAACGGCTACCTGTTTATAGGAAACGGCTACCTGTTTTTAGGAAACGGCTACCTGTTTAGGGGAACGGCCACCTGTTTAGAGCACTTGAGGGGGCGTGGCATTGTTTGAAACATGCACCTCAGGGCTCTTGATTTCCTAGAATTGAGATAACAATCTATTTTTAACTGAATAATGGATCGTCTTTGTTATCAGAGGTGTGACCTTATAAGCATAAACTTTAAATCGTTGACAATGGATTGCCTTTGTTCTTGAAAGAGATGTATTTAGATAACAATCTATTTTTATAAATCAACCAGAACAATGAATTGTCTTTGTTCATTTACCTTAAAAATTATAAGCATAGACTTTGAACAATACATCGTCTTTGTTCATGATTTCTCAGAATTGAGATAACAATTTATTTTTATAACTCGACCAAAAGAATGAATCGCTTTTGTTCTTTTACCTTGAAAATTGCAAGCATAGACTTTGAACAATGGGTCGCCTTCATTCTTGATTTCCTAGAATTGAGATAACAATTTATTTTTATAACTCGACCAGAAGAATGAATCGTTTTTGTTCTTTTACCTTGAAAATTGTAAGCATAGACTTTGAAGCGTTGACAATGGATCGCCTTTATTCTTGATTTCCTAGAATCGAGATAACAAACTATTTTTATAACTCGACCAGAACAATGAATCGCTTTTGTTCTTTTACCTTGAAAATTGTAAGCATAGACTTTGAACAATGAATCGTCTTGAGGAGGCGTGGCGTTGCTTGAAACATGCATAGACTTGCTTGAGACCGAGGGCAATGACCTTCAGGACAATCAACAATCTAGTAACTTTTCTAATGACTTTTCTAGTGACCTTGAAGGACTCGTGCAAGCATGACCTTGAGGAGGCGGGGTTACCTAGCATGTGGCCTTGGCAGGAGTACAAACCAACAACGTGGCCTGAGGTGACCTTGAAGGGGCAGGGCTACATAACCGAGGTGGCCTTGAAGATGATGACCTTGATAAACCATGTACCTGGACGTGTACGTGAGTTGACCTTGAACAAAAACACTCGTAGAAAAAGTATAGTAGAAAAGTGGGACAGGTTCGGCATAGCTATACTACTTTCACCCTAATTAGAGCCCTTTTGGTTGTGTTAAGAACCTTTTTTATAGCTTCTTTTCGGTGGTCATTTTTAACCCCTTGATGGAATTTTCACCCTAATTAGGACCCTTTTGGTTGTATTAAGAGCCTTTTTGGCAGTTCAGCCCTAGAAGGTAGGCAAATGCATGCGCATACAATGTTCTAATAAGGGGCCCTAATGGTACCTCATAAGACAGATATAAGAACTTGTGTTAGGTCTGCGCCCTCTTGTCGTGGCCCCTTAGACATTATAATTAGATATACATCAAACTATTTGTTAATGCACGATGCGCGTGTTGGTTTTGGTAAATATTTAAAAGACAGCAACAAATAGGGTTTTCTTGATGGAGATAAGCGCGATAAGATATGGTAGAATATACCTGTGATTGCAGATTTTTCACCTAGTATTTAAGTTGTGATGATAACAGAATACTATTTAGTATCGATTAGCGTATCGAGATGTAAGGTTAGTTTAAGCATTCCTTTTCTGCAATAGTAGCGGGGCCATCGGGATGTGGGAAATCGTATGATATCGTTGATTTTCTAAAAAATGTCAAAACTGTCTGAGATACAGCTTTTGAAAAAAATTTCTGGTTTTACGGCGAATGGCAGCCATTATTCATAGATCTTTCAGTGGATTTTCAGAAAGGATTACCTGATATAGAAGAGTTTTACGGTAAAAAACCAGTCTTAATAATAATTGACGGTCTAATAAGTGAGACGAATGGTTCGGTGGTCGATATTTTTAGAAAGGGTTGTCATCATAGAAATATAAGCGTATTTTTCTTAACGAAAAACATATTTCATCAAGGACGTGGACAGCGAGATATCTCTCTCAACATAATCTTGTTTAAGAATCCACGTGACAGGGCACAGATACAGCATTTAGCAAGGCAGATTTCACCTGCCAACCCTAAATTTTTAGAGACTATGTACCCAGATGCTACTTCTAATCCGCACTGACATTTATTGTTCGATTTAAAACAGAATACACCGGATGTGCTACGCTATAGAACAAACATATTCGGGTCTCAAGGTATCTGCAAAGTATGTATAGCGAAAAAAGGGTTTAAACCTCACAGTCATAAAGATTACATCATATATGATGGTTGACGCTTTAATCCAAAACACCGATATCCTGCACGCGTTAACCAAATTAAGTAAAGGTCAGAATGACGCTTTATTGCAATGTCTGGATACTAAGCAGGTGGAATGCATTTGCGAGTGTCAGCATTTTAAAAGGTCGTGTACCTCTGTCAGCTGATCAGAAGCAGCGGCTCTCTCAACATAAGCACACTTTAAGGCGGCTGGCACAAAGAGGTGAATCTATAAAAAAAAGAAACAGTTTCTCCTACAGAAGGCGCATTTCTACCGCTCCTGTTAGGACCATTACTTGGCGGAATTCTGGGTAATTTGTCTCAATAGCTATGGACCACAATTTGAAGAAGATGATTATTCTACCTATGGATTTTATACAGCGTCTGCAAGCACCAGATGTCACGCAAAACAACATATTAACGCAGTTGGGTAACGACATGGATAAAGCATTCAAAACCAAAATGACCGACCATGACAAATGGCAGCAGTACAACCAGGTTCTTCAAAGATGTCTACATTTTTCTAATCAGTTACGTCAACCCGCTAGTATAACAATCAGCGGTGATGAAGAGGATATTAGGGATTCGACGAAACGCAAAGGTCTGGAAGACGACGAGATAGTATCAACACTGCCTGTTTCATACAGGAAGAAAGTCACTGATTTCTTGCGTATACTGAATTCGGGCGGTTAGGTATTTTGGGATAAAAGGGTTACTGTCACAATAAAAGGTAAGATCATCCTTCAATCCAACATTATCGATCTGGTTCACAAAACGTTAAGACAGCGAAAAACTACAAATACTCACGGCTGCCGATATGTATTAAAGAAATAAATATACCACGAGAGTTTATCGGAAATACTTGAAGACGTAATGCTACTGTATCACCTGACATTGAACCGATTCTCACAACTGTAGGTGGAGAATTACGATGCCGATAGTGAATCGAGGGAAACCCCGCGAAGATCCTTTCGAAGAAGAAGAATTTCACTAGATTGGGATACGTGGACAACGTAACATGGATGCTGTATATTTTGATCCAGAGCATCCGGCAGGGTTTGCGGGTATAACACCTTTAGTGAATGCTGTAAAGAGTAGATATGGTGAAGTGAAAAAATGGCTACTGGCTCAGGAGGCTTATACGATTCATACACCTGCCAGAAAAAAGTTTCCCCTCAATAGGTATATTGTGACCAACATTTACGAACTGACAAGCGGATCTTTGCGATATGCGAACTTTAAGTAAACACAATAGTGGATACAACTACATACTAACGGTTATTGATGTGTTTAGCAAGAGGACCTGGGCGAAGGTTCTTAAAACGCAGACAGCAGCATTTGTAATTGAAGCATTCACCGATATTTATTAAGAAAGTGATAAAATACCGTCAAATCTACAGACGGATAAAGGCAAGGGGTTTGTGGCGGTCAGTGCCCAAAACTTTTTCAAGAAACAAAATATCAATTTCTATGTAACAAATAAATGTAAAAGCATCTGTAGTTGAAAGATTTAATAAAACATTGAAAACAAACATGTGGCGTTATTTCACCTACAAAAATTCCAACAGGTATATTGATGTGCTCCAAAAACTTGTGACTGCTTACAACAATATCCCTCATTCAAGTATAAAGATGGCCCCTGCGACTATAAACGATGAAAACATTTTGGAAGTGAGGAATAACCTGTACGCGAAAGGCTTAGGCACATCACGTCATCCTAAATATAAAGCCGGTGAACATGTTAGAATCGCCAGAACTAAGTACACCTTTGAGAAGGGATATGAAACGAACTGGAGCGAGGAGGTTTTTACAATTAGTGCAGTGATAAAAAGAAGACCTCCAGTTTATCGTATAAGCGATCTTAATAACGATCCCTTTTACGAGAAGGAGTTGCAAATTGTCACGGTTGATAACGACGCCCCATTCCAAATCGATAAGATTTTAGCAGTGAAGGGCCGCGGACGACATAAACAATACCTGGTCAGGTGGCGTGGATACAGTGAGAAATTTAATAGCTGGGTGAGATATATAAAATGGAGTTTTATCGTACCTTGTTAAGTAATAGTTCCATGACGTATTTTCTCGACAATATGACGTCAAGTTTTATTACACAACTGCCAAAACGAATAAGATTAACACGCTCATGGGTTGTAGGCATTTCAAAAATTCAGTACCCTTGTTCTTTTGCCGCTGTAAGTGCGACAGACAATTTAATTTATTATAGAACTGATCCACCCGCAGGAGAAGAGGATATGTTAGAGACGATATTAAAAAGGCTGCATCACATTTCTAACACGACAGCGAGAAAGCCATTTATATTGGGGACGGATGGTGTGTGTTACGTTTCGCCTCGGGGAATTATGCCGAAGAAATTGCTAGCGAGCTAAATAACCACGAGCTAATAAGTAAATTGCTAACAATCGAATACCATAATCTAACTAAGCGCGTCACCACGAAATTAAAAACCTCCATCTCGCTATTCGGATTCTCATAACGTTTAGCCTTACAGCTGGGTTATCGGCGTATCAAAACATAGCTATGGAACCAATACCCCCGCACCCCGCTAGTATATGGATAGGTTTACCAACGTAAATGTTTGCTTATGCTTATAATGAATATTACTTTTGAAAACTACGCTTACGGAGGTCATAAAGATGTGGTTTTTTCGCCTACACACTACATGCCCGTGATGGCACGGGAATTTGAAAACATCGAGATTAACATAAAAACAGATACGGGTGCAGCAATGCATTAAAAAGGCGATAAGACCGATCCCTCAAACTACCGACCAATTTCCATCACTTCCATTTTGTCTAAAATCATGGAAAAAGCCATTAATCAGCAACTGCTCATGTTCCTTGAAACTAACAAACTCCTTAGTGACCACCAATATGGGTTTAGGCAAAGTCGTTCAACAGGCAGTCTTCTTTCATATGTGACCCAAGTTTGGAACAATACAGTAGAGCAGTCCGGTGAAACAGTTGTAGTCGCTTTAGATATCTCAAAGGCATTTGACCAAGTTTGGCATAAGTGTTTACTTGCCAAACTCACCTCGTTTGGGTCAAATGATACGCTCATCAACTGGGTTTCTAGTTTCCTTGATAAAAGACGAATACGTGTCGGAGATGATGGCTTTTTTTCAAAAGAAGTTAGCATTAATGCGGGAGTACCACAGGGATCCGTTATATGCTGTACATAAATGACCTTATTTCTTCAACAACTAACCCCATCCATTGCTTTGCTGGCGATAGCAATCTTCACTGTAGTTTATCTCAGTCTACTCATAGTGATAATCCACCTTCTATGTCAAATCAAGAAATTAAAGCTGAAATGGCAAATTCAATCAACAAAGACATTCAATGTATTCTCGAATGGGGAAGCAATAATTTGGTTAAATTTAATGCTAACAAAACTCAGTGTTGCCTTGTGTCCGCCAAAAAAGATCGATCATTTTCTGTTGTAAGTATGAATGGATCAGTTGTTAAGTTTTCAGACTCCATTACTCTGTTGGGTATGACCGTATCTTCAAATCTCTCATGGGTTGACCATCTTCTGTCAGCTACCAAAACAGCTGCTCGTAAAATACGCTTTTTATACAGATCTAATCAGTACTTTACCTCTCGACAACTCCTTCTACTGTATAAGGCCCAAATTCGGCCTCATCTGGAATATAATTCTCACCTCTGGGTTAGTGCTCCCCAATACGCCTTCGATATCGCTGATCGTATTCAAAAGAGAGCGATTAGGCTTATAAATGACCCGTCCTTAACTGCTCACATCCAGTCCCTTGAGCATAGAAGGATGGTTTCAGTTTTTTCTTTATATTATCGTTATTACAACGGCTATTGTGCTGCTGAATTATATTCTTTGATACCATCTCGTGCTATCTTTGCGAGAAACACTCGGTTCGCTCATTCACATCATCAGTATGCAGTACAAATCTCCACTTGTCGTACCAAACAAGGCGCAATTCACATTTTTCTACACGGCTTCCAAACTCTGGAATGATCTCCCTAGTTCCTGCTTTCCTCTCACTTATGATATGAGAAAATTTAAGGTAGCTGTTCATAGGCATCTATTGGCCATTCATTATCCCTCTATCCATCCTCCTAAGTGTTCCTGAGTGCTTTAGCACGATAGGCCAAATTTATCTTGTTCAGGTCCACAATCATAAAAAAAAATTCGAGTTCGGGACGTCGTGTCTGAAGCTACGCTTCAAGAAAGTACAATAATGGTTTGTCCTTATCAACTATATTGTATGAATCAGGCCGGTAACAGCATTGGATCCATCTATAGAGGTACACCATATCAACGTGGTCACGGAATGGGAAGCTGGCTAGGTGGTATATGCTAATATTCTTGGTGATGTCATAGAGGCTCGACCTGTTAAGGAATTGTTTCAAGACAGATTTTACGAGGCAGGTAGAAATCTTAAACGAAAAGCCGATGAGAAAATCGATAAAATGATGTAGGGTTCGGGCTATAAAAGAGTACGTCTGGCCGATAATAACCAGTATCTACCGAGAGCTGTTGCCGCTAAGAAGAAGAAACCTACTTACGACGATACATTTTCAAGATAATGGCTTTTCTACATGCTCAATCCGTCGACGCAGACAAGTATCGAGGGTGGTGAATTGATATCTTACAAGCCCTTATCAGCTCTTAGTGATGATGCTGCAATAGAACTTGTAGTGCCCGGAAATGGAAACGATTACATAGATTTAATTCAGACCATGTTGTACACCACAGCTAAAGTTCTAAAGCAAGATGATACAGCACTTACTGATGCGGATGTTGTAGCACCAGTAAACAATTAGATGCATTCGCTTTTCTCTCAAGTGGAGGTTTACTTAAATTAGAAGATGGTGTCACAACCAAACAACACCTACGCCTACCGTTCATATATCGAAACGTTGCTAAATTATGGAAAGGAGGCTAAGAGTTCACATCTAGGATGTACCTTATGGCACAATTATACAGTTGAATACAATGCAAATAACGGTTTCTTGACACGTCAAGTACTTGCAGCGACCAGCAAACAAATTGAGATGATTGGTCACGTGCATTCGGATTTATTTAATCAGGAAAGTCTCTCATAAGCGGTGTTGAATTAAAGGCTAAATTTGTACGATCAAGATATACCTTTACTCTAATGGCGGTGCACGCTTCAACTTACAAGACGCGAATTATGGACGCTAGTTTACCGGTGAGACGTATGCGAATCAACCCCACTATTCTAATTGCACACGTTAAAGCTTTAGAAACAACTGCAGCAAAATATCCTGTTACAAGGACCGACGTAAAAGAGTTAACTATACCTACAGCTATACATACTACACTATACATACAGCGAAAATCACTGGATAATATCTTCCTTGGTCAATTACCTAAACGATGTATCATAGGTTTTGTCCCAAATAAAGCCTTCAATGGCGATTACCCCTCAAATCCATTCAATTTTCATCACAGCAATATTAATTACATATCGTTATATATTGACGGTCAAACCACTTCCTTCGAAGGCCTTACAACCAGACTTTACAGCTAATGGTTTATATGTAAGGGCATATCACACCTTATTCTTCGGTACGGGTATTCATTTTTTGAATAAGGGCAATGATATATCGAGAAGCGATTACCCCAACGGCTACCGTTTAATGGCCTTTGACCTAATCCCTGACTCGTCTGCAAGCGCTAGTACACACTGGAATTTAGTTAGAAACGGTTCCCTTCTCCTAGAAGTCAGCTTTCAAGAAGGTTTCATAGAAACCGTTAACTGTTTGGTGTACGCCGAATTCGATAACGTGATTGAGATCGATAAACATCGGACTGTGTTAAAGGACAGCTCTAGATCACAAACTTCAGTGTCCAGCAGCAAGTGAAAGAGGATGTACTTGGACGTACATGGGTTTAGAGGTGTTGATAACGAATTTATACCGAAAGAAATTGCGTGATTACAGATCATGGTCCGTTACTGCTGATGCTGATATAGTCACTTCGAGATTATTTTATATCAAAACCCATGTCAAGACAGATAAGGTATTTAGAGGATAAATATCACGACTTGAAATGGCGGTCAGGGTATGTGCTATACAACGATTTCCAAGAGGAGCTGATAAGAACTCTGCTGCCGTTTATCAAAATTCACGTTAAGGGTAGTGAAAAACAACAGTCCTTTTAAGATTCTTTAAATTGAAAAAGGAAGGAAAGGCGTATAGTTGTTTCAACCATAAGATCGAGGAGCCTATATGTGCTCTGGAAAACGGATTACTACTTCAAGACTGGGCGTATACCAACTCCAAAGATGTATGAGGTACAAGTGTTGAAATATTTGAAATCGATCCCCAGCCACAAGAATGTGTTTCGATTTGTATGTGCTTCTAATCAGCTACCACGACATGCACCTAGACCTTGTGCAACTATTGTGAACACGGATCCAGCAAACAAACCAGGTCAGCAATGGCCTGCCATCTACATGGACGAGAATGGTAATGGGAATATTTTGATTCCTTTGGACGACCCCCGCTAGGTTACCATTTACGTTTCCTTGAGAAGAATTCTAGATGGTTCCGCTATAACAAAACGAAACTGCAGGATTACCATTCGGATGTGTGTGGACTTTATACGATAATGTTCTTGCAGTTTAGAATGAGAAATAATTTGCCAATGTTTGATTTTGTAAATAAGTTTTTCACTATATGTTTAGTTATAAATGATGAGACAATCAAATTACTGTATAATGCTTGTTTTTCAACCATTCTACTCTGATAATTAAAAGCGCATTTAGTAGTTAAGTTGTTTTAATTAAGAGTCCCGTAACAAGACAAAGATCTGCAATCACAGGTATATTCTACTCTGTTTTATCGCGCGTATCTCCATCAAGATAACCCCATTTGTTGCTATCATTTAAATATTTACTAAAACCAATACACGCATCGTGCATTAACAAATAGTTTGATGTATATCTAATTATACTGTCTAAGGGGCCACGACAAGAGGGCGCAGTCCTAACACAAGTTCTTATAGCTGTCTTACAAGTTAGCATTAGAGCCCCTTTATTTAAAATTTCTCACCAAGGGGAGGGTCACGACAAGAGGGCGCAGACCTAACACAAGTTCTTATAGCTGTCTTATGAGGTAGCATTAGGGCCCCTTATTAGAATATTGTATGCGCATGCATTTGTCTACCTTCCAGGGACTGAACTGCCAAAAAGGCTCTTAATACAACCAAAAGGGTGCTAATTAGGGTGAAAATTTTAACAAGGGGTAGCATTAGGGCCCCTTATTAGAATATTGTATGGGCATGCATTTGTCTACCTTCCAGGGACTGAACTGCCAAAAAGGCTCTTAATACAACCAAAAGGGTGCTAATTAGGGTGAAAATTTTAACAAGGGGTTAAAAATGACCACCGAAAAGAAGCATAAAAAGGTTTTTAACACAACCAAAAGGGCTCTAATTAGGGTGAAAATTCCATCCAGGGATGAAAATGAAACCATATGAACTGACAAGGCTTAACCAAAGGGCTCTAATTAGGGTGAAAATTCCATCCAGGGATGAAAATGCCCTCCGAAAAGAAGCTACAAAAAAAGGAGTGAACTGGCAAAAATGTTCTTAACACAACTAAAAGGACTCTAATTAGGGTGAAAATTCCATCAATGGTTGAAAATGGTCTCCGAAAAGAAACCATAGGGGTGAAAAAATATGATCCCCACGTGGGCATATAAAAAGTGACAGTTAAAGTGCCCCAGAGGTGACGTCACAAAATGCAAGATGGCGGCACAAGTGTCCCATTTCTACTTCCACTTTCGACAAAAATCTAACCGTCTCTATTCTTTCTTTTACCGAATATTTAATTTCTGCTACAAGGACCAATAAACAAAAAATAAAAAGAAATAAGCAAGAATATGATGGAGTTACTTTTATTTATTTTAAATATTCTTTCTTTAAGTTTTCACAAGTTGGCTGATGTCAGTTCATGTCAAAGGTCTTAAATAATTATGTTTTTTTTTGGCTATTGTCCAAGTTGGCTGCTGTGAATTCATAGTGTGAATCCTTAATAATTGCATTTCAGCTAATCTCTAATTTGGCTGCTGTTAGTTTTTGACAATCATCATCGTCCCTATATTTATTGTCTAAGTTTGTTGTACAAGTAAAAATTAAATATTCCGTACAAGAGAGAATAGACATGATTTTAATAATCAGAGAATGTTATGAAAATTGTTTATTGGCGGAAAGATCTAGATCGACGACATCCTGATAATCGAAGTGTAGAAAAACCGCTTGGAACTTTTAGATCTACAGGTTATGTTAATTATCCTAAAATGGAAAGTACAAAATCGGTAATCAATGGCGAGGGCAGCCAATTTATGGGATCTGTTGTTGAAAATCCTAATTCTAGTACTCGAGTCGTCGTCCGGGAAACTCGTTTAAGTCAGTCTAGTATGTCCAGAATTTTAAGAAAATATAAATATCATCCTTACCATATCGAGATGCATCAACATCTGCAGGGAACCGATTTTCAAAGATGATTACATTTGTGTTTATGGGCAACGGATAAGATGGATGAATCCACCTTTCATAATAATCGATTAGTTAACCGCCATAATTTTCACTATTATGGTATAGAAAACCGCCACGTATTCCGTACAACAGATCATCAAAATCGGTGGAGTATTAATGTTGACGGAGGAATTATAGGCGATACAGTAATTGGCCCATTTTTTTTATGGTCATTTGAATGGGGCCAAATTTTTACGATTCTTAAGACGAGATTTAAGGGTACCGTTGGAAGACGTTTCTTTAAATATTAGACAAAAGATGAAAATGCTACTACATGATGCTTAAGCGCATTACTCTGCTGATGTAAGAAGATATTTAAATAGGAAGTTTGCTAACAAATGGATAGGGCGAGGAGGGGCAGATGGTTTTCCATCTCGTTCGCCCGACATTAATGGATTTCTTTTTATGGGACTGTATCAAAAATATCGTTTATAGCACCGCTCCTACAACAGGGAAAAATATGAAACGAAGGATTAGGGATGCATTTCAAACAATTACACCAGATATGTTACGCAAAGTGAGGAAATCCTTTGAAGAAAGGATCAGATTATGTATTAAACAAGCTGCAATTATAAGATTGTTTTATTCAACATTTGCCATATTCTTTCTATGTAGGTTTATTTTTATTACAAATTGTTAGTGGATAAAAACACCGCCTCAATTTCGAGAATGTGTAAATTACCTCCAAATTAGAAGAGATAGGTATACGAAACCCTAATACAGCTTGAAAGGTAATTAATAGTGCTGTAAAGTAAACTGATAAACTACAGGGTGATTCATTTAAAATAAGAACGATTATTATTCTTCTAAATTCCAGAAACAAAACTGAATTTTTTGAATACCTTGTAATAAATTTGATAATAGCATTACTTGATGACTGATGCGTATCGTCTAATATTATGGGCCAAAATAGAATTTTTCGAAATAATATTGTTTTGGAGGTATTAAATTTTTACTAAGCCATTACAATTTTAGTAAAATTGAAATAAATCCAAACACCCTGTATGTAGGTACAGGGAACCCTTATAAAAGTTTGGTTTATTTTTTACGTAAAATCGAAAAATGGAACTTAATATTTAACAAAACATTTTAAAATATACCTCTCATTTACCTGCATATCGCTGAATGGTCAAATATTATAAAATTTTTACCGTTTAGGTATAATGGACCGTTGCGTCAGCATGACACCTATATATATATATATATTATATATATATATATATATATATATATATATTATATATATATATATATATATATATATATATATATATATATATATATATATATATATATATATACAGGGTTTTCGCATGAGGCGTTCAGGTAGAAGTTTGTGTGATTAGAAACAATTTAGAAATCTGAATTTTTGGACTTAAGGGTTATTTCAGATTCTCTTTCATTCTAAAATATTTTCAAGGTCATGTTACTTCCGGTTATACCGGAAGTCCCACTAACTTCCTTATTTTAAATGGAACACCCTGTATATTATTTCATTTTGGATTCTTGACAAAATTTTAGGATAAGTCTTACAAGGGTTTCCTATACCTTTTTCAACTGTTTCTTAGATATCTTGATTTTTCAAAATTTTGAAAGATGTAACCCTATTTTCAACACTGCTTGTCTTACTTATTTTTGACTGATGGAAAGTGCTTCTGGAGTAGACAGAAGCATAAGAACTATACTTTTGAAATAGTCATTGACAATTGATTTATTGCATACATGGTGTTCAAAATTTGATGAACTATTAAACAATTTTCAACGTTGAAAAACTTTGTTAATTCAAATGTGACACCCTGTGTATTATTGGATGAATAGATGCAGCATTTAGTTATGCATCGTTTGGCTATAACATTACCTATACCTATTATCGACAATTTTCTTGTTAATTAATATTTTCTACTTTAATGTGATTTTTGACAGAAACTGAAATGTTTTTCAAAAATAAAATGAACTTAATTCAAACTACACAAATTCTATTTTATTAAAACAATGAAATAAAACAAGAAGATAACAAAATTGAGAGCATAATAACAAATGAAAAACATAAAACAATTATTTGAACATAACTAGAAGAAAAGTGATAAAAAAGATAAAATGAATCATTACAAATAAGGAAACCCTTATAAGACATCCTAAAATTTTGTCAAGAATCCAAAAATAAAATAATATACAGGGTGTTCCATTTAAAATAAGGAAGTTAGTGGCGACTTCCGGTATAACCGGAAGTAACATGACCTTGAAAATATTTTAGAATGAAAGAGAATCTTAAATAACCCTTAAGTCCAAAAATTCAGATTTCTAAATTTTTTCTAACCACATAAACTTCTAACGAACGCCTACCGTGGAAAAATATACCTATATATATATATATATATATATATATATATATATATATATATATATATATATATATATATATATATATATATATATAATATATTATATATATACAATAAAGCACAATTGAGCACAATTGAAATACTACAAAACGGTATACCAGATTTTAGGAAACGTTAAAACGTTGGAGGGGTTAAGCGTTTTTTAGCCCTTCCGCAATTTTTCAAAATATCTCCGAAAGGAAAATGGCACAAAGGTGTGTAGTAATGCATGATTGAGCACAATTGAAATTCTACAAAACGAGATACCGCGTTTTAGGAAAGGTTCAAATTCTGGAGATGATAAGCGTTCTTTTAGTCCCTTCGCGATTTTTCACAAATAGTGTGTATTTAAGCACATTTCAGCACAATTGGGGCACTGAAACAACAAAACATTTTTCATTTCTGCGTTGATGAGGGGCTAAGTGAACGAACCCCAGCCAACAATCGTATCTCAATTATCTTTGTTACCGTAAAATAAAATTTGTTGTTTGTACATTTTATCATAATTTTCGGCTTAAGCTTTATATCAGGATGATTGATATATCATTATTTGTCGCTAGTTTTATGGTACTTTGTTACACTAAATTGAAATTTGTTGGTAGTGTTCTCTATAGTTTCTAAAACGTTATGGAAATGACATACATCTTATAATCAAGTACGGTATTTAAATGATTGATATATCATAATTTGGTGCTAATTTACTCTAAAATAAAATTCGTTGTTCGCATTAAAAGATTTTACCAATTCAGCACCACAATAGCCATTGTAATACCGATAGTACAAAGAAAGAATTGAAACGATTCTTCTGGGCTCAAGGGACTGTATGTCAGAAGTTAAGAACGGGTCATTTATAAGCATAACTGTCATTCTTTGACTACGATCAGTGATACCGGGAGCGTATTGCTGAACACCAACCCAGATATGAGAATTATATTCCAGATGAGGTCAAATTTGGGCCTTATATAGCAGAAAGAGTTGTTGGGAGGTAAAGTACTGCCTATTTTATGAGCAGCTGCTTTAGTAGCTGATAGATGATAGTCAGTCAATTCATGATACATTTGAAGAAACAGTCATTCCCAACATACTAACAGAACTGAGCCATTCATACTTGCAACAGGAAATGACCTATCGTTTTTGGCGGACTCAAGGCAGCACTGGTAAAAACACTTCCTATTTTCTTTTTCAGGTACGATCACCTGACCCAACTTATTTTTTTTCAATAGGAAAAGCGGTATAAAATTACATTTTTGGGTCGACTGTCAAAATGTTGGTTAATTATTAATAGATTATAACAGTGTTTCGAAAAAACAGTTAAATACTATTTTAATCGTTTCTTGCCGAGCTCTTGTAAAATGTATTTGTTTCGTCAGGACCTACAAACAATTTAGTAATAGGCAACACAGAAATATAAAGTATATAAACACGACTTATAGAAAACTTCAAAGGATTCCAATTTGAACATGCTAATAATATGTAACACGATTTAGCCATCAATAAAAAACGGACATTGATCATTTGAAGGTCATTTATTTTAGATTGTTATAAGAATAAAATTATCATAAGGTGTTTAAATTTTCGAAACAGAAAAAATGATCTACACAAAAGTTATACGGCTTCAAAATTTTAAAAATATTTTCATTAATACAGGGTGTTCCATAAAAGAGTTCTGCTATAAAATTAATTTTTTTAATGAAACAACATTGTATGCTTATGACTTATGACACATTTGGAAAGTATTGAAATATAGTATCCGACTGTATATATGTTGAGATTTTACCAATATTAATTGAGGTATATTACAATATTGGTAAATTTTCATTTTTGCCCATAATTTTATAAGTAATATTTAGCAAACAAATAATCAAAGACACGCGCTACTTATCATTACGAGAACTTAATTTTAGTGAGTAGATTAAATGTAGTAGTGTTACTAAATATTAAAATGTCACTATCTTCATATTTTTAAATAGCACCCCCTATATTTTATTACACCAACTTGTCCCATAGTTTATTATCAATAGGTTTTATTATACATATTTTGTTATCAAGCCTATTTTACCGAGAAAATTGTCGTGTTTTAAAATATTACTTTCACGAAGATACACAGATACGTATACAGGTATGGAAAAACATTATTGCGGGTCTGACTTATAATAAGCTAGAAAGAAACCCAATAAGCATTATATGAGTGTGAGAGAGATATAACTTTACCGATATTGCCACTTAAGTCTCTTTCAATCTAGCTTCAACATTTCTAACGAAACCAAAGCAATTGAGATGATGTTGAAAAGTCGCGTGTTGTTTGAAACTATTAAGTAAATATTTTACACTTAAACATTAAATAATAATACCTCAAACATCGAAGCTTATTGTAATGCGAATTAATGAAATGGTTCGATTACGACTCGTAAGAAGAACCAAAAAGAAAAGCTACAAACAAGATCATTAACATTTACATTGATAGTATAACTTAAGTTTAAGATTTAACTTCAGGGTTATAATTCTTATTGAAAAACCAACTATTTTTAAAAATGAACAGAATAAACTCTTTTCAAAACTCTACTTTATGAGATTTTCGAAAAGACCTCCACCTGTGATAAAATTCAGTTTCTTGGGCAGTGCTGTTTAAAGACTCTGTAATTTTGACACGAAGTTCGTCCAAATTGTTAGCACGTTCATGCCTGTGTCCGTAAATTTGCTGGGATACTTATCCCCAAACAAAAAAGTCGTTCGGCGTGATATCAGGTGAGCGAGGAGGATATTTAATAGTACATCTTCCACTAATAATGCGGTTAGGGAACGTAGTTTCCAAAAACTGTTGAACTCTTATTGCAGTATGAGCAGAACAGCCATCTCCTTGATACCAAATGTCATCAAAATTTATATTGAGGCGCTGAACAGCTGGAACTATCTGGTTTCTCAACAGTTCTAAATATTTTTCCGCATTCAAGTTTCCGTTGCTAAAACATAGACCAATTGTGGAATTGCCTAAAATTCCTGCCCACACATTAACTTTTCGGGGGTATTGTGTCCGGTAAGGAATACTAATGTGTTTGTTTGCCCGAGAGTAACCAACAGCGACAGATGAATTGTGATGGCCATGTAAGTTAAAAGAACACTCGTCGGTAAACAAAATATTTTCAATAAATCTTTCGTTTTCATTAGCCCGATTCATCATATCTTCACAAAATTCCATACGCTTTTGATGATCTTCTGGAAAAATGTCTTGTGTAGTTTGCAACTTATAGCAACGCTATTTGTTCCTTTCCAAGATATTGCGAACTGTTCTTGGTTCAATATTCATTTCTTCAGCAATTTTTGTACTATTCCACGGGAAATTAGTTTCTGCTAAACTACACACTGCAATTTTTTGGAGTTACGACCAGAATGCTCACCATCATTACCATCAATGCTACTGCATTTTCTACAATGATTTAAACGTCCACATCTTTCAAATTTACAAAGAGTACGCATAATCGTACTTTCTGATGGAATTGGCCTGTTTTCAAAGGAAAAAGCAAATCTGCCCATTATTTCTTGTGCAGTGCTTCCTGAATAATACCACTTAATAATCTGTATTTTTTCTTCAGTGGAATACATGAGTATTGTGTTGGACTTACAAAAACACTGATTCTTAATTCTCGTTGACACTAGCAATTAAATGTGTCATTGATACTACCCTACTCAAAAGACGCATGTATGGCATCAGCGCTTTTAGTTTGTTGTGTATTCCATCTCACTTAGCACATGAACTGATTGTATTATCTTTGTATTACTTATTATAGGTCAGACCTGCGATAATATTTTTCAATACCTGTATACACCCGTTAAACTTATAGCGCTTCTCCTTTTTCATCGGGGGTTAAAAAGTGAACAGTATAATTTGTCGCGGACACATTTCTGGCAAAACATCCTAAACAATACTGTACATATAACAAGGAGCAAGCTTTTCCCTCATTTAGGTGTTTAAAAAATTGAATGATAGATATCTAAAGATATTTTACGGAACTAGGTGTATTTTGAGCAAAGCGGTAAAACGGATTTTTGGATCATTGGTTTCTTACGATGTTTTACCAAAAACAAATCAATATGTAGGAGTTTCTATTTGAACTATTACTTATTATTTGTTATTTTTAATTTCGAAATAACTATGACTATTTTACTTTCGTCATTAAATTAAATTCTTCAAATGGTTATTAAAGCAAAATGCAACAATTACTCAATATTATGTTACGCTTCAAGTAGATGATTCGATTTTTTCTCTCAATTGAGAAATTATTGCACTGGTTGTTAGGCAACACACCTTACTTTAGTTACGAGTTAAATAAAAGTGGCAACGTCGTACCAAGTGTATGACAGTTTGCGTCACATTTAAAAGTTCCGATAAAGGGGAGAATTTTAATTGGTGAAAAAGGATAATTTTAATCCTTTCGATTTTAAAGAACGCTATTTTTGTTTAGTGCGTGCATTGGAAAACTGCATATTTGAAGAATTTACTGTAATTTTACTAATTTACAGGGTAAAGTTACACTCAACATTTGTGCTAGTGTTAATTTTCAAACTCATACTTAACAATTTACACTGAATTAATAGTTTAGTCTTTCGTTCTTTTTACGGATATAAAGTTTGATTATTTTTCTTATCTCCGATTCTTTTGGTTGTTATGCTGAAATTGATCCTTCGTCTACGTTGGATACTTCTTAAAACCGGGAGTTACGAGTAGCTCTAGCTCGAAGATAACTCAAAGGGTTCACTCCACGATCGACTCGACCTCTCACTAAAAACACCGAGGTTAACCCAGGTAAGAAGCTTGGGTATTCCTGACACAAACAACTTACCGGTGAGTCTTTATTTTGTTTAACTCGTGACGGAGCCCTGGAGAAATAAACAATCGCTTGAGACCATCCTAATTACTTTAAGTGTGACTCGCTTCTAGTTCCACGAATTACAGATGGAAGTGTAGTACTATGTCCGTGGTTTGTAGGTGTTCAATATAAACTTAGATGTGAGACAGGATCTCTCGATACACTTAACAAGGTAATGCAGCTACAAAATTATACTGGTTACTTTCGAATTAGTAACAACTAACAAACATAGTACTCACGCAGGAGCTCGTTTTACATTTTCTGATTAGTTTCATTGTGCATTATTTGTGTACTAACTGTTATTGCTTAGAACACTAATTCTGTTATACCCAGCCATGGTATCCTGTCCATACAGCTCTGAAGTTTGCTACTTATTAAAACTTGAACTTTGTGCTTCTGTACATTTAAATTCTTTACCCAAGGTGATCTGTGTTACACTTTAATACGTGCTAATGTAGTTGAATGTTTGATTTGTCTTGTTAACCTAATTATTATTGATGTTATTAACTATTTTTTGGATTTATTTTAAATTTGTGTACTTTAAATTTAATGATCTGTTAACTTAAACGTTTGTAAATTACTTGTTATACTTTAATTATAATTATTTTAATGTTAATTGTAATTAATTTGTAACATTTTGTCAAAGTTTTTAAATTTTCAACTTTGACAAAATTGTTTACAAATTTTAATTTTCAACTTACAAATTTAACAATAACTTAATATAACTTAAATAATTATAATAATTAAAATAAAAAATAATATTTTATTATGAGTGTTAATGGTGAAAGTTTACATTTTCATATATTATATATGTTATATATATTGTGATGTCTTAAATGTAAGGATATTAAATACTGTAATTAATATATAATTATAATTTAGATACTTATATGCACCGACTAGCTCTTATCTCAATGTGGGGATAGGGTTAAGGATTTTGTGGGAAATAATATCTGGTTTGAAAATATATGTGGATTGCACTTTATAAAAATTATCTTATATGAGAAAAGTATCTGGATAATATTTATACACTAACGCATGCGTAATAAAGTTACTGAATACAATTATTGAAGATGTCAGAATTGTCAAACAATGACCTGTTGAATTTATGTTTATAATATTAACTGGATAAAAGAAATTTAAAATTTGGAAATAATTTAAAATTTTGCTTCTTTTGCAGGTGTTTACACAAGTATTATTTAAACATATACACCTATACATATAACAAATAATAATTGCAGGAAATCAACACAACAAAGAACACAATAGACAGGGTTATAATCAAAAGTAACTCACATGTAAATGTTTCAAAATTCAAGCAGCTGTCTTCACACAGGTGGTTCCAAATAGATGCAGGCACTTTCCAATATAATCGAAGATCCTTATGTATGAACTTCACTGCTACCATACACCCACTTGATGCAGACTGGCCCTCGGGTTTGTTGTTCACTTTGCTTCGGTAACTGGTAAAATTTCTCCAATTTACGGCTTCACCCCAACCACAATTTTTTAAATTGATAAAGTTTTATTTAAATGTATTAAAGCTTACTAACTGTATCGTTTTAATAATATTTAAATGTTTGTAAAAAGTTTAAGTTAAAGTCACTTTATTTTTTTAGGTTCCGGCTCAAATAAATTATAAAAAGAATCGCAGATATTCAATTCAACAAACGAAAATTTTAAAACGTTCAACATAAATCGTCACATGTAAGAAAATACTTCGTAATGAACTTTACGAACTTGCACAGGTATCGGTAACCTAACTTATAATTTTAAACAATTGTCGGATTAAAAACAATTGCACCTGATTTCTCGTCTCTCCGTTCGTATTTAAATTCTTCCCGATAATTAGTTAGGTTAGAAAACCTTACTTGAAACACAAAAATCACTACACTATTTTTAAACTATTCAAACAACTGGCAAAACTATAGAGAGAGATCTGATCAAGGGCAATTCCTTTTATACCCTTTTGTTGGTTACCGTATCTTCAATTTTTTCTAAGCAATTCTAAATATGTAACCATGTTTCTGATTGGTCGAAAATAATTTGAAAACTTAACTAAATTATAATTTTAGCGATAACTTCCTTATACAATTACGGATTTAAATTTTAATGACAGAAATGAAATCTGTATAAATTTACGCATAAATAGATATCCAACAAGATATGGTTCTTTTAACTATTATGCAAAATGACCTATTTTAATTTAAATTTGCTTTTATCTAACTAATCTTATAATTTAGACTTAAATTACTTACATATATGTAATCCTGATAAAATTTAGCATAGGAAAACACACATTTAAAGTCCGAAATCTTAAATTTAAAAGAAATTTTATGTTTACCTAGTAAAATGATATATTCAATCCCATTTCATAAAATTTTGCGCTGAAATGCTTTGTACACTTTATATTATTATGTAAAAATGAGGAAGACCTCCTATTATTCACTTTAACAAACTAATTTAATCCTAATTTACTCTAAAAACTACAAATTTGTGAAAAAACATTTAATTTAAAACATAACCAAACTTAATTCTAAAATTACAAATAACTTACATTTAAAAATGTTCATGTAACTCAAAATGTTATAAACTATTTGTAAAACTGTCTTTATTAGATTTATTGTTCCTCTCTTGCATTGCATAATTTAATGTCACATTAAGATCATATCGTTTAACACATTTTCTTGAATTTCTACTATGAAAATGTATCTACATGTAAATGTCTTTGTGTGATTTTGTTCTATGCACTGTTCTTAATATTTAAATTGCATCACTATGTCTGTCACACAATCGCTTCCAAAAATATGTGAGAAATGATTATATTAAGTTCATATTATAACCCTTTTCTAAATTTTACCAAATTTCCTGCATTCTAAACTACTTATACAATATCCCTAATATAAATCTATCCTTACACTATGTGTACAACACCTGTAAAATATTCACATGCCAAAATACTTTCGAAAAATGGAATTACTGAAACAAACTAAAATACTGAATTGAATTTACGGAAATAAGTTTAGCTAACATTCCTGACATTCTCGCAAGTAGCACAATGCTTTTTATGATTAAACCAAAATGTATAAATGTTATTCAGATTGTTTTACCCAAAACAAATCCACTTTCTACCCATCGTGAACCAAATTACATCAAATAAATGTCTCGTACATGTATCATGCTTGAAAACTCCCTTTTTTTAAAGAAATTACTAGTTAAAACTGTCCGATCCCTGTCTTACTCTTATCTAAACATCTCAATATGTAATAAAATACTTATCTTTTTGGGATTTTTAATGGTGTTTGAAATTATACAATCTAAACTTTGATAACACTTACAGTTATCTTCGTCAGTATAATGTTTGTTAAAATTGTTAACGATGTAGTAAACAATTTTGTCAAATTGAAAAATTAAAACATAAACATAACTGCTATTAGTACAACAGTTTGGAAACATAAAGCCAACTATAAATTTTTTAGTAAAGAATAACTAGGTCATAAAATTAAATATTATTAAAGTGCCTCAAAGATGACAAACCAATTATAATTAAATGCTTTACCAATTATATGTTAAATTACCACAGCACTATAATTTAACATAAGTAGTTGAAATTAAATTAAATTAAAATTACAAAGAACGTTCTGCATTGTGCTTTTCATTGTTAATAACATTTCAATTATTGATAAAGATATCTCTTTAGATTTAACTGGGTTATTTTATTTGATGTAATGTTTAGATTTGTGAATGCTTCTATCATTTTAAAATTGAAGTTTTTCACAACTTTACTTACATCATAACTCGATTAAATTTTAGTTAAATGTGTTTTTGTGGCAAATTTCATTGTTAGCTTTCGTCGTAAGATGTTCTGGTTTGTCATCTTTGAGCAGTTTAATAATATTTAATTTTATGACCTAGTTATTCTTTACTAAAAAATTTATAGTTACTTATTTTCAAACTGTTATACTAATACAGGCTTATGTTTATGTTTTAATTTTCAAATTTGACAAAATTGTTTACTACATCTTTAACAATTTTAACAAACATTACTACTGACGAAGATAACTGTAAGTGTTATCGAAACGTTTAGATTGTATAATTTAAAGTACACCATTAAAAAATCCCAAAAGATAAGTATTTTATTATGAGTGTTAATGGTGAAAGTTTACATTTTCATATCTCAATATGTATATATATATATATATATATATATATATATATATATATATATATATATATATATATATATATATATATATATATAAAACGTAAGCTTTAATGTGCTTTATAACGAACGTTATCATAACAACGAAGCTATTAGATATTAATGAGTTTGTGAGTAATGCGGCTTTCA
This sequence comes from Vesta saturnalis, assembly GCA_036346205.1. Classification (NCBI taxonomy): domain Eukaryota; kingdom Metazoa; phylum Arthropoda; class Insecta; order Coleoptera; family Lampyridae; genus Vesta; species Vesta saturnalis. The sequence goes on along the minus strand of JARFJB010002004.1, from coordinate 420,273 downwards.
ACCACAAAGTTTAAAATAATTGTTTTACGACTTATTATTATGCAATTCTAGAGGTTCTAGTTTATGCTTTTAATTTTTACTCGTGGCAGTAGTATTAAACTACATACTTTTTTTGGTATTGCGTTAAAGTTAATGACATGACCACTTAATCATTCTTTTATTTTAATCGCAGTGGTGACATCTAGCTGGTATGCGTATTCTGTAATTATATTTAATTATTTTATTTTTCTGTTGAGTTAAAATAAAACTAATGTTTTAATGAGAGCTTGTAAGCTACTTCAGCTCTAAAAATTTATATTTTAATTTTTGCCCTTTTTGGACTCTCAGGGGGTCTCAACCTGCACTACTTTGGTGTACTGTGTGTGGAAAAGAAAATAACTTTAACAATTTATTGTAACGAGTATTAACAAAAATAAAACAATTTTGGATACAGTATAAAGAAATAATAACATATTTAAAGTCACCAAAACAGGTTTTTTGGTTAATTAAATAAAAATAAAAGTATACTTTTAAATTGAACAGGTGTCACGCCTATGGGAAGAAATGTCTGGGTCCAGCAATATTAGAGGCTCCCTCTGCTCGCTCGGTTTCGCAAACTATAATTATATAAAAATTACAAACATGTGTGGTTTAACGATGAACATTTGTTTCACAAATAAAAAGTATTAATTGTGGTGAAAATAACAAATCAAGTGCGATGAACTCGTTAGGATGTAGGTGATAAGATTTCAAAAAAGTTTTTACAAGTGAATACTCTTTTGCTTTGATTAATGTTGAATTAAATCACAAGCTGATTGAAACGCTATAAGTAGGTTAGGATGGATAATGAAAATTATAATTACCACTGTAATAATAAGAACAAGGGTTTTTATACGGTGGAATAAATGATAGGAAAAGGCGTTGTTAATGTTGTCACTCATAAATTGAATTTGTACAATGAAAATATTAAAAGTGAACGAAGTTTGTACTTGGAGTGGTACAGATAGAGTTCAATGCTAAGTAAATTTGCAATTGCAGGGATTTAAATGAATAAAATGTAATTACGGGGATATTAAAATAATGATGTCAGATGAATGAGTAATTCTGTGATTGAAGAGGGATGGTTCGTAATTGCTCAGGTTTGATGAATGTGGTCGGTGGTGGTGTGTGGATAGAGGTACGAGAATTCAGGTAGCGGTGTAGATGGTGGTATTGTGTTTATGGGCAGGTTATTGAAATCACAGGAACGGGGGATAGCAGGATGAATCAGATAGGAGTGATAGGCGTTGATAACCGGAGTGCTGGTTGGACTTGGGGGTAGTGGTGGATGAGGGAGTCTTGTTCGCAAATTTATTACCTTCTTCGGGTCATTGATCATCGGCACTGGTAATATTGTCATTATGTTATTATTAGTACCCCCCTCGTGTTAGTATAACTCCGAGACGACCGTACCAGCAGTGACTGTGAATTATAAGTCGTTAAGGGGATGATAGTTTGCACGAAAGGTTATTATTTATCCGGGGCCTACACCACCGTCAGTAATAATGTCTCTCAGTGATCTTTATGCACTCTCCTGGGAGTGGCAAGCGCCAAGAAAACCGTACAAAAGATTACGTCTGATCATAATAGGTGGTAGGATTCATAACCAGGATATCAGGTAGCTTTGGATTTAATTTTACAGGCAAGTTATCATGTTACTTAATACTCATTCTACATTCACAGGATTATATCAGAACTGAGAACAGGAATAATAATAAGGATAACAATGGCAAGAATAGTAATCAGTGAAGTTGGAATGCGGGCGGTGGAGTAGTTACAGAGGGATTTGAATGGAGTGGGAAAGGAGTATGCAACTGATAATATTTATTGACGATGATATTACAGTTGCGGAAGGAAATAGGAAATAACTTTTGATAGAAATTATTTACTAGGATAGGAAAATTTATTGTAAGGATTTTCAGGATTTTACAAGCTCTTCCTAGAACCACGGTTCAATAATTTATTTGCGTTTATTTATTTGTTTTTTTAGCCTACGGGGTCAACGCTGAATGTTGGGCAGCGCTGAAATGTTTTAATTGTTGCATTTTTTGAAAGCATTTTTCGGGGTAGAACTGAAAGAAAAGGTAAGTGTGGTACTGTTGTGACGATTTGTTTATTATTGTTTTGCTAAAAGATTTTTTTAACTAGAAATTAGTTATCCTGTATACGATATCGGTTGTTTTAGAACTACCATCTGAATAACTCTATGTGTATGTTTACCAGACTGAGCTTATAGTTTTTTTTAAGAAAAACAGATTTTTTATTTGAGAGTTGGGTTATCTATTCCGGTAGAGAGATAAGGGTGCCAGGTGCCGCTTTCCCAAAAAAAGAAATCAGCGTTATCCAAGCTCCTGAATAACGATGTCTGAAAGAGGCGAGTGGGTAACCAAAGGAAAGGAGAAACCAGTAGGAAAAAAAGTGTTGTGGTATCAAACAAAAGACAAATAAATTGGAAATGAATGTCCAAAACGAGGGAACTAAACAATTAACCAAATAGTTAAATTTATAAGTATCAAAGCGCAGATACGTTCATTAATTTAAAACATAAATAAAACAAAATAAAAAAAATGACAAGACGAGCTTAACAAATTATTTTGTTTAACGTTGAACGTAACGAAGAAATATTTTATAGCAATTTAAAATGTAAATAAATATAAACCTGATTAATTGCGAAAGGCCTACAATAACGCAGGTTTTCTATACGTAAAAAGTTAATATGTAAAACGATAATTATGTTCGGAATACTTGTTATGCCCTAACAAAATTTAATTTATGTACTTTAAAAGAGCAAGTTAAAAATGAATTAAATTTAATCAATTACATTGTAATAAAAATGATGTGCCGTAGGTGTATCGTATACAAAATTTTAAATAATAAAAAGTAAGTTATAAAGTAATGAAATAATAAGTTCTCCAAAAATACAAACCTTACACCACTTATAGTTGTGCCTTTGACTCAGTCGGTTGATTAATAGGGTGGATTCAAATAAAATTATTTGCTTAATTACCACTAGATCTGCTCGATTATTTTCATTTACCATCAATAATAAAAAATGTAAAACTAATGAAATTATCTCGGGCGCCAAATTGTTTTTTATAATATCGGAACAATTAAACCGAATTTATAAAAATGTAAAAAATAACAATATACAGACTATGTTTATTGAATATCAAATGTAATGATGAAATAATGAAGGTCTTAAAATTATGCTTAAAGTACTAAATAAATCACTACATAAATACCTTAGAAATTTTTGTACACAAGCTTTTCTTTTTGACAACCTCTGGTATCTAAATATGATTACGAAGCGGTTAACCTGCATGAAATCATTCTTACGTCATCATTGTGCAATCTTGACATAATGGTATCAGCCGCACCCCAAACTGAAATTATCTTTATAAAATCCGTATAAATTTCTTCTTAAAATTTTTAAATCCACTTCTTATTGCATTATTTGGACGTGTTCCATTCAAAAAAATTACAATCTTAAAACGAAAAATGTACGCAACAATAAAATCAAATGCGTACTTAAGATGTAATTACGTTGTAAATTGAAGTAACGATAAAAGTATAATTAAAGTAAAAAATGGTAAAAAAATACGTAAAGAAAGCGCCTAAAAAGAACAAATGCTTTAATTTTATGTAAATGTATTAAAAATATATCTTACCACCAATTTGATGGCACTTTCACATAAATTTAGGTAAAAATCAAAAAGAAGCAGCTTCCTGCTTCGACATTATACAGGAAGTGAAAAAAATGGAGGCTTTCGAAGTAGATGATGCGGTTCTGCGCACAAGATATGAGCAGAATAACTTAACGCAGACGCGTTGCTTATAAGATAAGAAATGAATAAAAATTGAAAGTAGGAATATAAATCTTTACGAAAGTATGCACTATGTAGATATGCAAATTAAGTTGCCTACCACATAACCATATTTCAATAATTAAAATTTTCTTGTATTTAGAACTAAATGAAGGAAAGATCCTAAATTGAGGTGTATTTTATACAACACAAAAAAGAGTTGTTACAACATCAATATCAAATTCATAATTTAAACATTAGCACCAGCACTAAACTACCGTGCGCACGTTTGCTTGATAATTAATACGTCACAAACGTTAAAAGTTAAACAAATGGCCAACAGCCGATTACGAAGTGGTAGTTGCTAAAAGAACAATTTACATGAAAAATTCAAGATCTATTGAAAAAGTGAGTAATTTAGTAATAATGTAATACATTTATTTTTAACAGTTTGATTATATCCAACAAAAAAAAAACAAAGGGAAAGGAGGAGGAGAAACGGATTTCAGATAAATAATATTTTAGTGAGATCTACGGAATACCATAATAGTTTTTCTTGTTTTAGCACTAGGTAACGGAGCAGAAAGGAAACGGGGTTATAGGTTACATATATAAAACATAGGTGTGAAGAATATGATAAAATCGGCTGACCTTTTGTCGATTTCTAAGACGATAATTGATATTCTACGTAAGTTATTCTTCTACGAAATGAACCAACGATGTATAAAGATGGAATTTCTATGTAAGTTACTACTACACAGGTACAGATGGTTTACTCTTAAACTTATTTTAGTTGTAAAATATGGAACAATAACGACAACAACCAGAACAGAAACAACCACAAGCTGAAAATTATAATGAGCCATTAGAAAAGTCTACAGAATAATAAATCCACATACCTGTGAAGATGGAAGGCGAGCTTTTCGTGACAACTGTATGAATGATAAACATCAAAACCGCATTAGGCGAAGTAAACAAGTTTACTCAGCAATCTCCAGTAGAAATTTATTTTCCTAATTAAGCAATTTCTTTTTAAATATCCTTCTTGCGAAGAGTGAAATTAAATCAGTCAATTATTTAAAGGAGTGCTTCAGCCACCAAACAAATGCAACGCTTTTATGAAAAAGAAAGTGTTATTTATGAACCAGCAAAAATATATGTTAAACAAAAGCAAGAAATTAGAAATTTTTGAATAACTTGTAAAATTAGAATTTATTGTGTATAAGAGAATAGGCAACCAAAAGCACTTGAATGTGTATTAAGTTGTGTAACAGTAAGGTTAAAAATGTAAATCTGAATCCAAATCAAATAAATAAATAAAACTTGAGAAGTTTTGTTACAATCTTAGCAAGATGGGAACCAGAGTAAAGGAATCGCATAGGTAGGAGAAGAAGAACAAACAGAAAAAAAGGTAAGAGGGGAAAAGAAAGTTTGAGTAACTACTCATGATTGGAAATGGCTGAAGTTTCGGAGTCAGAAGAAGCCCTGTGATCAGGTTTTAGGTTCTTTACGTGCCAAACGCCCGCAGATTACCATCCCTATCTTTCAGTTCATAAGTCCAGGGGGAGATAACTGTTTTAACCAACAAATTTGGGAGCTAGTTTCGCGTTGAAGAATTTAGACGCGTCAAACAGAACAAAATTCCTTTTACATACAGTCATTAATTTTATAGCGAACAAATCTACGTGGTAAGTTATAACGTTTTTGAGTACGATTATAAGCAAGTATAATTCTCTTTGCTATTTCTGCAAGCAGAGATTTACAGAAGTGGTGTAACAACCTTTTTTTGTGGTTGTATTAAAAATTACGTTAATCTAAGATCATTAATTTATTTGGCGTAAAATTAGAGGAGTTTTTAATTATTTACATGTAAAATTGAGAAAGGCAACTTAAATTGCATTTCTTAGAACATATATTTGGGGTGTAATATTACATAATAGTTATAGTTCCCTTTCTTTTAAAAATTGGACTCCGATCATTGTATTTCGCGCAATGCGTGACAAGTTCTTGAGGGGGGGCACTTACAGAAGCAATTCGTAAAGCCGCTATTTTTTTCTTCACTTGCTGCTGAATGTTAAAGCAGAAGACGTTGTTATAATGGTTTTTACTTAATTTTTATATTTGGTGCCATCAGATTTTGGTGGTAAGTTATTTTTTAATTCATTATATTTGAAACTAAAGCCTTTGTTTTTTTAGGCACCTTTCAAGTATGCACTTTTTCTTAACTACTTTTTAAGTACTTTTAAGTACTCACCTTTTAATTACCTTTTAATTAAGTATTTTTTTAATGCATACTTTTATATGGCATTTTTATAATATATTTTTAATGGCACGTATAAGTCAGTAATTTTTACTATTCTATTAATTTAAATGGCAAGTTTTACTTGAATTACATTTACAACGCAAGTTTTACATACTTTTACAAATAAATTTGGCGAATTAAACTTCAAGGAAATTCCATATTTTAAGGATAACTAAGCAAGATATTGACCTCACCATATGAACCATTCTGCTTCATAGTTACCAGATACAGTGTATGTACATAACCGTTAAAAGGTAATGTTTTTTTATATAATTTAGTATAGTGTATGACTTCTGATTTTTTTACGTTTTCAATCATATATTAAATAAACTTATGTATAACTTGTTATTTTATTTTCATTTGTGTTAATTTGTTTAATAGTATTCATTAACTAGGTTTTGTTGTTCCTAGATAGATATATATATAAAAAAAAGACAACATGGCGCTCGAGAAATTATCATTTTTTCATAATTTTTAGATAACATTTTTTTGTGAATTAAGGATAAGTGAAAATAATTAAGCTGAAGAAAAGCATGCAGTATTTCAGGTGCGTAATTGAACCCTGTATATTTGAACCCACCCTATCTCAATCTGTCGATGAGCCGACGGCAGTAGCGATTATTATTTGGTAATTATTTTTATTAATTAAAATTATTCGATCAATTTATTACATCATCGCTTTTGTTTTAACATTATAAGTTGGCCCAGTTTTAGTGTTTATACTTTATAATGTTACAATTTGACGCCATTTAATAATAGTGTTTATATACTTTAGCAGCCGCGTATAAGGTTACAATAATTGTTGTTATACTTTGGCTTAAGTTAATGGTATAGTGGTTACATGCCTTGGTGGCAGAAGAACGGTCAGAAGCTAATTTACGAAAAGAAAAATCAGAGAACTTAGGAAAAAGATCACAATACAGAACGTGTTCCCTGCCACAAAGCGCAAAGTAAGGCGTGAGGCCAGTGACATCATGTTTGGACGTTTGAATTGCACAACCAATTTTAGCGAGGTTCATATACCAAGAACGATGGGTTTGTTTAACATAAGAGGCCAACATGGTTTTCAACACACTGATCCGTTCGGCGGGGTTCGTCTGGGGGTGATATCTAGCGGCGTATAACATAGAAGTACAATATTGAGCACATAAACAAGTGAATTCCTTGCTGTGAAATTGTACACCATTGTAGGTAATTAAATAGTGAGCGGTACCAAACATTAAAAATATATGCTCTTCTATGGCACGAGAAACGGTGTTGGCAGTAGCAGTACGGTACAGTACAGTACAGTACAGATAGAAAAATCTAGGTGGTGTATTTTGTTCCACATTATGAGCGGAGCAGGTTGTACATTTTCGAATATATCGAGAGAGATACCTGCACGACGAAGAAATATAAAGCTATACGAGCAACGGTTTTTGATACTCCACAATAGTCAGAGGTAGATGTATCGTGATTATCGTGAATGATCCTGCGTCGCTAATGGTTAGGGACGACCATTCTCCAGTCACCTAATGAAGAATCAGAAGTACAAGGAGAGGATGTAGTTGTTTTATATAATAGGTTGTCTTTAATCAGCCAAGAGAGAAACTTTTTAGAGGAAGAAATAACACGAGAGACTAATTTAAGATACCAAGGATCTACACTCGGAAGAATTACGAACGAAGAAGGAGAACTGAAATTAGGAGGTGTACTATCTATTGTAGATATAGAACGCGAAAGGGTATCAGGTACAACATCGTCTCTACCCTTGCGGTGAATAATAGTGAAATTAAATTGTTGCAGTCGAATAGCCCATCTTGCTAAGCGACCAGAAGGGTTTTGTAATTAGTTAAGCTAAACCAATGAATGATGATAAATGATCACGGTGAAATGTGACCCTTCGACGTAAGGTATACATTTTTGTATGGCAAATAAGACAGCTGGGCATTATTTCTCAGTCGTGGAGTAGTGTCGTTCCATTTTAGTTAGTGAGCGACTGATATAGCTAATTACGTTCTCACCTTGAGAGTTTGCTTGGGTGAGCGCAGCACCGACACCAAAATCGGAGTCATCCGTTTGAACAATACAAGTAGATGAAAACTCAGAACAAGAAAGTATAGGACTGGACACTAAATGCTCTTTAAGTGAAAGAAAAGCACGATCACAATCTGAGAACCAACCAAAAGGAGCATTATTTTTGGCGAGGGAAGTCAAAGGGGATATAAGTGAGTTGGGAATAAAATGTCTATACCACCCGGTCATTCCAATAATACGCCGTACTTCGGTTACATTAGGGGGTATAGGTATATCGAGTATAGCGCTGACATTGTCGGGATCTACCAAGAGACCATCTTTATTGACGACATATCCAAGGTATTTTAGCTCCTAACGATAGAAATTACATTTTTCCGGGATGAGCACAGACTAGTCTTTCAAAAATTTTAGAGAGCACCTGAAGACGTTTATCAAAAGAAGGTATGGCAATGATGATGTCATCTAAATAAGCAAAGCAGTAGGGTTCGAGGTCTGCTCCTAACATACGGTCAATTAAACGTTGAGACGTAGCTGGGAATTATGTAACCCAAAAGGCATTCACATAAACTGATACAAGCCACGATTAGGAACCGTAAAAGCAGTAATCGGTTTCGATGAAGGAGAAAGAGGGATTTGCCAGTAGGCGGAGCGAATGTCTAGGGAAGAGACGAAGCGAGCCTCACGTAGACGATCTAAAATTGAAGAAATGTAAGGATGGGGATACGCATCCTTCTGAGTTACTTCATTTACTTTTCAAAAATCAATGCAGTAATGATAGCTATCGTCCCTCTTCTTCACGAGCATTATGGGACTAGATCAGGGGCTAGTAGAGGGCTCTTCAACACCCAATGCTAACATTTAATCTAATTCCTTATGGGCAATTTGTTGTAACGCAGGAGAGAGGGTAGTATCTCTGCTTGATGGGATCAGCATTAGTATTGATGTGATGTCCAACGACAGAGGTACAGCCAAGAGAAGAGGAAAATTTTGAAAAAGTTACATCAATGAGAGACTGAAGAGCAGTTTGTTGGACAGGAGACAATTCAGAGAGGGAGTTCAAGTAGTCAGAGGAGATGGCAACAAGAGGACAAGTATTGAAAGACCATTGGCATGACGGAAACCTGCAAAAAGTTAATAGACTTCCAAAAGTCAATCCCAAGAATGAGCTGTCGAGATACCTCTGGAACGACCAAGGTATTAATAGTGATTCTACAGTAATTGGCAACAAAGTTTGACCCAAATTTTGACATTTATTACCATTAGCCAGAACACAGGAAGAAATATCCAAGGGAGATAAAGGCAGGTTTAGGTGCTGGAGAACTCGCCAACCACGACCACCAAGAATTGTACGGGAAGAACCGCTATCCAAAAACGTTTAAAGGTATGGCCAAATATGGACACTTTAAGGTAAGGACGTTCGTTATTTCTAACACTAGCTAAAAGGTAATCCAATAAAAACCGTTGTTTATCGTCTAAGCCAGCAAAAGGAGTTTCCGAGAGTAAAGAAATATTGGAGTTAAAACTTATTATTAATTTTATTAAATACATAACAAAAATATATAATAAATACTGGAGTTCTCTCCTCGGTTATAGAACTTAGCCACTATTTTCCCGAACGTGGAGAACAAACTGGGCATTTTGGTTTAGTTATTTCCCATTTTCCACAACCGTAAGAGCGACAGTTTTGGGGCTCTGGACACAGCGGAGAAATATCGCTGAGATTTAGAAAATTGATGCGTAATATTACTTCAAATTGAAATAAATCTGGATTTGTATGCTTAATAATTCCCAAATGACTAAATTTGCAAGATTAAAGTGTTTTAGAGTTCCACTACCGCACTCTTCATTAATCATAATCAGTAAAGGTAAAGTTAAAGTAAAAAATAAAAAGTAAACGTGAAAGTAAAAAGTGCATGAAAAAAAAAAGCAAACGTCTCAAACTTTAATATAATAGTTTTTTATAACTCACCATACAATTTATAGCACTTAATAAAAAATTTAACAAAGCAACATGGATGCTATATCCACCTTCAAAATGCCATCAACAAGAATCGCTACAGTAGTCTTTGCGCATGAACATCTCTGAAACAGATTGCGAACGGTATGCGTACGAGTTCTAACTAAATAGTTAAATGCATGTTTTTATGCAACTAGATGTGCAACATACGCTGCACTAAATGCATGTTAAGTTGCCTAAATAAACGTAAATTTAATTGCAAACGTAAAAAGTTTGTTAAAGGAAAGGAGAAACCAATAGGAAGAAAAGTGTTGTGGTAGGTATAAAACAAAACCCATAATTGTTAAATTAAATAAAAAATATCTATATAAATAAAATTTGTTTCAAAATAGACAATTTTATACAACAAGACAAATAAATTGGAAATTAATGTCAAAACGAGGTAATAACACAATTAACCAAATAGTTAAAGTTAAGTATCAAAGCGTAGATATGTTCATTAATTTAAAATCTGAAGAAAACAAAATAAAAAAATGACAGCACAAGCTCAACGAATTATTCCGTTTAACGTTGAACGTAACGAAGAAATACTTTATAGCAATTTAAAATGTAAGTAAATACCAACCTGATCAATTTCGAAGGCCTTCCTAAAATAACGCAGGTTTTCTGTACGTAAAACGATAACAAAATTTAATTTATGTAATTTAAAAGAGAAAGTTAGAAATAATTAAATTTAATCAACTACAACAATATCAAATTGAAAATTTAAACATATGGAATGTATCTAACACTAAACTACCGTGCGCAGGTTTGTTTGATAATTAATACATCACAAACGTTAAAAGATAAAAAAAATGGCCGACACCCGACTACAAAGCGGCAGTTGTTAAAAGTAACTTAGTAATAATGCACCTAATACAACATTTTAAACAGTTCTAATTATAGATGAAAACAAAAAAAAAACAAAGGGAAAGGAGGAGGAGAAACAGATTTCAGATAAGGTGCCTGTTAAATAATATTTTAGTGGGATCAAGGGGGTATCCTAATAGTTTCTTATTTTAGTATTACGGAATTTTTTTTTATGATTGTGGACCTGAATAGGCTAAATTTGGCCTATCGTGCTAAAGCACTCAGGAACACTTAGGAGGATGGATAGAGGGATAATGAATTGCCAATATATGTCTATGAACAGTTGCCTTAAATTTTCTCATATCATAAGCGAGAGGAAAGCAGGAACTAGGGAGATCATTCCAGAGTTTAGAAGCCGTGTAGAAAAATGTGGATTGCGCCCGTTTGGTACGACAAGTGGAGATTTGTACTGCATACTAATGATGTGAATGGGCGAACCGAGTATTTCTCGCAAAGATAGCCAGAGATGGTATCAAAGAATATAATTCAGAAGCACAATAGCCGTTGTAATAACGATAATACGAAGAAAGAACTGAAACCATCCTTCTGTGCTCAAGGGACTGTATGTGAGAAGTTAAGGACGGGTCATTTATAAGCCTAATCGCACTCTTTTGAATACGATCAACGATATCGAAATGGAGCAGAAAGGAAACGGGGTTATAGGTTACATCGTTACATATACAAAACATGGGTGTGGAGAATATGATTAAAATTGTCTGACGTTTTGTCGATTTCTAAGCTGATGATTGACATTCTACTTCAGTTATTTATTACAGCGAAGCTGCAATATTGTACCCGGCATAAGTGCTAGCTCAACTCAGGGGGATGGACCCAGTTCTCGATATAATCGCTGGATTAACTTACCTCTAGAAACCCGGATGCGCCACTCTCTTTAGAACTATTATTAGGTACCAGCTCTGGTAAAGAGAGAAAGCCAGAGACGACCATAAGATTAGATTCGTAACAATAAAAGAAAGGAGTCAGGTAACACCACAGCAAATACAAAAGACTGAGAACGTAGTTTCCAATCTGAATATTTATTGTAAATAAAAAAAATTCGAACATAACCTAGTTAGAACCAAAAAAAAGGTAATTCAGTAATTACACAGGTTATAACACCAAAATGAGGGTTAACTCTTAGCAATCTTACATATATTCAAATAGTTATCATAACACAAATAGTTCCTGACTAATGTATATTTGAGGAAGAAAAAAATACCTTTAATTAAATCAAACGTGTTGTTACACACAACATGATGATTAATTCTTATGCCACAGTGTACTATGTATTCAGCAAAAATAAATTAATAACACCTGGTATATCATATACCTATTTTACTTCAATTAACAAATAGGTGTCGTATCTACAACACTCGCCTTTAAACAATAACATCGGCGTTGCCCGTCTATTGAAACTTTAGTATAACAGGTTTCTTTTGCGCTAAACCTAGTAATGTACATAAAAAGAAATTATCAATCGCCACAAAGCGTTTGTTAATAAGGTTAATTTCAAAACAGTTAAAATTGCTTTAGCTAATCTTTTTCTTTAGTGATCACCAAAAATGAAGATCGTACATAGTTCATACAATAAATTCTTTTCGTATTTTACATGATATGTATATTTATTAAAGCGCCTCTTTAAAATCTAGCACATGTAATAAGCATTGAATACAGCAAGCGGAGAAAATTGAGCGACGGCATAAAGCACAAAAAAAAATAAATAGCTGTTATACTAAACAATCACTTATCTGGTTTTTGTTTTCTTTGGATGCGGGTGGGCCTTCGTACTCGACCGTTTTCAGGTGTGTTGCCAAAGATTAGAGTGAGAATATGTCGCAAGGCCGTTGTCCTTGACGGCGCTTATAAAATTTGATTTAATTTCTCCAGTCCTCAATTAAACAAAAATAAAACCCAAAGGTAAAGGTGCAGCCAGTGATATAGATGCGGTGATGTAGCACCAACACAAGCAGAAAAAAAGACAAACAGAAGTAGAAAAATGGTAAATAACGTTAATTTAATTTTATGTTACGTACGTTCTTTGATGTAGCTATAACCAAACGCAATCCCTCAATAGGAAGTTAGTGACTGATGTTAACCAATTATAAAGTCATCCAAATTACTATTTCTGGATTAATTATTGCAATATCCGGTGAATTACCGTTTTTCTTATTACAAAAATTTGCAATATAATCCTGGTTTATAACACTAATAACCAAAAGAACGGTTCGTAATGCTGCGTGTAGCGCAGTTGAAAATGAAATGGTACGATAAAGGACAAGTGTCGCACACGACCTTGATTGTTAAATAGAATACAATATTCTAACGTTTAGATTAAAGCCCCGTTTACACTATAAGCGCATAAAAATTCTTAGTAAAAAAATAAAAATTATGAATAAGGAAATAAAAATGTAACATATTCTTCTACAAAATGAACCAACGATGTATAAAGATGGAATTTTTACGTAAGTTACACCTGCGCAGGTACAGATGGTCTGTTCTTAAACTTCTTTTAGTTGTAAAAGATAGAACAATAACAAAAACCAGAACAAAAACAACCACAAGCTGACAACGTATGCAACGTATAATATTGACCCATATTCGGGGCATGGACTTGAACAATAAATCACTGGTTACTACATTATTTCATACGGTATATAACTACAGTAGAATAATTCCTGTTTTCGAATATCTTTTATTATTCATTTTATAAACGTGATATAAACATAAAAATGCAATATTACATACTAGTGAGACTTATTATAACAGGGTAGGCAGTATGCTTGGGAACATTCTGAGAAATATGTTGAGGTTTTTTTTGGTTTTATTAGCTGCATCTTTTGCATTCAAACCTTGTGACTTCAACATCAAATAACATCCATGGCACCTTTTTCGTAAAGGTGCACCATTATCACCTCTCATCTCTTGTAATTTATGAGTAGATATCTTAGTCTTCTTTGGTGGAGCTGCTGAGTCGTTCTGTTTAGAGTCGTTGAGATTTGGAGACCTTTCAATTGACTCTGTATACTGAAGTAGCGTGAGATTTTTGCCAGTAAGAGACTTAAAAATTATGTGACAGTTGATCAGGGTGGTGCTACATACAAGTTCTATAGCAAGTTTTTTATACCATGCCAATGATTTCCCTAGTGACGTATAGTAAGTTGATAACTGATCGGAAATGTTAACTCCTTGTTTTCCTCTATTATACTCTACTACAAGTTTTGGCTTCATTTTCTTGTTTCCTCTTCTGTCTGTCTTAGTTTCTACCATTTCGTCTCCGTAGCAAGTAGAAAGCATGTGCACGTCCCGTTGGTCTTTCCACTTTAGGAGAGTCACGTATTCTTGTTGGGAACTGCATATTTCCCCTTTTCGCAGGTTGGTACCAATAACATCTTTATCCAAGCATTTTCTGTGTTTTCTGATGGTACCTAGCAAGTTTGTTTTTTTATTGTATAAAAACTTTGCTGAGTCAAGGCTTGTATAGTAGTTATCAGTTATTATTAGTCGACCTTCTTCAAGGAGATCTTTTGTTAGGTTAACAACTGTCGATCCTGGCAAATCTAAGTCTGGTAATTTTTCACTCTTTCCATCATATATACTTGTATTATATGTCAATCCCTCAGGTGTGCATACTTTTATATAGCTTGATTCCATACTTGCTGGCTTTTGAAGGGTTATACTGACGGAAACAAAGTCTACCTCGGAATGGTATCATTGTTTCGTCAACTACGACGGTGTCTCCAGGTCTGTACAATTCTTTCGTCGTGTTCATCAACATATCAAGCAAAGGTTTGATTTTGTAAGTTCTAGTTCCACCTGGCTCCTCATTGTTTGCAAAATGCCAGCACCTTAGCACCAGAACAAATCTGTTACAGCTCATTGGAACACGATGGAATAAAGTATGGTGATATATTTGGTCATTTTCCAATAGCTTTCTATAGAAGGAAACTGCAGAATACCCATCACTAGAAGCAGTCCTGAAAAAATTAACAAATTTTCATTATTGTAAGTGAAACGTGTTAAACTTTGAAAGAACTCACCAATAAATGTCTCCATTTCCTCACTATTTGTATCTCGCCATCGTGAAAGACGCGAAGATCGAGACAACCTTTTGTGGCGAGCAGTTAAGCTGGATACCTGTTGGTTTCCAGAACCATCATGTCTATTGTTTCTTTGTTGATTATTGTTTTATAAACATCTAAAGGCTCAATATTGTCACCATCATATTAAATATCCTTCTGTAAGCCTGATTGATCACAAAACGGTAATCTTCCTATATTCAAGACGTCGCTACACCAAACAAGATTCATATCTTCACTGTCAGAACCATTATTTATATCTTGTTCGCTAATGTCATCTTCCGTGTCCTCCCTCAACTCTGACTCGCCCGAGGACGAAGAGGACAATTCTATAAAAGCAATAGCAATTTAATTTATGTATATTGATGAAAAACCAGATCAAACCCATTTACCTTCAGATTGATAGTCTGGGTCGATAATATCATCGCTATCTTCATTTATGTCACTCAAATTGTCAAGTTCATATTGTAATTCCGCGTCAGTTCATGGTATTCTATTTTGCCGCATTATGACAATGCAAGCGTACGAAGTTACAACAAAGTTTACCGACAATTATGTTCCCGATTTCTTGATTGCGAATAATAAACAGCACGTGCTACACAAATATCTCCACTGAACTGAAGGAATGTGGCAGTTTATTTCCGTATACTGACGAAAAAGAACGAACCAAATATGACGCATTGGACTCCAAGCATGTAATTCATCAACTTCAGAGTCCCATGCCCCACATACGGTACATCGCTATTTTATATGAGGGACTCCTAGACATTTATTATGACTACTCATATGGACAGTGAACGTGTTAAGTTGTGTAACAGTAAGGTTAAAAATGTAAAATTTATTCCAAATCAAATAAATAAATAATACTTGAGAAATTTTGCTACATTCTTATCTCAGATAAGCGTGACTTGTATCAATATTTCAGCCAAAAAATAAACTCAGGATCTAAAAATAGAAGCAATTCTTGGAATCAGGGTTATCTAAAGAAATATATGACTTGTGACTAGATAGCTTGCAAGTTGTAACCTGTCGGATGTATACAGATATATGTATATCACGTGATAGATAAACAAAAAGCAAATAGGCAAGGGATTGATTTTGGCTAAGATGAGAGTTTGCTTCTGTACTAAAGTAGAGGGTTTTTATCACGGATAAGTGCGTATGCACTAAAAGGGCTATTCTTGGCCTAGGTCAGCATTTGTATCTAGATAGTGAGTCTCCGTAAAATGGTGATAAATAAACACACACCCATCGTTTAGGTCTATAATTTGGACAATATAAAAGTAAACAACCTGCAAATCGAGCAGCTATGCGTTATCCTTTTATATTTTTCTGTGTACATCCTGTTATCCAATTATCAATTATCAAAAAAATACCCTGCGAAAATGTGTATGATTCATGAGCTTTAAATGCGTTTTTCTCGGAAAAGGTTGCTCCTAGCGACATCACTAAAATATACCTTTTTTTAGGAGAAAAGATAGGAGAATCGATTTTTCTAGTCCAAAATTGCATACAGTGTAGCACAAAAAAGTTGCAATCATTTTGTAAGACCCTTTCTGGTATAGGCCTAACAAGGATATTCCACTATGTGGATTTAAGTGCTCTTTCGGCTAAACTCAGTTGAAGTAGGGAGGGGTTTCGGTTGACTCTTATTCTGTTAAATAAGTTTTTGACACCTCAGTTTTAATACATGTATTTGAATTTTAATAATTAAATAAACTCTTTTATACATATAATAAATTAGTGTAACTCTATCAAAATAAACAATGTTCTGGAAAAATAAATAGAAATAAAATATTATGTACAAACTAAATAAAAACTCCTATTCTGGCTGGTGGGTAGGCCACCCACTACACCTCTCGGTCCTGTTGGCCACGTACGGACGGAATCTATACTGGCGGTTCCCACGTTTTATTTTCGTTGGTAGAACTGTAATGAGAATTACTGTTGATAAAAATATAAACAACCACCTGCTAATTTCAATCCTAATAGTTTCACCCCAAAAGTGTTGTTTAACTGTTGTGTGATTGTGAGAGTGTTTTATACAAGGATTGATTGTCTTTCAGGTAATTTACTTTTATAATTTTTAAATGCAAAATTATTAATACGAGATTTCTCCAATGGAAATCACTGTCATATACTTGAGTACTGTTTGTTATTTCGTCGTTATGATATACGGGATTCCGTTTGTCAATCTCTAGCAAATTTGTAAATTTACTTTTTAATTGTGTTTACAAAGTTACGGTGGTTTTATTGATAAGATTATCGGAAGGTCGTCTTTATCACTCGCAACGGAAACGTCCTTGTATATTAACAGGTATAAAATAATTTAACGTGATTGTCAATGAATGTTTATAGGGGAAAATTGTAAAATTAAGTTAACCAGGTTTCTCTTAAACACGACTTATTATTTTACTTAATGTAAAGTGAGAATATACTAAATTTTAACTCGATATTACGGTCGGTATAACAACAGCTGTTGATTTATGATAGCAGGTCAATGTTATTGGTTTCAATGTACTTAATATACGTAAACGAGAATGAAATTAAAGGGGTTTGTAAATTAAGGATCTTTAAATAGGATTATGGATGGTTGATTGAGATTTGGGATTAGAATTTCTTTTTATTTAATTTACAATGACTTGAATATTTCCAAACTAAACTTCTTGATTTTACTGTGATTATTTTTATTCGGTTACGTTTAATAAAACAGTATTTTTGGAGCAGGTTTGTTTTCAAGTGATTTCGGATATGCTTTTATATGTTAGAGATCGGGACTTATACTGGGGTAATTATAGGAGATTCGATGGATAGCTCCCTTGCAGTCCAAGTTAGAAAACTCAGAACTAGACAAAGTAACTTTTAATAATAGGAAATTAACAGGATAAGCTCCCTTGCAGTCCAAGTTAGGAAACTCAGAACTAGACAAAGCAACTTTTAATAATAGGAAATTAACAGGATAAGTTATCTTCCTTCAAAAAGAGCTTAGCTAATCAGTGATCCTACAGACGTCGCTAAAATGCCTCGCCAACTGAATAGGACCGTAACGCCCTTAGGAGACCACCGAATTTCGTCAGCACTTTTTCCTAAGTACGGTACTAATAGCTAGTTCCTTTCAAATCGGAATTTATAGGTGGACAGGTAATGTCAACGTATTTTCTTTTAAATTAATTTGTAGTTCAGTTTGGAATAATTAACAATTTAAGTATATACTGGATGTACTTTAAGAGTCGGTCAGGTTATGAATTATTCTCGAAAGGAGAATTTTGACGAAGTGCAGGATTTCGGATTTGCAATAAATTCAATCAGGTAATAAATTATTATTGGAACGGATTTGTAGACGATATTCTACAGGAAATCTACGAAGATGAGTATCGTAGACAAGAATGCTAAATTATGTGCAAATTTTCGGTTTTATACCTGGTCTGGAAAGAGATTTAGGTGGGACGGAACGCGATGGGTTTGCACATCCACAAGAGGGGATCCTGTGCGCACGCAAAATTGTCGTTTTGTTATCATACCGGGATTCTGAAAGCGTAAATGAATTGTTATTTACAAATTATCTTTATAATTTCTTTATTTTAAAATTTAT
The DNA here is from genome assembly GCA_036346205.1 of Vesta saturnalis. Lineage (NCBI taxonomy): Eukaryota > Metazoa > Arthropoda > Insecta > Coleoptera > Lampyridae > Vesta > Vesta saturnalis. Next base: position 401,600 of record JARFJB010002004.1, on the reverse strand, counting down.
TTCGCTCACCGTATTTCTGGGTCGTTACAATTTAATGGGGTCGAAATGGTTCCCGCTGGCGCCCTCTAGAAACCACAACTAAATGGACCACAAATTTGAATTAGTCATTACAAAAAACCCCCGTATACGAAATTTGATGAAATTATTTCGGAACAGTCGAAAGATATTGAAGAAAACGCGATTTCTTTTTTCAACTTTCACACCCTGTATCTCGGAAACGAAGCATTTCCGGACCCATGTACATATAAACTTTTTTGCTTAGAATGACGAGTTCTAATACCCCTGTAATTTTGGCGGATTAGATAAGATTTACCCTGTATATCGATCCTGATTATTTTCAGTGAGAACGGCCGATTCTCCGAATTCATCTTGTCACTTAAACATTTAATGTACCTACTCAACTAATGAAAATATTATTATAAAATAATTAACATACACATGCGATGAATAGTTACAATATAAAGTAAAACTATTGCAGTAGATAATATTCACATGCTTTTAATTTCCCATGCAATTGCTTACGCAAAAGCAAGAAGTAGAATATTGATAGCTTGTGTAACAAATTGGAAAAATTATTTTCTTAATTAAAGATAGACTAGTTCGGTATAAAACGTAAAATCATTCTAAGTTTTTTTTTGTAATTAGTCTAATTTTGCTTAAAATATTTAGACTATCAATTCTGCACTCTTACACTATGACTATGACAGTATTTCTTTCTTACATTAAGAACGCTCGAAATACAAAGACATTGAAGTCGGAAATTTGAATCTAAATCTAATTTAGTTAGGCATTGTTCTGTTAATGATGCGCAAGTAAGCAGAGAGGGTTGCAATTTGATACGGCCATTAATGCTGTTCTCAAAGTCGAGAATAGCCCAAATGACAAAAAGTTCGCACCATCTAGTAAACTAGGTACCCTTTATAGATATTAGTGGGAATATATGACACAAATACGATTACTATTAAAACTGAATCTATTATTTAAGCAATTGTTAAACGAAAATCAATTAATCGATAATAATATATTTAAGCATACCATTTGATGACTTACTTTGAATAATAAATAATTAGAGGTAACCTGTAATATGGAGTACTTTACGATCAATTTTACCCTTTTATTAATAACGCTAATGCGTTCTCGCATTTGATTAATGCAGTACATTAATAGTTTTAGTTGATAAATTTATTAAGTCATAGTTTTATCATGAAGAACTACAATTGTAGATAATTCACTATTATAATTTAGAAACAAGAGTCGTAGGCATTGTTACAGGCATAATTACCCTTGTTACCAAAATTGACAATTTTGGAACTGAGTAAGATTCAATTTACTCCAAACTCTAAAATATTTTTTTATAAAACTGCTTTGGAAACTAGTATTTTCTTTTTAAAATTGTGCGAAAAAAATTGCATCTTTCTCTATAGTAATGAAAAAACGATTTAAAACTAAATAAAATAAATATATTATCTTTTTTTTGGTTTTATAAAAATTTAGTGTTTGTTTTATTTAACTGAATACTCGCTAAGTTAGATAATCCACAAATAATTCGGTTACCTCAAACCAGCAATTACAGCAACGAATTTACAGTATTAGTCAATAAAAGTTATACATTACGCAGATTGTTCATCCCCACCGCATGATTTTGATTAATGCGCTGTCTTAATTATTCCATCATAATAATTAAAATAAACAGTATTACCAGCAAGATTTGTCAATTTGACTAAATAACCAAACACTGAAATTAATGAACGTATTTTTCTCTTTTACACTTAATATTCTTGCTTATATTTTCTTGTCAATATAAAACATTTTAGCGTAAGTAAATACATTTTTTGTAATTTAGTTACAAAATGTGTTATGTGTCCTTTGCCCTGTGTACTGTGTCCTGTGTCCTGTGTCCTGTGTCCTGTGTCCTGTGTCCTGTGTCCTGTGTCCTGTGTCCTGTGTCCTGTGTCCTGTGTCCTGTGTCCTGTGACCCGTGTCCTGCGCCCTGTGTCCTGTGTCCTGTGTCCGTGTACGTGTACGTGTCCATGACCGTGTCCGTGTATGTGTCCGTTTCCGTGTCCGTGTCCAGTGTCCTTTGTCCTCTGTCCTGTGTCCTGTGTCCTGTGTCCTGTGTCCTGTGTCCTGTGTCCTGTGTCCTGTGTCCTGTGTCCTGTGTCCTGTGTCCTGTGTCCTGTGTCCTGTGTCCTGTGTCCTGTGTCCTGTGTCCTGTGTCCTGTGTCCTGTGTCCTGTCCTGTGTCCTGTGTCCTGTGTCCTGTGTCCTGTGTCCTGTGTTCTGTGACCCGTGTCCTGCGCCCTGTGTCCTGTGTCCTGTTTCCGTGTACGTGTACGTGTCCGTGTTCGTGTCCGTGTCCGTGTCCGTGTCCGTGTCTGTGTCCGTGTCCAGTGTCCTCTGTCCTGTGTCCCGTGTCCTGTGACATGTGTGCTGTGTCCTGTGTCTTGTGTCCGGTGTCATGTGCCCGGTTGTTACACGTCCAAACCGCACTAGGCGTCGTGTATGCTTACTACTGTAAGCGGATTGCCAAGCCAGCTAACAGGGAGATGGGCGTGGTCGAAATAAGAAGTAAAATGAATGATTAATACGCTCAAACACCTTACACCGATATTCAAACAGCTCAGTTCGGGAAAATATGTCTCCAGGCGCCAACACAATCCAAACTTTGCTAAAATAATTGTCTTAAGCTGAGTGTTAATTAACCCAACTTGATTGTGGAATGTAGGGTTGTGCTTACTCAGTAAACTCTCACACGAGAGTCCTACAACAAACACTCGTCTCAAACAATTCAACTCAAACTCAAATATATTTAGTACTACCCAGGTTATTAGAAACTTTTTGAATACACCTCGTATACCAAAATTTCCAAAACAAAATTTATCACTCAAATTTAACTACATTCACGTAACCAACAGTTATAAAAAAAAACTGAAATACACGGGTCGTCACAAACTTCCTGATTGTACCCTGTACATCCATAATACCAAAGTTATAACACGTTAACTGAATATTTTTTACGTATCCCTCGTATACATATAAAGTTAAATTTATACTTATTAATGAATAAATAGTTCTTCATTCAATGATCGATAATTAATTTTTAAAATTCCTAACCAAAAGAAAGGCAATGTCATCGGCTTAATAATTGTTCCTTTATGATACCTCTGAATCGTATGGGACATTCGTAAATATGTAAGTTCTCAAAACTCCATCTCTTAGTTATACTTAATGAAATTTTTAAATCAACAGCTTATCCGTCATTAGTGTACTGCGTTAAACGAAACTAACATGAAAATCTTCTATTTGAAATTAACCTGGCAAATATAACCGTTCAGGTTGTTCATTAATCTTAAAACCAAAATATGCAAAGTGTACATTTAACTTGTCAAAAACTAGGTCACCAATTAAGTAAACGTCACAAATGTATCTCATAACTCGCTAAATAAACAACAGAATAAAAGTTAACGATAAATATATATTGTCCTGCACAAAATATTAGTAAAAAAAACAAATGTTTACATACACTACAACAGCGTGGTTGAGAAACCAACCCACCACACCACTGTCAATACAAATTTGCGTTTCTGCGAAAATTCTTACTACTAAAACAGCCAATACAACATAACTCGAGATCGATTACCTTTTTCCTTCAACACTAATTAATTAAATAAAAATAAAAAAAAATTACACAAAGATAATCGTGCTCAACTGAGTTCTTAAATGTAATTCTTACTTAAAGACTGTCCATTCATCCTTCGCTTTTCTTTCTTCTCTCTTCCTGTAAACCAATTATTTGTAGTCCATGTGTATCCTTAGATTGCCTGAAGGCACATAACAAGTACTCACAATTTCACAAACACTTATTCCTTTCGGTACTCGCGATTAGTCCAACTATACGAGGTTATTACTCCAATGACCCGTAATAATCTGTACACGTTTGGTTGCCTCTTTAAAGTTTCTCGCAACCTTTAGGACAATTAAGCCCTTCCTTACACAAATAAACTTTTAATGTCATATAAAATTACTTTAACATTGGCTCAATTTACTACGAATATTTCGTTCACTTAAAGGTGGTCCCATAAATAATTTGAACTAAGGATC
>JARFJB010002004.1:390000-392500 GCA_036346205.1 Vesta saturnalis | reverse complement strand
GCATGCGTACCTGGTACCTCCAATTTACCTTTGGTTTACCGCCGAAAAGTACAGGTAATAGCGTGACAGCGTATTTACAGAAAGAAGATATTTACAGTGCTGGTGTAAAATGTCTACTTATTCAGCAATCGTTCTTAACCAATTATAATATAATATTATAAGCGTATGGTATTCTAATTGGTTTAATGATAACTATGAACACATTATTTTCTTTTTTGTGCATGTGTGCACGTATGTTTACGTGTGTGCGTGTGTGTGTGTGTCGTAACACGAGTGCGAGTTTGTGTGTTTGTGAGTGTACTCGTGTATGTGCGTATGTGTGAGAGTATGCGTGTGTGCGTGCGTGAATAAGTTGTGCGAGTAGTTCAAAACCCATTCCAGGAAGTATCTATACTTCATTATTACAAAATAAAGCATGTACTAAGAATTGTTATTACAATTCTTACAGTTATTACAGAACTTTTTAGTGTGCGGTTCAGATTTTTTATTACCATTGGTCACCCATAAATACAAACTTCCCTTGCAATACCGGTAACACGAGAAAGTATATTAAATATTAATAACGGTAAGGGTGGTCGAAGCAAGGCGATGACCCCATTATTGTCTGAGACCAATTAATGCATAGAGGAAACTATTATCTTTTAGGTTTTAAATCGTAGTTATTTTTTTTAAACCTTTATAGAAATAAAAAATATACGGTTTAACTATAAACAGGTAAGTACTTTAATTATGTGTAATAATCGGGAAAGTTTACATTTTCATACACTTACTACTATTTACTGTTCTGTGGAAGAGTAAGTAGTTCAATTACCCATGTTTATGTTTAAACCATAGAAACCAATTACGCAAGGTAAAATCAACCTACCGATCTAAACGTAGGCATGGTATTGTAATTAACGTATCTAGAGTGGTAACTAGGCCTTAACATTTGATCATATGTTTATGGCGCGGGCGAGCGCTGCATAACGAGTGCTATATTTTGTACGAAAAATGTTAAGACTTGTTACCACTCAAATCCGTTCATTAGTTAATAAATGCATTTATAATTTCCAAAAATATTTCATTAATATCTATAAGTTGCTTTCAACACCATGTATTCAACATTAACGTTAATAAACATGATCATTTGAAACGCGAAATGGGTAATGTAATTATTGGTTAATGCACGCAGTGCATGTGTGTTAAAGGTGCCTCAACATCCACCCATGCATGCATGTTAAATAGGGCTTAACATGTTACTGAACTATAAAATTAATAAATGCAACGAAAAGTATCGTTTATGAGTAGATAAAACTTGAACTAACAGAAAATGTGTACTGAACATGATAGTTACTTTAATCGGAAGTGTAAAGGTTTATATGTTATAAACATGTCTTATTAGTTCCCATCCTTAATAAGGAAAAATTGATTTAAGAAAAGTTTAATAGTGAAAATTCAAACGTAGTTTTAATATTAGTTAAGGGACAGCTACTGTTTTTCATGCAGTATCTCAAGTAATGTAGGTTTTGTTAGAGAAGTTCTAAACAATTATAAAATAATCTTGATTAGATTAATTCAAATCCAACTATAAATTACTTTCTTTTGCTTGTACCTCTAAATACTTTTCAACTTTGGATCTAAGATATTTTAAGGTTACTACAGAACAAAGAGAAAGTCAACAAGGAAAGGCACAGAAAGAAAATAAAAAGTTCGCGTGTTGGATTGTTCTTGAGTTTCCAATTCTCGTCTTGGCTGATATCCGATATCACTGTCGCCGGTCGTCACTTTTCAAATCGATGTCCGTCTACCCTCTTTTGCAGGTTATATTAAATGTGTTTTTCACTATAAATTTTACGTAGACATTTTACCTTTAACATTTATCTTTTAAAATACTTTTTAACTATACAAGATACATTGTATACTTAATCCAAGAAGAACACAAAAAATTCCATAGATATTAAGTTTAACTAGAAGGTATGAGATGTAATCAAAGCTGTAGAAGATTACTAAGTAAATGGAAGCGCTTTTGCAGGTGCTTTAAAGTTTAAACATAACAGTATACCCGGTTTTCTTTAGTCATTCGTGGCTTTTGCTTTGATTTTAAATGCGGAAAACTGTGTGAAAAGCAACACTCGTAAACCTTTTTTGCTTCAACCACATAGGGGTTAAAAAGTCTTACAGTCTGATGCTTTATTTCAAAGATCACATACATACCTGTACAATTAAAGAAAAAGCCAGATGTAATTGGCATTTTATACTTTTGATTTAGAGAAATGATCTGTTTGTATATAAACACCAAATAGAATGTAGTGAATAAATCGTTTTTTCAATAATCGTAAATGATTAGGACAAGCCAGATCTAATACTTATAATAAGAATTATCCCGTAACGAAATAGAATTTTGTTGAAATCTCAATGTTGGGGAAAATGCTTAGCTATCACAAATAAAGCGAAGTAATGTAAAATGGAGTAGAAAATACATTTTATTAAAAACGTCAATGTTTAAGTAAATAACATTACT
>JARFJB010002004.1:382500-385000 GCA_036346205.1 Vesta saturnalis | reverse complement strand
ACAGCAGTCAGTACATAATTATAGGAGGATTTTAACTGTACCCTAAATCCCCAAACGGACAGACAAGGATCTATCGAACGATACCTGATCTATCAAATTATTTGAGAAAATGATTTGAGAAAATTTTCAGGATTGTTGGACTTTTTAAACAGAGGTAAAGATATATTTTTCATACTATAAATAACACTGCATCTAGACTAAGAATATATTCTTCAATAACTTGTACACAATTACGAGCAAAGCTCACACTTCTTTTCTGATCATCTGTCCTCTGCATTTCTATTAAAGCCGGAAGATTAAATTTTCACCCCTTATTGGAAATTCAATAACATGTTGTTACAAAATAAATCATTCACCGAGGCAATGAAAACCTTTATACAAAATGAAATTCAGTATATAACCTAGAAAATATTTTAAGTGAATGGGAAAAATTAAAAGTGAAGATAAAAGATGTGGTAATATTATATCAACGACAAACTAAACAAAAACGTCACCTGAATTACGTATTATAGAGTTACAAAAGATGTTATCTTTAATAATTCAACTTCATTTACAACTGTGAGATTAATCGATCAGGCAAGAGATGCCTATCGTAGAACGTCTGAGCAACGGCTATTAGCCACTAAACGTGATATTCTTATAAATCAGGATCGTCCGACATTAATATCACATATTGAGCATCCATTTAAACCTCTTTCTAGTTTAAACCACAACAATAAGACAGTTGAAGATTTACCTTCTCTCTCGTCCATAGTCGTCAATCATTTTAGTGAAAAATATAAAGTCAAACCTGTAAAACTAAACACAAATTGCATCTTGTATGATAATCTATCGAAATTATCCAATGTTGAACGAAAATCATTAGAACAACAAATAACGCTGGATGAACTAACTAACGCTCTGCACTCATTGAATGGAAAAAGCGCACCTGGTCTAGATGGATTAACTGCAGATTTTTATATCTATTTCTGGGAATATTTGAAAGATCCATTTTACAAAATGATAATGTCAGCTATCGATTATATGCATTTACCAAACTCAGTAAGTAAGTCAGTAATCACCCTTTTACCTAAGAAAGGAGATAGATTAAATTTGGAAAATTGGGGACCTATATCACTTTTAACAACAGATTATAAAATATTAGCTAAAACTATATCCATGAGGTTGTCTAATGTCATCAACAAAGTTACCGCTCCAGATCAAAGCTACTCCGTACCATATAGATCAATGTATGACTCCCTTCATCTCCACAGAGAGTTAATTCACTTTGCCAACAAACATAACATCCCTCTGGCTATAGTAAATTTAGATCAAAAATCAGCATTTGACAGCATTCGACACAACTACTTACGGCATGTTTTAAAAAATGAATTTTAGTGATTATTTCATAATTGTGTCAAATTGTTGTATAAAAACGGAAAAGCGCATATTAGACTTGGTCAATTCTTACAAAAGCAATCGATTTTCAAGAGAATTGAACAATGTCCTTTATCCGGTCCTCTATTTTCAATTGCTATTGAACCCTTACTGTCCTTATCAAGATTTAGACTTCGAGGTTTATTAACGCTAATCCGGAATCCATAGATATAAAAATAAGTGCGTATGCAGATGATGTTTCGATGTTTGTGTCCAATAGGAAGATTTTGTACGGATACAAAATACTTATGAGTTATACAGTAAAGAATCAGGTTCAGAACTCAACCACGACAAATGTAAAGGTTTTGGGTCGGCAAATGGAAGGCAGGACGATTCATAAATTTCCGCTGGTCTTCGGAAAGTGTAAAAGTGTTAGGTATTAATTTTTAATAACAGTTCCTCAGACTCAAACAAGCATATGAACTCTTGGACAATGCTCTGACGAACAACCTCGCAAAGTGGGAAAGCAGATCGTCATCACTATCTGTATTAGGAAAGAAAAAGTTATAAATCAGTTTATATCCGAAACTGTTGCACATTTACAAGTTACAAATTATCCATGCAACAACAAAGCGTTACAACATAAAATAGTTAATTTTATGTGGAGTAAACATTGGGTATCAAACATTGATCTATGCTTACCATTGAACCAAGGAGGTATCGGTCTTAGTCATCTTCCTTCAAAATCAGAGCGATGAGAATATGGACTGCTCAAAAGCTTTCTGCTGGACCAGAAAACAGAGTTGGAAATTAATAATTGAAGAATCTTTAAAACGCTCAGATCCATGTGGCTACACTTGGCAATGGTTTTCCTTCGAAATAGATTTCCTTCAAGCCATTGGTATCATTTATAGCCGACCTTATTAAAGTTTTGCAAAATACAAATATAAGAATGGACAATCTTGATCCTTCTAGCATACCACATTTCCTTCAACTTTGTCGACATACCGTACCACCAGTTCTTTCATCACGATGGACAGATTATGGGTTCAATATTGTAGGAGATTTAGACCAAACGGCGCATGGTTAACTAACAGTGCTATGCTACTTCAAATTAAACATGCCCATAAAACTATATAAGACG
>JARFJB010002004.1:362500-377500 GCA_036346205.1 Vesta saturnalis | reverse complement strand
GCGCTTCAATAGCATAATCTGAAACAACATTATCAGAAAGGTTTATAACTGTTTTTTTACAATCAATAGATGGTCTATTATTTTGTTGTTTGTATAGTTTATTAAATTTTTCTTTCTGACGTTGACGTGAGATGTCAAAATTTATTTTCATAGATTTAAACGTTATAGAATCAATTTTATCCCAATCTTCTTTATTCAATATAGATGAAATTTCTAAATGTAAATATAAAAGATTTTTATCGGTGTTATCCAATAACTTCCTAGTAATATGTATTTGATTACGCAGAAGAGCATTTTCAGTTCTTCTGTAAATATTATTCGCTTGTTTGTTATTAAAGTTTCTTTTAATATAGATAAAACTTTGGAATAATCTTTTGGTCTCGGCATCGTAATAAAAAAGTGAGTGACGATAATAATTGTGCTTTACGTTTCCTTAATTTTTCAAATTGTCTGATAGAACGATAAGTTTTCTCCCTATAAAGGACTGAAATATAAAAATGTAAACTTTCACCATTAACACTCATAATAAAATACTTATCTTTTTTGAGGTTTTTTAATGGTGTACTTTAAATTATACAATCTAAACGTTTCGATAACACAGTTATCTTCGTCAGTAGTAATGTTTGTTAAAAATTGTTAAAGATGTAGGAAACAATTTTGTCAAATTTGAAAAATGAAAACATAAACATAAGCCTGCTATTAATATAACAGTTTGGGAAACATAAAGCCAACTATAAAATTTTTAGTAAAGAATAACTAGGTTATAAAAATTAAATTTCATTAAACTGCCTCGTAGAGAGTGTTCTGGTTTGTCATCTATGAGGCAGTTTAATGAAATTTAATTATACAAAAATTTATTAACATACAAAAAAATTTACTAACAACAATTTTCAATGTTTCAAACGTTTAAAATACCATCAATTTGACGTCAACTCATAACCATGAATAAGAAAACTAGTAATGCTTCTATACATTTAATTTTCTGATTGATTTAGTTATTTGTTTTCTGATTTGTGTAGTGTTACTATTCTTGACATGAGGACTTCAGTTCTGGTGTCAACCTCGATTAGTTCACTTCCTGATTATGACGTTTTGGTAGGTTTAAATTGTGTTCGTAAGTGCTTCATCTTACTCTTTGCTATCTCACCTAGATTTCGATTTATTTCAAAATGTGCGTGTTAGTTAGGTATGTTTGGTCTTACGACGACTGTGGAACAACATGAAACCTGAATCTCGTGAATAGAGTGGCTTCTCTCTCCACGACGAAGCATCCCTAATTTGCCAAGGAAATAGTCGTATCTTGATTTACTGATTTTACTCACTTATCGAACGTGACAGTGGTAGTTGTGTTATGTACCTCTTGGTTTGAGACTACCTAGATAATTGAATTCTCGACCTCAAGTCTCGCGATTATTTATTGTTAGTCCGGAAGGATTTTTCTATTTTCATACTCTCAGTAGAGTGGCGTTTAGCCTTGATTTTTATAAAGTTGCACGATGACCGTTTCCGGTTCTCTGCCCACTGTCCCTTCAGGTCATGGTAGGTTTCGGTTTGTTCGACCTTAGATTCAAATTTTTTACCGGATACTCATTTTGCTCTTCTGATGGTGGTTTGACTAATACCAGTTAAAATTTTTACTTTATTTAGGTTTCGTCCTTGATTCTCGACTAGTGGCGTGTGCTGGTGGTAGCGCGTCATTAGCTTTGGTGCTGCGAGGGTCTTTCCTGACCGACATCACCACATTTTCCGTACTTTTCGTACATTTTCTTATTTTTAAATATTGCTTATATTTTAATTAGCACATTTTGTATTTTTAGATTTTAATAATTTCATTTATTAGCTTAGTGTCCAAATTTTAGGATGTGTAACAACCTTTTTTGTGGTTGTATTAAAAAGTACATTAATTTAGAATCGTTCATTTATTTGGCGTAATATTAGAAAAGTTTTAATTATTAATATGTAGAATTGAGAATGGCAATTTAATTGGCATTTCCAATATCTTTTAGGTGTAATATTACATAAAGTTATAGTTCCTTTCTTAAAAATTGGATATTATGTATCCGCGCAACGCAAGAAAACTTTCAAATACTCATTTGAGTTATTCTGAAAATAATTCACTTAATGCTGAACAGCAGTAAGCATGATTTTTACTAATTTTTTATATTTTATGCCATCATTGATGGTAAGTTATTTTCAATTCATTATATTTAAAACTAAAGTCTTTGCTCCTTTTCACTTTTAATTACACTTGCACTTACTTTGCACTTAGTTTGCAATTATTTTACTCATATAATGCATACATGGCATTTTATAATAATTACAATGGCACGTATAAGTCAGTAATTTACTAATCTATTTTCTTATTTAAATGGCAATTTTACTTGAATTACATTTTACAACGCAAGTTCTACATACTTTTATAAATAAATTTGGCGAATTAAACAAAAATTCAATAAAGTTATGGACACAATATATAAAGGAAATAAGCAAGACATTGACCTCAGTTCACCATTCGGCTTCATAGTTACCAGTTGTTTATGTATACTTCAAAGGTAATGGTTTTTATATAATTTTCTTCTGATTTTAACCTTTTCAATCAGATATTAAATAAACTTAAGTATATCATGTTATTTTATTTTCATTTTGATAAATTGTTTATTATTATTCCTTAACTAGGTTTTGTTGTTCCAATATATATATATATATATATATATATATATATATATATATATATATATATAAAAAGACAACATGGCGCTCATTTTATCATTTCTTCATAATTTTTAGATAACATTTTTTATGAATAAAGTAAAAAAATAATTAAGCTTATGAGAAAACATATTTTATTGTTAATTAAACTCTAAATTAGAATGTCCAATTAATTTAGATGAAATGGATTGATATTTGTAATTTTTTTTTTAATTAAATTATTGATCAATTAAAATTGATTAATCATTTTTTTTTAATTTATAAAAACACAATAACAACACAAACACACACACACACACAAAAAAAAACAAAAAACAAACAAAACAAAACAAAACACACACACACACACACACAAAAACAAAAAACACAAACAAAAAAAAACACAACCACAAAAAAAAACACAGCAAAAAAAAAACAAAAAAAAACAAAAAAAAAAAAAAAAAAAAAAAAACAACAAAAAAAAAAAAAATAAAAAAAAAAAAAAAAAACAAATACACAAAAAAAATACAAAAAAAAAAAAAAATAAATAAATAAAAACATAACAATAAATAAAAAAATAAAATAAAAATACAAATAAATAAATAAATAAATTTAATACAAATAAAATAAAATAAACATACAAATAAAACATAACACATAAACATACAAATAAATACACATAAATAAATAACAATATTAAATAAAATAAAAAATAAAATAAACATAAATAAAATAAAATAAATAATAAAATAAAATAAATACATAAATATAAAAATAAAAATTAAAAATATAAAATAAAATAAAATAAAATATATAAATAAACATAAAAATAAAATATAATAAATAAAATAAAATAAAAATAAAATAAACATAAATAAATATATAAATACAAATAAATAATATAAATATACAATAAAATAAACATAAACATAATAATACACATAATAAAACATACACACACATATACAATAACAATAACAATAACATAAATAAAAAAAAAATAAAACATAAATAAACATAAATAAAATAAAAATAAAAAAAAAAAAAAAAAAAAAAAACAAACATAACAAATAAAATAAAAAAAAAAATAAAATACATAAAAAAAAACAAAAATAAAATACAAAAAAACATAAAACACATACACAAAAAATACACACAAAAATACACACAATTACACATACACACATACACAACATACACACATAACATACACATACACATACATACACACATACACACATACACACATACAACATACACACAATACACACATACACACATACACATACACACATAACACATACAATTTATACACATACACACAATGACAATACAATACACACATACACATACACAATACACAACACACATACACACATACACACATACACATACATCAATACACATACACACATACACACATACACATACAACACATACACACACATACACATACACAATACAACATGCAATACAACATACACATAACATACATACACACATAACAAACATACACACATATACACACATACACACATACACATACAATACACAACATACACACATAACACACATAACAACACATACACATACATACACAATACACACACACATACACACATACACACATAACACATACACAATACAACATACACAACATACACATAACACAACATCACATACACACATACACACACTACACATACAACACACACAAATACACACATACACACATACAACATACACAACACATAACAACACACATACACAAACACAACTATACACACATACAACATAACACAACACACAACACACTACACACATACACACATACACACATACACATACAACACATACACACAACACACATCACACATACACACATACACATACACATACACACAACAATACACACATACACACACATACACACATACACACATCACACATAACACATAACAATACACAAAAAACAACACAAAAAACAACAACACACACACACACACACACACACACACACAGAACACACACAACACAAACACAAATACACACACAACACAACACACACATACACAACACACACACATTGTGTGTGTTTTTGTGTTGTTGTGTTTGTTGTTTATTGTATTATTATTTGTGTGTGCGTGCGTTTCTGCGTTTGCGTTGCGTGCGTGCGTGCGTTATTTTTTGTGTAATAAAAAATTTACCTTGTTTAACGTTGTTTTCAACATTCTATTTACCAAATAGCATAATATTTATAATATAGTGTTTAGATAACTGTTACCCTTTTCTGTATCTTATGATTAAAAGTAATATTTTATTAAGCAAGTTTTCAAAAATCGTATGTAAATATTTTAAACGTAATTAGCGACCTTACTAGAATTAAATATTAATGATTGAAATTAAACTTGAATTGATTTTGTTAATTGACCTAAATATAACTCTATGGTAATTATCAAAACTGTTATTATATTATGCATTTTGTTTACTTACTTGCATTTAATAGATACTGTTTTGGAATTTAATCAGATTAATAATATTAATATTCCATAATGTCTTACCACATAGTTAAATATTTAATGAAAGAAATCGTTTTAACAAACCTGAACTGTGTACGTTAATCTCAAGGATTACGTTCGATAATAAATTTTTATAATTTTAGGAAAACGTTAAATCTTATGTAATCAATTTGCATACAAAATTAAAAGCTCATTCGTTTGAAAGAATGATTTGTAAAATTATCAGTTTTAAAGATAATATATGGAAATTAATTTCATAACCACTTTCAAACATGCAAATTACAAATTAAAAATGAAAGATCAAACTCATCACATTATATGAAAAATTATTAGTTTTACATTAAATGTTTGAAATAGGATACATTTTAATGAAATTCTGATCGCGTGTAATGTTATAAGAATCTAAGCTCAATTGAGCTGCGCAATATACCATACGATTAATTATTTAGACCGTTCAGCTATGTTTAACAACAAATCTATGTCTATTTTTTCATAGGAGAACGTTAGATGCATTTTGATATCGGTTTAGATATAGATCATTATATTGCACATTGTTTGTGCAAATTTAATATTACATTTCACTTTGTACGTGCATGCATACTAAAGTTGAAAATTACATTGTAACTATGAACTGATGACAATGTGATAGTAACTACATGTAATAAATAATTTAACATTATTTTCAATTTTATCATATTTTAAAAAAAAGTGATTTATTTTACCTGTACTTTTGAAAATGTTTTGTTTATCTCTTTTCAAGTTAGTTTTATGGACAATAAATGATAATTTTACAATTTCTACAAATAGAAAATATGTTGTAGTATTCTTTTCTTTAATATATTCATATATGTACAAATTTATAATACTATCGAAATCGACGTAATATTCATTTGATTCTGCGTGCGTGCGTGCGTGCGTGCTGTTTATATCCTGTATGTGTTTTTTCATGTTGTTTTGTGTAATGTGCGTGCGTGCGTTTTGTAATGCGTTTAACGCCAAATGTAATTTCTTTTCTGTTTATCTTCCATATCATTTCGGTGCTATTAATAATTGCGCCCTTCTGGTTTGGTAACCCAACGCGGTTTTACTTTGCCTCGGCTTTGCTCAATCGGGTTTATTTTATAAACGGGTGTGGTTCGTAATAATTACTGGATGGGCTTAACACTGTCCTTAAATAAAAATTGTAAAGCATTTTTTAAACGTATATTAAAATAAAATAAAATAAACAAAGGTAATTAACAAAATGTATAGAACTCGGTCCGGGTCCTGGGTCACTGGGTACGTCGCTTCTGTGAACAAAAGGTATTTTTAATCTATTCCTTACCTAAGAGGATACAAATTTAAGTTACGGTCCTGTATGTACAGTAGCGCAGTGTTATGTTCTGCCGTGGTTGATCGAAGCGCCAGCGCAATGAACCGAATCGTTTGAGAAAATCGATATCGTGTTTATACGTTAGTAACTCTGGAGCGCTGAAGCAAGGATGTTCTACTCCTATAATACCGCGAAATGCCGTTCAAACGCGAGGATTGGTCTTTTCTTTAATTAACCGGTTTAATGCAAAATTGATTGTTTATCTAACTAAATTAAACTGGTCTCTATACTAAGTTTAATTATTTATAATTAAACAAGGGAACAAATACTTAATATTACTTTAATGGTTTACGTAAAGATTAATAATCTACGTACTTTTAATTTTTTACAAACGTTCTCGCACCAGGTATTTACGATGGTTATATTGACTACTAATTTATACTATAGGTTATGGAGGTATTCCTCTGCAATTCAAAGACACCGTGTATGGTTTTCGTGTTATCTGTTAGTAAGTGTTGAGTTTCGAGGGATTTCATTGTCCAGAAGACGAAGGCGGGCCTGTCTTTACTGTATATACTAGAAAGGTCGTAGGTCTTTACAGCCCTGTAACAACCCTTCACCCTCAAGTGTTTTGCGAGATCCGGGGGGTTACCCCTTTCTCTGGTATTGTGGTGGAGTGACGATGGGATCTACCTGCGTGCTACTCTAGGTGTTAGTGGTTGGTATTACGCGGGGGTTACCCTGCGTCTCTAATTTTGTGTGTATAACTCCTGGAGCTCAGCCCGGAAATTTACGGTCTGTAGTGTTTGAGTGTTTCAGAATGTATAACTTTACAACTTACGTGTCTATTAAATAGCAGTACAGAATTGAACTTTAGGTTGCCCGATCGCGAGGACTCTTCGTGAACAACGTCGGTGCTTACGCTAAGCAAACGGAACGGTCGGCTGCTGGTACGGAACACGGAGTTTCGTCGGTGACTAACATCGGTGCTTGCTCAACGGAACGGTGGCGGCTGCTGGATATCGGCTTTTGAATCTACGGAATTCATTCTCTTTTTTATGCGCGTCGCGAGTTTATAAAGGTGCATCTGTGGGCGGCTTCGCGGCTACCGTGCGGGGAATGCCGTTATGCGATTGGTTAAAATCGTTCTGACGTGCAGAAACTTACGGTTTCTTAGAATACACGTCAGCGGTGATGAATAAATTATTGTTGTGCAATATCGCGTAAACTTATGAAATCTTACATACAGGATGGTCCGCAATAATTTATTCTAAAACATAAAGTACGACTTGGTTCTTTACATACCACCCTTTCCTCTTCTTGCGGAAGATCCGTCCGCTTGACCTTCATCCGCCATCAGGCAGATGACGCTGACGCGGCGGCGATTGCGTCGCTGGCGGCGGTTAAACCCGGGGCGGTGGCATAAGGCGGGCCGGTTCGGGATTTCCTGTATTAGGTCCTTATTCCTCCGGTGACCTCTTGTCCGGCACAAATGTTCCGGTGTTCCGGTCTTGGGTCTACCGTCGGTGTGGAGCCGGGGGACCAATTACCATCTCCGGATGGTCCTGGGGCGGTGTGGGGGAGCAGGCGGCGGCGATGGTTTCCCGGAGGGGGTTACGAAGGCTGCTTCCAGGCCTTCGGTCCCGGGGCGGTAGGTTGGTGGCTGCCAGGGCGAGATTCGTAAAGGGAGCTTTCGGCGGATTAGGTTTAAAGGGGCCATGTTGTGGAAGATAGCATTTCTGGTTTTTCCTTTTTTCTTTATATGATTTGAATACGCGGGTTTTTAATAGCCGTTAATTTTTCATCGTTACCATTGGTTGTTGGTCTAGTCTGATCGGTGACGTCAGTCGCATTTCTCAAATCTTTTACATGCGCTTCTCCCGCGCTTTTCTTACTACCGGGTTCTCGGAGCTCGACAATTACGGGCGATTTTATTTTATACACAAGGTAAGGACCGGCATACTTTTCGCTAATTTCGCGGAAAATTCTTTCGCTTTGCTTGGACAGGTAATGTGTTTTACGATATACGAGATCTCCTTTGCGGGGGCGGTAGGCTCGGTGACGCAGGTTGTAATGATACCGTTGTACTTCAAAGGTCTTTGCTAATGAATCTCTAGCAAGTTCTTGTAGATCTTTTAAATACTTCATGTGTTGCGCTTGATCAGCTGCGGTTACGGCGGTTGCTTCTGTTGTCGGCGGTTGTTTCTGGGTTGACCATGCCCCTAGGTGGTTCTAATTCTCCCGAGATTAAGTAAGGCAGGGGAGAAACCAGTTGATCCATGCTGTACGGTATTGATAGCGGGCTATTTCAGGCAGGTGAGCGTCCCACTCTCGCTGGTTGTTTCGCGTAAATTGTGCGATCATCGTCCCGATCACTTTATTGGTTCTTTCCACCGGGTTGGCATGCGGGGAGTATGGTGGAGTAGAACGATGGTTGATTCCATGCTCCCTCAAGAACGTGCGGAATATTTGCTGGTAACTGTGGGCCGTTATCAGAGATCAGGTGTCGGGGAGTTCCAAAGCGGTATATTATTTGTTCTTTTAACGCTTGGATAATCGGCGGACTGGTAGCGTTACGGAGCGGTTTAAGTTCGACCCACTTAGTTAACCGGTCTTGAAAAACTAACAGGAATTTATATCCTTTCTTGGAACGCGGCAGCGGTCCGATAAGGTTTAACATTTTCCACGGATGTCCAGGTCGCGAAAAGTACATTTCCCTTGCGGCTTTTGCGTACTACCTTTATAAGTCTGACAACTTATACACGTTTTACGTATTTTATCACGTCGGATTTTATGGTGGGCCAGTAGTAATTGCGGTATATGCGGTTTTTCGCAATTCCAGGTGTCCTGCGGTGGGGACATCGTGACATTCTTCCAGGATATCTCGGCGTTTTTCTGGCGGTATACAAATTTTCCAACTAGGATGGCTTCCCATCTCTTTTCGGGTGTCGGATCAGGGAATGATTTAAATAGTTGACCTTCCTCTATTTTATATCGTTGGGTGGATCAGGGTGTTCTCGGACTTGTTGTATCAAGTATTTATACCACGGACAGGTTATTTCTTCGGTTTCCTCCACCTCTAATGGAGACAGGTCGGCTTTTACTTTATAATCCTCGTATAAGCGAGATAGCGCGTCGGCCAATTGTTCAGTGCCCTTTACGGTACTCCACCTGGAAGTCGAACTGTTGTAGTTCCATTATCCAGCGGGCTAGACGGGATGTCGGTTTCTTAGCGTGCGAAGCCCGAGACTTCTATGATCGGTTAAACGGTGAATTTATAACCCTCTAGGTAACTTTTTGGTTTTTATGGACCATACTACGGCCAAACCTCTTGTTCAATCGTCGAGTAATTCCTTTCCGCGGGGTTCAATGCCCTGCTGATGTACGCTATCACTCCATTCGGTGCTTGTCCTTGTGTTAGCACGGCTCCAATTCCGGTGGTACTGCGTCGGTTTGTAATACAAAGGTTGATTAAAATCCGGACAGGCTAATACCGGGGGCGGTCAATGCTTGTTTAATGGCTTCAAAGGCGTGATTTTGTGTGTCGGTCCACTGATATCTGGTGTTCTTTTTCAAGAGTTCGGTGAGCGGTTGACTTAGTTTCCCGGCTAACATTTGGGTACCACGATGCCAGTCCCAAAAATTGACGGAGTTGCTTAACGGTACGGGGAGCGGGTATTTGGATAATTGCGTCGATTTTTCTGGATCAGGTAAAATTCCTTTTTGCGGGACGGTGTCCCAAATATTTGAGTTGGGTCTGACAGAAGTAGCATTTGTCTGGTTGTAGTTGAAGTCCGTTATCACGTAGTCTCTTGAATACTTCCCTTAGGTTATGGGTTTCTTGAAATGTTTTTCCCAGGACTATGATATCATCTAGATATACAAAAGCGCGTCCAATCAGTTCTGGACCAATAATAGAATCTAGGAATCTCTGGAATGTAGCAGGGGGGAATGAAGTCCAAACGGTAGAACTTTGAATTGGTATAGTCCACGGCCGGGCACTGTAAAAGCGGTGATGGATTTACTTCCATCTTCTAGGGAATTTGCCAGTATCCTTGTTTCAGGTCTAAGGTACTGATATAGCTTGCTTCCGCTTGGTCTAAGATGCCTTGAATATATGGTAACGGGTATGCATCTTTGATGGTGACCTGGTTAACTTTTCGAAAGTCGACGCAGAATCGATATGAACCAGTTGGTTTCTTAACCAACACTACGGGAGAACTCCACGGGCTGTGGGACGGTTCTATTATGTCCTCTGCGAGCATATTATCAACCTCTTGATTGATAAGTTCTTGCATTGCTGGATTGCGGGGATAGTATCGCTGTTTGATCGGTTTAGCATCGGGCACGAGTGAATCTTATGTATAACATCTTTGGCTTTTCCTGTTACCTTTGTGAATTTCCTCATCTCGGTTTCCAGGAATTCTTTAACTCCAGCTGGTCTACGTCTGGTCCATGTATTCCACTCAATCCTCCTTGTACGGAACTTTGCAAGGGGATACGTATTCCGGCGATTTCTAGTTGTTTCTGGTGTATGTGTAGGCCTGAAGGTTTCCAGCGCGTCTAATCCAATCACAATGTCGGTGGACAGTTGGGGTATGTAATAGGGTAACTGGAGAGTTTTCCTGCCTATCTTGGCGGGGAAAATGTGCCGCGGGTTTCAGTCATGGAACTGTCGGCAAGACGGTTGCAGCTTTTAGCGTGCTCGGATATATGGTTGTTAATTAGTAAATTCTTTACTTTCTCGCCTATATATGTTCGGGGCTCCGGTATCAATTAAAGCATTGATGGTTTTGTTAAAGACCATAATCTCGAGGAAGAGTCTATCATCTAGGAACGATCTAATCTTTTATCTGGTTTCCTTCGTGTAAACTGCGCTACGGTTTGTAGCCAAGTGGTCCACTCGCTGGCGGTTGTTTTGTTTCCAGGTGTAAGGCCGGGGTAGTAAAAGTTCCTGGTGTCCCTTTACCGGCGTCTGAAGTTTTCCGACCGCGGACAGGGGCAGTCCTGATAATACACCTTCTTTGCTGCATCTCGAGCAAAAAGCTTTGAACGGTTCTCTACACCTTTCTTTGAAGTGTCCGGTTTTTCCACATCTCCAACAGACGGTGGAGCGGTCATACGGGGTGGTGATAAGTGTTGGAACGGTTTTAGTGGTGTTGATTTCACGGGGACGGTGTGCTGGTGTGTCAGGTGCTGGTGTTAGACCACTAAGTGTACCTTCTGGCGGTTTGGACTGGGAGACGGCGAGTGTGTCCAAGGTAGCATTTCGAATTGGGTAGCCAACTCGAGAAGTTCGGTCAGGTCTTTAAAATCTCTGGCGGATGTAATATTTATATTCCACCCTCAGGTTGTCATACATACGTTGTAGTTGTCCTTCTCTCGACATGTTTCCATGGCGTCGCATTAAGGTCAGGACGGCGGTTACGTATTCCGTAGCTTTTTCTCGGGGTTTTTGCAATCTATTTCGGATTTCCTCCTCTAGTTGAAATTGATGTCGCGGTGGTAAAAATTGTATTTTAAAACTGACCAAGAAATCTTTCCAAGTCGTCCAGGATTGTTGATGGTTTCTGTACCATAACAGGGTGCTTTCCTTTAATAATTCCGGAAGGGCGAGTAATAGGTCACGGTCGGTGATGTTGTAGCAGGTTTGTAATTCCTCTACTCTTTCCAAGAAAGAAATCGGATCGCTGATACCGTCGTATTTCACACCCCATTTGCGTATTCTATCGCAAATATCGGCGCGTCTGGTTCCGGTAATGTCTAGGTGTTCCCCAGCTGGTGGGTGGCGGTATCCGGAATGTTAGTTTTCTGGTGTTGTGTGGTTACTTGTCCTTCTCCGGTGCGTATGTTTTTATTATCCTGGCCGAAGTGCATCTACATTCCTCCTGTCTCTAATTTATATTTCCTAGCTTCGGTTGCTAATTCATCCTTCTTGAGATGGTAAATCCATCCCACTCTTGGTGTCGGTATCTTCAGAGTCCTCGGTATACTCATCCTGTAACAGACAGATTAGTGTCTCTGGAAAACAAAAATATGTGATTACTGGTACTTCTGCGGTCCTTTTGGAATCTGTAAACGGAAAATTATTTAAGGTGTTCAGTGTTTTCAGCCCCGTTTGGGGCCATATGTAATGGCCCTTACTTTTAACGCCAAATGTAATGACCCCTTCTTTCTCTTTATCTCTGGGTGATCTACGTTTTGCTACTTATGTTATTGCGCCCTTCTGGTTTGGTAACCCAACGCGGTTTTACTTTGCCTCGGCTTTGCTCAATCGGGTTTATTTTATAAACGGGGTGTGGTTCGTAATAAGTACGGATGGGCTTAACACTGTCCCTTAAATAAAAATTGTAAAGCATTTTTAACACGTATATTAAAAATATTTACAATAAAAATAAACAAAGGTAATTAACAAAATGTATCGGAGAATCTCTTGGTCCGTGTCCTGGGGGTCACTGGGTAAAGTCGCTTCTGTGAACAAAGATAGTTTTTAATCTATTCCTTACCTAAGAGATACAAATTTAATTACGGTCCTGTTTACAGTAGCGGGTGTTATGCTCGTGCCGTGGTTGATCGAAGCGCCAGCGCAATGAACTTGAATCGTTTGAGAAAATCGATATCGTGTTTATACGTTAGTAACTCTGGAGCGCTGAAGCAAGGATGTTCTACTCCTGAAGTAATACACGCGAAATGCGTATACAAACGCGAGGTATTGGGACGATCTTTCTTTAATTAACCGGGTTTAATGCAGGCAATTAGATTTTTATCTAACTAAATTAATTACTGGTTCTGTACTAAGTTTAATTATTATAATTAAACAAGGGAACAAAATTAAATTTCTTTAATGGTTTACGTAAAGATCTAATAATCTACGTACTCTTTAATTTATTTACAAACGTTCTCGCACCAGGTATTTACGATGGTTATATTTACTAATTTATACTATAGGTTATGGAGGATTTTCTAAATTCAAAGACACCGTGTATGGTTATTACGTGTTATCTGTATGTAGTAAGTGTGAGTTTCGAGCGGGATTTCAGTAATGTCCAGAAGACGAAGGCGACGGCCTGTCTTTACTGTATATACTAAGAGAAAGGTCGTAGGTCTTTACAGCCCTGTAACAACCCTTCACCCTCAAGTGTTTTTGGAGATCCGGCGGGGTTACCCTGCGTTTCTCTAGGTATACTTTGTGGTGGGAGTGACGATGGGATCTACCCTTCGTGCTACTCTAGGTGTTAGTGTAGTTGGTATTTCGGGGTTACCCCTGCGTACCTCTAGGTTATTTGTAGCTCCTGGAGCTCAGCCCGGAATTATTTACGGTCTGTAGTGTTTGAGTGTAAATTGTCAGAATGTATAACTTTACAACTTACGTGTCTATTAAATAGCAGTACAGAATTGAACTTTAGGTTGCCCGATCGCGACGGACTCTTCGTAACGAACAACAAGTCGGTGCTTACGCTAAGCAAACGGAACGGTGGCGGCTGCTGGATATCCTCGGTTTCTGGGACAAGGTCGGTGGTCAACGGAACGGTGGCGGCTGCTGGATATCGGCTTCTTGAATCTGGGATTCTCTTCTTCTCTCCTATGCGCGTCCGAGTTTATAAAGGTGCATCCGTGGGCGGCCTTCGCGGCTACCGTGCGGGGAATGCCTTATGCGATTGGTTAAAATCGTTCTGACGTGCAGAAACTTACGGTTTCTTAGAAATACACGTCAGCGGTGATGAATAAATTATTCGTTGTGCAATATCGCGTAAACTTATGAAATCGTACATACAGGATGGTCCATACATAATTTATTCTAAAACATATAAGTACAAGACTCTGGTTCTTTACAGCTTGTGCGTTCGTGTGTGTGTGTGTGTGGGTTTGCGTGCGTGCGTGCGTGCGTGGTGGGTGCGTGGGTGCGTTGGGGGTGTGTGTGCGTTGTGTGTGTGCGGTGTGCGTGTGTGGGTGTGCGTGTGGGTGTGGTGTTGTGGTGTGTGCGTGTGGTGTGTGCGTGTGTGGTGTGTGTTGTGGTTTGCGTGTTGTGCTTGGTGGTGTGTGCGTGGTGTGGTGTGTGGTTGTGTGTGTGTGTGTTTGTGTGTGTTTGTGTGTGTGTGGTTGGTTGTGTGTGTTTGTGGTGTGTATTGTGTGTGTTTAATTTGTGTTGTTTTTTTGTTTTAATGTTTGTGTGTTGTGTGTGTTGTGTGTGTGTGTGTGTGTGTTGTTGTGTGTGTGTTGTTGTGTGTGTGTGTTTGTGTTTTGTGTTTTTTTTGGTTTTTTCCTTTTTAAAGTTTTGTTGGTGGGTTTTTTTATTTTGTTTCGAAACTTAATTGTTTATTAATTAAAACAAATTTAAAACTTTACTTTTAAAAAATTTTAAATTTGTTAAAACCAAAATTAAACTTTTTTTTTAAATTTAATAAAAACCCTTAATTTAATTCTAAAAAAATAAAACAAACCAATTTTATCTTAAAAAACCTTAAATTTGTCCAAATTTAA
>JARFJB010002004.1:345000-355000 GCA_036346205.1 Vesta saturnalis | reverse complement strand
GTGTGTGTGTGTGTGTGTGTGTGTGTGTGTGTGTGGTTGTGTGTGTGTGTGTGTGTGTGTGTGTGTGTGTGTGAGTGTGTGAGTTGTGGGTGGGGGTAGTGTGTGTGTGGAGTGTGTGAGTGTGTGATGTGTGAGTGATGTGATGTGTAGTGTATGTGATTGTGTGTGTGTAGTAGTGTGTGAGTGTGTTGTGTGTGGCTGTGTGTAGTGTGTAGTGTGTGATAGTGATGTGTGTGTGTGTTTGATGTGTATTTGTGTGTGTGTGATAGGCGTGTGTGTGGTGCGTGTGTGTTTGGATTAGGTGTGGAAAACTGTGTGGTATTTAACTTGTCACTGTGTTTGTATACTGTGTTTAGTACCTTATTATACCAAGGGTATAATACCTAGTACTCATTGGTAGAGGCTTTTTATTATAACCAAGGGTAAATCCTTGTTATGAGTACGAAACTTAATGTTTATTCAATAAAACAAAATAAAAACAAACAATTATACTTAAAAAAAACCTTAAATTTGTCAAAACAAAATTAAACATTTTCTTTGGGCTTAAACTTGGAATAAAAACGCCTGGAACTAAGTGCTGAAAGGAGTGAAAGGGGCAACTCATCTTTATCTTCCCCCGAGTATTGTGAATGAGACTTATGACTCATCCACTTGTCTTGCATTTCAGCTTGCCTTCCTTCATATCCACTCTACATGTTCATTTCCATGTCACTTAGCTCTGGTACTTGCGTGTCACTGTCGTCAGTGACAGTCTCTGTTAAGCTACATCCTGCGCGTGTATCCAATTCCATTTCCTTCGACGTGGCATTATCCAACTTTCTTCCATCTATAAAAAATAATGTGGACTATTTTGGACAGAAGAAAAACATGAGAAAATGTCAATATTTACCCTTGTGTGTTTGTGAAGATATAGGATGTGTTAAATTATTTCCCGTGTTATCTCGCTTCAGAAACCTTAAATTATGTTCTACACTAAGCAATTTCTCAATAGTTCCGTTAGAAAGTTTATTTCTATCCTTGGTATGTATACGAGGAAACTCACGTTCAACAGATGCACTTGATGATGGAACTGACAACATTCCAATAGCTATTATTGCGATGTCTGAAACCTCTGAAAAATTATCGAACGTTTCCCACCACGTGAGTGGATTTCCCGTATTCTTCCCATCCCAGTATATATATATATATATATATATATATATATATATATATATATATATATATATATATACACACGGTTTGAAAGGACCTTCTTTTTGTATATATTTGAACTAGGAAGAAAATATATTTGAACGACGTGTTTCATTCTTCCAAAATCCAAATTACTTTATATACAATTCTAAATTGGAAACGGGCTCGGTTTTTTCTGTGTCGTTAAGAGACTGTCCACCAAACATAGGGTCTAAGATATTAGTCAAATTGTGCGTAGATGTAACCAAAAAATCTTCCCTTTGATGAATCACGTCATTTATTTTTTCCACATCTTGCTGACTAAAATGAGAACCACACTGCTTTCATTTTCCTTTGATACCAGTAAATATTTCTGGGACACTGGAAATTGAAGTAGAATTTGATTCGGCGATTGCAATGCCATCAGCAACTAGTTTTAATAAATCGTATGTTATTTGTAATTTGCACCAAAACGATTTATTTCTGTTATCAGGCGTAGTAGTGTCATCAGTATCCAATATTACCTTTCTATTTTCTGGCAACAACGTAATCTCATCATCAATAGCTAGTTGCTTCAGTACCGTTTGAGCTTTCAATACGCTAGGTAACATCTTTACCACAGAATACCAACGTGTATTTACTGATAAAGACAATGTTGTTCCTTTTATTCCCTTCTGAGCAGCGTATTTCTTCATATATTCTTTGAATTTGGCATACTTCTGAAGAGAATCTCGTATTTCTCTTACAATCGATTTGGTTTTGTTTATAAATCTTCCGTATCGTATCTAGCTTACACAAATCCTGAGTGACCAGGTTAAGGGCATATGCGCTACATCCATAACAGAAAATGTGTGGATATTCTGATCTCGCTATTCTCCACATTACCTTCATGCTGCTAGCATTGTTCCTGACTATTGCAGTAAATTCCAAAGAGCCAATTTCTTCTATCACTTCTTTATTGATGTGAAACCAATAATCAGCAGTGTGGTGATTGCTACCAGTATTTAAGCTCTTATAAAGTAGAGGTGTGGAGATTACAAAATTTACTATTGAATGATGTCGAATATTTGACCACCCGTCAATTACTAGAGTCACACCTGGGCTCTTAGCAATTTGCAATTCGGAAATAGCCATTACTCGATCGTATCCATATTGAGAAACTCCCCACGCCGGGAGTTTGCGTCTGTTACGCAGAGTATAGCTACAACGAAGACCACTCGCCATTTCTACAAAATTCCTTCCTTCTATTATGCGAAATGGTAATCTGTTAGCATAAAACGTTCGTGCTACCAACATATCCAGCTTTTTAGACTTGGAAGATGTTACTACATCCAGATACGACTTTATAGATGCCTTTATAATAATTTATAGATGCCTGTTTGGGTTGAGATTTTGGCACATGTACAGAACCTTTGCATCCTTGTGACAATTTTTGTGAACTCGCTGATTATGCTGCCGATATTGATGATGACAGTAGCAGAAGCAATAGAAACAGCTGCAGTTTCATCATCAGAGTTTGAATCAGAAACGGCGACCGACATGCCTCTGTCTGTATTCGATTTTTCAACTCCAATTGCGCGTTTCTTGCTTTGTTTATGTAGTCATTTATTACTTTCAGCCATCAGTTTAGATTTGACATTGTCCTCGACGTTAGTGCATGCATTAACTATGTGGTACTTCAACTTGGCCGCGGATTTGACTAGAAGCTTTTCGCAGAACAAACACTGAGATTTTCCACATACCTCATCATTTTCAGCAAAATTCCAAACCTCAGATATAGGTTTTGTTTTTTTTTCGGAACTCGTGTTTGTGACATTTTCTGCTTCTAAAAGAACATTTTTCGTCTGTAACAAATTAAAGTGGAATAATGGAATCAATTACCAGTGACTTATCTAAGCTAACAAGTAACAAACGCCTGCGCCAAAATCAAAAGTCAAAACGGACCGTAAAGTAAAGCAGAACGTACTATACTGACTATAAATATAAAGTTACAACACAAACACCAAACACGAAATAAGATACGGATACGAGACACAACGCACAACGACAGAAAGACAAAACTAAAAGCTGATAGTATTTTTGCTCTGTCCCTTCAATCGCAGATCGCCTTCAGGCCCTACAGACGAATCTCTTACAATAGTTACAATAAAACTGACTATTTTATTCATAATGCCTAAAATTAAAAAAAAAAGCGGTTCCTTTAGCGGCGTTTTTGGCGGTATTAGAAAGAAATCGCTACCGATTCCGCTGTTACCGTATTAAGATAAAACTTTAGACAACGGAAGGGGTGAATATTGAAAAAAAAATGGATGGCCTCTGAATGTTTGAAGGAATATTATGAACGCAAAGGGTCTTGGTGTTATTTAATCATAATACACTACTTTATGAAATTTAGTAGTTGATTTTTGATTGCCTTTGAAGAACTCCATAAAATTAATATCATTGATATGCAAGACAAAAACTGGGTTCATTGGTGAAGTTTCTGAAGGTTTGTTTTACTATTTTATGTATTTCTAATGTATGGGATGTAGACAATTAGAAAACGCCTAGTTTATAACTGAATATTTTCAAAGATACCAATGTCATATAATTAGTATCGGAAACTGAAAAACTGATATCGTTTGTGAATTATTTCTTACCATCAGTCTTTCATAAGCTTACTTTTGTCGGGGGTATAGCTCGGTTATACAGCTAATGGACGAGATAATTTTATCTGAACGTTTTTACCTTTAAGGAGAGGGAATTTTCCGTATTATGATCAAATCAGATATCAAAAATACTTATCTTTTAGGTTAAAATTCGTTACTAAATGACGCTACGAGTACAAAGTTAACACTAGTTTCTATTTCCAAACTGCCATTATATTTTCCACTAAATTCTAAGCAAATTTAGGTTTTAACTTGATTTTGGAAGAACATAATGATTACAGCAGGGAATATTCAGTTTTAACCAATCAAAGCTAAGTCGCGCAGTGAGCTCCATCTTCACACAAATTTCTGAAGTATTAGGACGATTCCAGTTTAATATCGGTATTGTTTACGGAAATGTACGTCATTTGGTCTTCAACCGATGCTCCTTTACAGCTTATCGGTATATTTAAGAAGTGGTAAAATTTTATATCCTTCCTTATTCACAGAAGATGGGAAATCAGTTGTTCCAAAATAATAATACTTTCGCCATGTCCCACGAGCTTATATAAGAAGATAGCGTCAACTTGTTGCTATGACCACGTTTTCCTAACTTATATCCTACAGAGTATGAAAGAAATATAATTCGGAAGAGATTGAGAAACATAGGTAATCCCCCTTAGATACTAGAAGATCTCCGAGATGAACTGCACGTTAGTTGGGACGCAAACATGGAAGACTCGTAATTCAGATGCTGGATTCTCTGCCACGCGAGGCAGAGTGTAGTATAGGCAAGAACATTTAATAAATTGTTACCTTCCTGTAGTAAAGCATGGCTACTGAATTTGGTAAAAAATTCGCATTCCTCATTAGTGTTGCAATTCCCATGACACTAAGTATAATTGATATAATTAGTTAGTTGGTAGAAAAACGTCAATTTTCTGTGCAACGGAAAATGATGATATTGTTTTCCAGCATATTTACTGTACTGGCAGTGCTAGTTGTACGCATAGAGATTTCGGTCACAAATACCCGAATATTGTTAACCGATGGGGATCAATTGATGAGGAATGGTATTAATACTACTGCATCTCTAAAATTGCCATGCTGTCGTACAATTAAGATTACACTATCGTATTCGTGTTAATATGTAGACTGCCATTCTTAGGAATCGGTTGCTCGCTATCGAAATGAACACTTAAATACAGAACAATGCACTACTTTTCTAAATGGAAGGCTTGAAAGATAACCCAGTTCATATTCGGCAACAAATACTATTACCATAGTGGCGTCCCAATTAGTTCCTAAAGTTTATTAGCAAGACGCCGTCCTTTATTCAAAATTTTCCTGTCATGATTAATTATTTGATAAGTAAAATACCAGTACTGATAATATTCACGGAATTTATTAAGATAAGGTGACTCGCTAAATGCACAGGTGCAAGCAATTATAAAAATTCGTAGAAGTTCTAGTAAAAGTTAAACATATTTCATAACGTTGCATAAAATTGCACAATAATTAATCATGCATCCTCCCTCCAGACGTAAATCCCAAAAACGTTTAAAAGTTTGTATACGTCAGAGCATCTACCACCAATACGGGTTTACGGAATCTCACCACCAGAGTTTCGTAACCACCCTCGCGAATTCTTTATAAAAACGCGGCACGCGCTGCTGAAATAAAAATTAATTAAAATTGTTTTAATATCGTCGCGTTCGCGCCGACTGCTACCTGTTGTAAACCGTCCGCCTGTAACCGCCGTCCGAGTAAATTCGCGACTCCTCGACTCAATAGCATCACCGAAGTCAAAAGGTTAGAGTTGCAGAGATCTAACGTTGAAAGTACGTAAGTTGAGATACCTGGTGATAGGGATATGCAGGGTTGTAAGCCCGACATACTCTTTTACTACTAGACACACACCTACACTGTGGAGTTTGAAGGGTAGTTGCCCGACATTCCATTGACAGAAGGAGATCCTTTTACGTAGTTTAACAGGTGGTTGCCCAGATTACTAACGAAGGAGACCCACACACACACACCTACACTGTGGAGTTTAAAGGGTAGTAGCCCGACATTCCATTTGACCGACGGAGATCTTGTACGTAGTTAGCGGGTAGTTGCCCAGATTACTAACAAAGGAGATCCACCTATACAAATTTACACGAACACTACAACACAAAAACCACACCTCGACAAACGTACCAGCAACCGCAAAATACCTGTAATAAAAACCTCGTCGGAAGAGTAAGCCGAACACCTAGTAAACACCGCTAATTCCAGAAGTCTAGAAAACATAACCGTAAAAACTAGACGTGTCCGTCAGTATTAAATTATCGCCTGTAAAATAAAAGAAACCACCACCACCACCAAGAAAAAACCGTAAGTTGCACCGTTGGCAAGTGTTACCTGTAAGCCAGAAACTATCAGATAATATCTCGTGTTAAATAATTCAAATCATTATTGTTAGACGCGAAAAATTCACTTTAAAATAGAAAACGAAGGTTTTATATTTTAAAATCGGCCAACATAACAAAAAGCTTTTATTTTATTTAAATAAAAACCGGTACACTAAAATAATTAATATCGTAAAAGGAAACAAATAATACGCCGCTACCGTACACCAGCTACCTAAATAAACGAAAAGCTTTCATTTATTTAAAAAGGGCAAGAATTGAATGTAAACGTGAAGGAGTTTATTTTCCTAAGAAAAGCAGGTATAAAATTGGATTACTCTTATACACTTATAACCGACCGCTTTAAAATATCGATTATTTCTTTAAAGGCTGAGTATTGAACTGAGTGTCTTATCGCGCACGTGTTTATACAGCGTTATCTTGCTACCGGCTTCTGTATTTTATACAGGGACGCATTCAGGTAAAATTATTTATTTATTTCGGCAATTAACCAGTATAAATTGAAACAGTCAAAGGACGTAAACTAAAAGTCAAAACCCCAACCCTTCTATTAATGTTACATTACAGAAACTCCAGAGGACCACCTAACCATTAGTTCCGGGACCCACCAGGACGGAGGATGTCTACCTAACGATCTTGTAGGGAGAAAATCAGTTCCGTACATTTACATGTATCTATATCTTAGATAAATAATTTAAATAACCATATTTTAGACGTGTAATATAAATAGGAAATAAAGATATATATATATATATATATATATATATATATATTGTGTATATATATGAACCTTTGTAATCTATTTGTTCAACGTGTTGAGAGCCTGAATAACGAACCCCGATCCTTATTTTGCAAGTACAAAATTCCGACTGAGCTAAAAGGGCAAAGTGAGAATTATTCATTAATAGTAAACACCACGCAGTTCCGTACATTTAGTAAAGAGGGACACGCAGGTCCGTACATTTGCTTAAGCAGCAAGCCTATATTAGGGCAATAAATTACATTCGTAATGGCAATGTCATCGTCCGTGTCTATGACTCCATGATTTGGAGATGTCGGGTTTGTATCAGACTCAACGACCACATTACTTATAATTTTTCCTTATTTTTAAATTACATAAATCATAACAAAACAACCAAACATACAGTTTCCATATATTTTCGATTTTGAAGTGTAACTAGACATTAATTTGTTATTTGCCATTTCACTTCCCTTTAGCTCTATAACTGACTTGTCAAATTTTGTTACGCCCATTATGATTTACACTATACAAAAGTAATTATGATGCAGGACTAACATTAATTTTAGGAATTCCAATTTAATTAACATAATTTACAAACTAGTAGGAAAGAAATGTATGTAACTTTAATTGAAATAAGGAGTTTTTAAGAATGCGAAAGAAAATTTATGGCATAAATTTAGTTTCTTGCGCTACTAAGAAAGAAATGTATTTTACCGTATAATGTCGGATAAGATTTACGAATGATAGTTATTAATGACTTGGAGACAAGCTCAATTTTTTAATAAACGCATTTGTAAGACCAAAAATGGAGAATGACGTTATAAGATGTAACCATCAAATTTATGACTTCATCTACCTTAGATCTTTTTGGTAATTTTCTTTGTAATAATGTAATTTAGATAATTTTAATATATAAAATACAACTGCACATAACACTAAAAATACGTGTTAATAAGTGAAACATGTTATCCATTCAGTTTGAAATTTGCTCAATTTTGAAATTTACAATTATTGTTTACTAAGTTTACATCTTTAGACTTCTTTAAACATAATGTTGTTTTCAGATTTTTATTTTATTAAACTATAATATGATTCGCAAGCAAAGACTGTAATTGGTCGATTAATTACAAACCTATAACATGCATTTTACATTTTAAAATGCTTAAAGGATATTATATAAACGTTGAAATTAAGAGAAGTGTAGGTATATAACTACAATAGAAGGGAGACACCTCGCCTTTAACTTTAAATGCTCTTTAATTGTTTTTAATGACCTCCTTCCCCTTAACGACGAGGTATTTCCAAGGTCATGTCATTATCCATATTGGTGATTGTAGATTTTTATTAATCTGCGGATTAACATTAATGAGAATAATTTTGTAGGAAAAATATGATTTAGCACTGTTACCTCAGATTGATTTATTGGATTCGCATTTTAACTATTTGATTCAAAATAATCATGTTTAATTTAGTTCGAAGAAATAGAGGTGAACCACTAGTGGATCATGCATTGGATACCGATTTAAGAGTGACGCACGGTTCTCTTTGGCTTAAGGTACTTGTGGCAGGTAAGAAATCTTGGAGTTTGTCTCTTGAAATCAGCTTCTGACAAAGAGATCTTGGTTTCTGAAAGAAGATTCAAGATGCAAGTCCAAGATGTTAATTTCAGCCACAAGGACCTTAAGCCAAAAAAGCACACGACGTAATCCACTGGTGATTCACGCTTCATGCGGTATCTATCGCATAAACCTCCGGTGGTTTATTTAAAACACAGTAAAACACAGTATGATCTATCGGTGGGTTATGTGTTCTTATTGAAATGAAAAAAAAACACCTCGTTTCGATGAGAGTTTAGATCTTAAATCTTCGATTCCAACATGTTGACTTCTGCGACGACTCCTACTTATTACAAATTTCCAAGGAAAGGTGATTTACATTCACACTTATTATGTGATAACTGAAAATGATAATCGTCCTGTTTTGTATGTTTGCGAATTTCCCTGTTTGTCAGTTCCTTTGTTTCGGGTGTTCCGTTTTTTAAAGTTAGCTTAGTTTAGTTTCTTTGATTTGGACGTTTGGCTTACTTCCTATAGCATGTTTTGGCCTCTTTTGTAAGCTTTCTTGCTTCTTTCGTTCAAGTTGTATGTTTTTGGGTGTTTGCTAGCTAGTTTTTTTGTTATAGTGTTTGAGTGTTTGGATGTTTACTCCGTGTATTTCTACGTTTATGGAGTTCACATGTTAGGGCACTTACTCGAATAATAGAATCTTTGTTTGGCGGGTTCCATGCTTTTGGTTGTACGTTTGTGTCTGGATTTATTGACTACTGATTTTCTGCATGTTTTCGTAGCTTTCGTATGTTTCGTGCTTATTAGGGGTATTTGGGTGTTTTCAGTGACTTGTTGGCTAGTTTCTTGACAGATCCAGATCCCATTTTAGCTTTGTTTATCTTTAACAGTAATTCGCATATTTGTGTAGTAACTGTTTTTGACATGGCCTTTTGTATCTTTTTAGACTAGAGTGATTTTATACTCGTTTTACCTAAAAGTTGTTTTCAACCTCGGGGAAAACACATGAATCTCAAAGTGAAGGTTGCTTAGGAACCCAATTGTATGTTACCTTCTAATTATACCAAAAAATAGTAATATATTTTACTTCTAACCCATAAAATCTGACTATACGTCGCAAACTGTATCATAACTACTAATTATACCTCATGATGGTGGTATAAACTGTAACTTTTAATTAAATCACAAGATGAAGCTAGCATTGCAAATGGAGCTTCTCTTAGAAATTGTGGATTCCACGGTGCACAAACCGCTGAAAATGAGAAGCTGTTAGAAACGTCGACCAGAGTACGGTGGTATTGTAAACTGTATATTAACTTCTAGTTATACCACAAGATGTTAATATTAGTTGACTTGATCGCCCCATTTCCTTAGTTTTTGCTTTTTGAGCGCGACGTTTCGGAAGCGGACCCTGCTTCCGTCATCAGGTTTAGTCCTGAGAAGGACTGTTTTCGCACTTGAGTCGAATTCATATGTTATATA
>JARFJB010002004.1:337500-340000 GCA_036346205.1 Vesta saturnalis | reverse complement strand
TACAGAGTGTAGACGCATATTTTATAATAACTGCACAAAGGTCCCAACGCATATCTTCTTTCTTACCACTATTCCTCTCTTTCTGGCTCTCTCACACAGACACACCACAGATAGACGTATATTTTATAATAACTGTCACACAAAGACCACTAACGTATGTCTTTCTTCACCACTGTTCTATCTCTCTTCCTTTTCGTCTCTCACACAGACACACACAGGGTGCAGACGTGTATATTTTATAATAACTGTCCGCAAAGGTCCCAACGCATGCCTTTCTTCTCACCATTGCTTCTCTCTCTCTCTCTCTCTCTTTCTTTCACACTCCTCACACAGACACACACGCACGTCAATTACGTAACATCTCTAAGCTCATATTTGGGACTGTGTTTATAGTATAATTATTTGCCGGTGATCTAAGGTGTGCGTACGCTAAGCATAAATATACTGTTTATATATGATCTATAGGTTTATACAAACGTGCAATGGTTAAGGTCTTCGTTTGTTATTTCAGAAGTTTACGGTTCGAATCACAGACTTTTTTTATAACATAAGTTTCTCGATACATTTCCTGGTATAATATAACTTATTGTGTTCACGGTTGCGCACGCAACTGGCAAGTGCTCATACCTTCTTCAGGAATAAACAAACGTTTTTTTGTTTACATCAACACGTAGCCGGTTGACATGATCAAAATAAATTAAATAATGTTTTTAATTTTGCCGAATAAACTGATCTTAAAATTTAACGATTAATCCGAAATGGAAAACAGATATTCCATTTGAAATAAGTGTTATTGAGGTTTGAAGTCATGTAACCTCGGATGAATACTTTGGGGTTGTAGAGGACTTCAATTAAAATACGTCGAAACGTATCTTCTTAGGTTTTCAGAGCCCCAGAATACTGATTCCGAAACAGGCTAATTAAAGCAGCTCCAAATTTTCATGTTTTTCCACACTGAACAGAAAATTTTGAGATAAAACATCTTATATGACATTAAAATTTAACGATAAATTAAATATTGGAAAATAATTGTTTATTGAAAGCGCTAGAATTTTCCCTCAGAACCCTAACGTTCCTTCCGATCCTATCCTGACCACACCCATTTAATCCCACCATGCATAGTGTAATGTATGTATGTATGCTAATCCATGATTGTGGCTGAATAAACTTCAACTGGGAGGGAATGAAACATTCCTTTTATCGCCTGCCTCTTCTACATATGTCCAGTTTACAATTAGGGAAGTTTTGATTTGATTTTCGCGTTGATAAAATTTACCCCAGAAACTGTTTAACATAAGCTTTGCTAGAGATCTAAGAGCGGGGTTTTTCTCAATAGAACCAGGTTCGAGCTCTACACTCTCGTTGATAAGGAACTCTGCAATGTAAAGGATCTGGTCTTCTTGTTTTGTACAGTTAGAGGGCCACCCTGAGGCTTCTTGCTTCATCTTTAAGAACATATTTATGAAACCGGAAAATAGACCACCTGATCTATCTGTTTTATCATACTGTGTTGTGTTATATGACCAGATTTCTTGTATTTGTACTATATTGTGCCCCCTTTTGACGGCTTCTACGATTTCGTCTGTAAACCATGTACCGTGAAGTGTTCGTTCCTGAATATGATGCAAGCATTCTTCGTTACTTATTTCTTCTACATATGTGCGACAAATCGGAAACGTAAGTTTTTGATGTATCCTCATAGGGAGCACCGAGTGGTAAAGATTTTGAGGTGGTAGAATTGAACACTTAATTATACCGTCGGGAAAGACACCCTTCGTAGTAAACTCGTCACACTCCCTCCCAACATATACCCGTGGGTGGCCAGTTGGAAACCTTCCGTATTTACAAACCCAGGGGTTCAATGAGCACACATCGACGTATTTAATTCTTTCGCCGGGTTTTGCTTCATATCTTAGTTTCGTACACTCCATTCTACCACCATAAAATGCGTCGCGTGGATTAAGAGGTACATATCTTATCAGGGGGTGGTGTTTTAAGTATAACATTTTTTGGTTTGTTTTTGATTCTAGCGAAAATTTACATTCCCACATTTCAGTGACGTCATATTCTAAATTTTTAAGACGGAATGCTTTTGATTTAGTATTTTCATATCTCTGCTCTATGGTATTGTGTGGATTGTCAAACAGCGGTGCATGGCGTTGTGTTTTAAAGCATATAGGACAATCGTGATAGTAACACCCGTAAAACTCGAAAACTTGGTTTGATGATTCGCAATAACCACTACTCTCAAGCCATACGTCACATACCCTCTCTGCTTACCAGCGTGTTGAATAGAAATAACTCTACGGTCCTCTTCACATACCAGCCATTGTATAGCACTTATAGATTGTTTGTCTGCTTTTCGGTAACCAGCTTTGGGGATAATTCCAATTGTATCGGGTTGTAAAAATCGTGGTCGATACACCAGATTGCAAGCTGAGGTTATCGTAAAGGCCTCGACAAACGGATCATCCAAACACCCCTCCAAAAACAGTCTTCT
>JARFJB010002004.1:297500-322500 GCA_036346205.1 Vesta saturnalis | reverse complement strand
TTTCTTAGAGCCCCAGAATACCGATTCCGAAATTCGCAGAGGTCAGGCTACACCACCCCGCAGCCGTCAAAATTTTCATGTTTTTCCAAATAATTCGAACACCGAAAATTTTGAGATAAAACATCTTACATAAATTGACATTAAAATTTAACGATAAATTAAATATTGGAAAATAATTGTTTATTGAAAGCTTAAGGACCTTTTTCCGTTTCTATAGCTTCTGGGATTATGCTTTCCTGGGTATGGATAACAGAAGCAAGTAACGTTATGTTATTCGTATTAATATAACGTCCAGTTTCCAGTTGATGGGCTGACATTGATAAAGTAGGGTTAAACTGCTTTATACAGGGTTCCCCATTTTAGACTATACAATTTAAAAGTCGAATAAAAACTTTCTAATCAAAGTAAATTAACTTTTTAATGGACTAATATGAAGCTTATTCTTTGGGATTTATGACTAAAGTAAATAACAATTCAAGTTTTAAAGATCATGTCTTCCAAATGCCCTCCTTCGACTTCAATGCATTTTTGAATTCTAAGTTCAAAATTTATCATCACTCGGCGAAGCAAATCTCCATTTATTCCTGCAATTTCATTTCGAATCTGCTCCTTCAGCTCCGGAATTGTTGCGGGACGACTTGCAAAAACTTTTTGCTTTAGGTATCCCCAGAGAAAAAAATCGGGGGCCGTTAAATCGGGAGATCTCGGGGGCCAATTCAAATTTCCAAATCGGGAAATTATACGGCCGTCAAAAAAATCTCGCAAAAGTCTCATAGTGAGCCGTTGCTCCATCTTGCTGGAATAATATGGCGCCATTTAGTCCTCGTCTAATTAGTTCTGGGATAAGAAACGTTTGCAACATGTTTATGTAGCGTTCGGAATTAACTGTAACAGAACGGTTATTTTCATCCTCAAAAAAATAATGACCGATAATTCCAGATGATGCTACACCGCACCAAACAACGATTTTTGGACTGTGGAGGTTTTTGGTAAACAGTTCGTGAGGATTTTCTACTCCCCAGTATCTAAAGTTTTGCTTGTTAACAACACTGTCCAAATGAAAATTTGCTTTCGCTCATTAGCAAATTATGAATTTCTCCACGATGCTGATGTAAATTTTCACAAAATGTCACCCTGCTCCTTTGTTCAGATCACTGAGGTTATGCGCCATTTGATATTTATAGGGTGAAATTTTATATCTTTATGCAGAATTCAGTGGAGACTTCCTTAGATATTCCTAGGGCAAGTGATTGCCGATTAGCCGATCTCAGGACTTTTGTAAAGGCAACTCTCACTCGTTCAATATTTTCAGGCGTACGCACCGTTCTTCGACGTCCAGGTTTTTAATGTTTTGCACAGAGCCATTTTCACGCCAATGACGAACCCACGCCGCAATTTAAAGCGTGTTGGCATCGCCCCAATTATTATTTCCAAACTGCCGTCGAATGCACGCCGAACTTGTTCAAATGAACCAGTTCTAATGTAGACTTCCACAGAAAACACACGCTCTTGAATCGAATAATTCATAATGCAATGAAAATTGTTAAACTGGAGCAATTATATCGTTTGCGTATAACGCATATTTGACAGAAACACTTAAGTCGTTGTTTATAGACAGGTGCCTCCTTTCTCTTTAAAACTTGAATTGTTATTTACTTTAGTCATAAATCCCACAGAATAAGCTACATATTAGTCCATTAAAAAGTTAATTTACTTTGATTAGAAAGTTTTTATTCGACTTTTAAATTGTATAGTCTAATATGGGGAACCCAGTATATACTTATGTACTTGAGCTCTAACATGTAACATGTGGTTAGTTTGACCCAATGTATATATATGCTCATCCATTACATAGTATCTCATACACACTTTGACTATCGTCTTGCGTTTGCGCTTGCGTTTACATTTGCGTTTGAGTTTGCGTTGAGTTTGCGTTTGCGTTTGCGCTTGCGCGTATGATTGTTCTTGTGCTTGTGCATGTGCTTGTGCATGTGCTTGTGTTGCGCTTGCGCTTGTATTTGTGCTTGTACTTGTGCTTGTGCTTGTGCTTTCTTGTCTTTTGTGCTTGTGCTTGTGCTTGTGCTTGTCGTTTGTGCTTTGCTTGTGCTTTTGCTTGTGCTTGTGCTTGTGCTTGTGCTTGTTTGTGCGTGCTTGTGCTGTGCTTGTGCTTGTGCTTGGCTTGTGCTTGTGCTTGTGCTTTGCTTGTGCTTGTGATTGTCTTGTGCTTGTGCTTAGTTTGTGCTTGTGCTTGTGCTTGGCTTGTGCTTGTCGGCTTGGGTTGTGCTTGTGCTTTCTTGTGCTTGTTTGTGCTTGTGCTTTGCTTGTGCTTGTGCTTGTGCTTGTGCTTGTGCTTGTGTTGTGCTTGTGCTTGTTTGTGCTTGTGCTTGTGCTTGTGCTTTGTGCTTGTGTTGTGCTTGTGCTTGTATGAGCCTCCTTGCCTGTGCCTGCCTGTGCCTGTTTCTGTGCCTGACTGTTTTGTGCTTGTGTTTGGCTTGTGCTTGTGCTTGTGCTTGTTTGTGCTTGTGCTTTGTTGTGCTTGTGCTTGTGTTTGTGCTTGTGCTTGTTTGTGCTTGTGTTTGTGCTTGTTTGTGCTTGTGCTTGTGCGTTGTTTGTGCTTGTGTTTGTGCTTGTGTTTGTCTTTGCTTGTGCTTGTGCTTGTGCTTGTGTTGTGCCTGGCTTGTGCTTGTGCTTGAGCATGAGCCTGTGCCTGTGCCTGTGTGCCTGTGCCTGTGCCTGTGCCCCTGTTTCTGTGCCTGTGACCTGTGCTTGTGCTTGTGCTTGTGCTTGTGCTTGTGCTTGTGCTTGTGCTTGTGCTTGTGCTTGTGCTTGTGCTTGTGCTTGTGCTTGTGCTTGTGCTTGTGCTTGTGCATGAGCCTGTGCCTGTGCCTGTGCCTGTTTCTGTGCCTGTGACTATGCTTGTGCTTGTGCTTGTGCTTGCTTGTGCTTGTTTGTGCTTGTGCTTGTGCTTGTTTTGTGCTTGTGCTTGTGCTTGTGCTTGTGCCTTGTCTTGTTCTAGTGCTTGTGCTAATGCTTTGTGTCTTGTGTTTGTGTTTGTGTTTGTGTTTGTGTTTGTGTTTGTTTGTGTTTGTGTTTGTGTTGTGTTTGTGTTTGTGTTTGTTGTGTTTGTGTTTGTGTGTTTGTGTTGTGCTTGTGCTTGTGCTTGTGCTTGTGCTTGTGCTTGTGCTTGTGCTTGTGCTTGTGCTTGTGCTTGTGCTTGTGCTTGTGCATGAGCCTGTGCCTGTGCCTGTTTTGTGCCTGTGCTGTTTGTGCTTGTGCTTGTGCTTGTGCTTGTGCTTGTGCTTGTGTTTGTGTTGTGCTTGTGCTTGTGCTTGTGGCTTGTGCTTGTGCTTGTGCTTGTGCTTGTGTTTTGTGCTTGTGCTTGTGCTTGTGCTTGTGCTTGAGCTTGTTCTTGCTCTTGTGAGTGTGCTTGTGCTTGTGCTTGTGTTTTTGTGCTTGTGCTTGTGCTTGTGCTTGTGCTTGTGCTTGTGCTTGTGCTTGTGCTTGTGTTTGTGCTTGTGTTTGTGCTTGTGCTTGTGCTTGTGCTTGTGCTTGTGCCTGTGCTTGTGCTTGTGCTTGAGCATGAGCCTGTGCCTGTGCCTGTGCCTGTGCCTGTGCCTGTGCCTGTTTCTGTGCCTGTGACTGTGACTGTGACTGTGCTTGTGCTTGTGCTTGTGCTTGTGCTTGTGCTTGTGCTTGTGCTTGTGCTTGTGCTTGTGCTTGTGCTTGTGCTTGTGATTGTGCTTGTGCTTGTGCATGAGCCTGTGCCTGTGCCTGTGCCTGTTTCTGTGCCTGTGACTGTGCTTGTGCTTGTGCTTGTGCTTGTGCTTATGCTTGTGCTTGTGCTTGTGCTTGTGCTTGTGCTTGTGTTTGTGCTTGTGCTTGTGCTTGTGCTTGTGCCTGTGCTTGTTCTAGTGCTTGTGCTAATGCTTTGTGTCTTTGTGTTTGTGTTTGTGTTTGTGTTTTTGTTTGTGTTTGTGTTTGTGTTTGTGTTTGTGTTTGTAATTGTGTTTGTGTTTGTTTGTGTTTGTGTTTGTGCTTGTGCTTGTGCTTGTGCTTGTGCTTGTGCTTGTGCTTGTGCTTGTGCTTGTGCTTGTGCTTGTGCTTGTGCTTGTGCTTGTGATTGTGCTTGTGCATGAGCCTGTGCCTGTGCCTGTGCCTGTTTCTGTGCCTGTGACTGTGCTTGTGCTTGTGCTTGTGCTTGTGCTTGTGTTTGTGCTTGTGCTTGTGCTTGTGCTTGTGCTTGTGCTTGTGCTTGTGCTTGTGCTTGTGCTTGTGCTTGTGCTTGTGCTTGTGCTTGTGTTTGTGCTTGTGCTTGTGCTTGTGCTTGTGCTTGTGCTTGTGCTTGTGCTTGTGCTTGTGCTTGTGCTTGTGCTTGTGCTTGTGCTTGTGTTGTGCTTGTGCTTGGCCTGTGTGTGCCTGTGCCTGTTTCTGTGCCTTGGACTGTGTTGTGCTTGTGCTTGTGCTTGTGCTTGTGCTTGTGCTTGTGCTTGTGCTTGTGCTTGTAGTAGGTAAGATTGGAGACTTCTAGAACACACCACATTTCCAAGGTCCCACATTTCCAAGGTTGCCACAAAACCAAGGTCCCCACCGTACCAAGGTCAAAAAAGCGTAATGTGTGACCCAAATACATATCATTACCACAAAACCAGGGTCATTAACCATGCTTTCCTGTTCCACTACTACAAGGCTATCCGTGTGACATATCATCACCACAAAGCCAGGGTCACAAAGCCCGCTTTCCTGTTCCACTACTACAAGGCCATCACTGTGACCTATTTTAAAACCCCGCTTGCCTGTTCCACAATTACAAGGCTATCCGTGACCTAACCGGCGTTCCACAATACATCCGTGTGACCTGGTTGCTACTCTTACCCACTTGTATGTTTTTTA
The DNA here is from genome assembly GCA_036346205.1 of Vesta saturnalis. Taxonomy (NCBI): domain Eukaryota; kingdom Metazoa; phylum Arthropoda; class Insecta; order Coleoptera; family Lampyridae; genus Vesta; species Vesta saturnalis. The sequence continues at coordinate 317,610 of JARFJB010002004.1, read as the reverse complement.
TCCACTTGTATGCTTTTTGCTCACCCTCACTTTTTACCAAAATAAAAGAAAACGATATGTTAATTTATTTAATTCATGTAGACAGACATGTACAAATTATATATATATATATATTATATATATATATATATATATATATATATAGAAATGAAGACGTGTACAAATTATATATTTCACTTTTACCAAAATAAAAGAAAACGATATGTTAATATATTTAATTCACGTAGACAGACATGTACAAATTGTATATAGAATTAAAGACATTTATATACATTTAAATCAGACATATAAATTATATTTAGAAACATTACGCAGATATATGATTTGCTATAGGAATAAAACATGTTGATTTAGTACATACGTTAGTCTTATATCAAAACAGTTGTAATACTGAGGATTAGAAAGTTTAGGTTACACATGTTAGCAGCGATGAACATACTACTAGACTGACAGGAAATAATTAGTCTATACACTACATACATAAAAAATCAACATAACATACTTCATCACATAATATATAATAGTCGTCATCGTACAAAAAAAAAAGTTGTGTTAGGTGCAACATGAGGCAGTATTCACCGTGTGACATGTGGTACCAAGCCGTTCAGCGCTCTCACAAACTAAAACACACACTAAAACACACATACTGAAATACACACTCAAACACACACTCACACTCACACTCACACTCACACACTGTACATTATGCTTACCGACGACGAAGTTGATGTGCTGAGAAGACCTTAGGGTTGCAAGGTTAGATTTGCAAACCCCAAGGAAGTGTTGATCTCGAGCCAGATTGGCAGTCTCACCAATCCGTACTAAACGACGAATACTTGGAATACTGAGATCATAACGTAAATGCGTTTTATGCAACTCTTATATAGCATGAAGATTCCTTGAAACGCACGAATCTGTTTTCCTATTGGTTGCAGGTCTCTGGCACTGACCTAGATCAACTACGAGAAAGGGTGGGATGTTGTCTAGACAGGTAACCTCTGTATACACTGTAACAGGCAAATATTGCATTACAAGTTGTAAACAATATTTATTAGTTTATTTAGTATGACTTGAAAAACAATACAATTTCATTTAGCTAATTATACTGCAAGTATAATCAATAAATAGAATACAATAACGTGTGTCATCATCTCGTTATAGATTCTATAAATAAATCCTTGTTTATATAAAAAAAAATGCAAATAACGTTCTCAATGTCTTAAAATTTTATTGTCATTCGTAAAGCTAAAGGAATGTCGCTATATATTCACAATGAGAGTTTTAAACCTGTAATTAATGTTATGTATACAGCAAAGTTGTTTAAATATATAAAATAAGTTCATTATCGGCTATATCCGGTTTTGTATAGAAATCAGAGAGATGACCTTTCATTCATTTATGTGGTGGAGGTAAATCGTTTCTTATTGAACGATTTTAAGTAATGGTATGCTATACTTATAATGAAGAACAATAAAGAAATCATGTTTTATTTTAATATGTTTAAAAGTAATTATTGTTGAAAATAAAAGTTATTTAAGAATCTGACAAAAGATGATTAATAATGTCATCAGATGCATTAAAAGTTCTGCATAAACTGGTTTTATATATATGTTATCCAGTTAAACATTGTCCTTATGTATTATTTTATTTCCGTTTTCCTGTGGGAAATAAAGTAGTTTTATTTTATGTAGAGAAGTGTTTTATTGTTTTGCCAGTAAGCAGGAAAATCACAATTATATGTTTAATACCTTAATAAAGTAAACACGAGGTGGTAAATATGGCTACATTGCAACAATGAAATAGCATTTAAAGCAAATCTTGTTTTTCAACTTGCTTAATAATCACGCTGTAAAGTCGGGCCGCGTTTAACTTGTTATGAATCATTTGTAACTTATGTGAATAAAATTTCAAACGTACGTCGCTATACCATCTGTTCATACAGATTTCTTCATTCGTTTGTATCAACGTATTTATCAACAGATGGTGTCATTCGATTTGTAGTATAATTCCACTTTTAAACTAAAACGAAACCAAAGCTATACGCATTACAATAAATGACCAATAACGAACTGAATGCAAAAATATAGCAATTAGACTAACACTTGGAAAATATTATCATCATAATAAACAAATCGTTCATAGTTAATTGTCATAACGAATTTTATCCAATTTTATTAATTTTAAACTGTAATTTAGAAAAAGTCAATATTTAACTTTATTAATTGGTTCATAAAGTTTTATTAATATAACTACATCGATATTGTACAAACATTTGAGAAATAATGTTGAAGTAATTTTATAATTAACAATATTTGAAACATGCATTGCAACAATTAAAAATATTTACTAAGTTCAAAACGGATTCCTGTTAACCCTTCCTGAAGTAACTCCCACATGGGGATTTGGGTTCAAGCAGTTGCACGCAGCTGTCTGGCCCAACTGTCCAACAGACCACAGGAGTTATCGTGGATATGAACATACATGCATACACATACAGATAAGACATCATGACCGATCTTGACGAAACTTGGTCAAAAGTTGTAAAATGAGCGAATAATTCGATTTAGCGATAGTGAAAAAAGTCTATTTCATAATTTATACCTACATATGTATCGTAGGTTGGAAGGTAGAAAAGGATTTTCAATGGTGTAACAAGGATTATGTTGGAACTTACATATAGAAGTAAAGAAGAATTTCAAATGTGAACAATGATATTTTTACTGTAGGTAGCATTCCAATTCCCCCCACTCCCCCAACACTTTAAATTTTGTATTTAAGACGGAGCGGTTCCCCTACAGTGTCAGTCCATCTTTATGCGCCACCAAGTAAAGTTTCAAGTGTTATAAAGCGGTGTTACATCATGTCTTCAAAGAATAGTAAGTGTTAGTTTAGTATTGCATCTCTCATGGCTACCCTTCCTATCCAACACGTATAGTACCCTTATTCACATCAACCTACACTTCAGCATATAGTTATTATTCTTTCTTTGTTGCAGCAAAATGTTCCAATGTGAATGCCGCAAGAAATTTTGTCGAAAGGATTCTTTACTGAGACATCAAAAACAGCATGCTGGATGTCAGTATCTACTGCACCATCTGTCATGCAGGAGGTTTCGTTACAAAACCAAACCACAGGCAGCAATGTGGTGCAAGGGATCGCTTCGACGATAACAAGCAGTACATGAACATGTTACTGATTCCTTTGTGCAACCAGGACCATCTGGGGTAAACTATGCGAAGGATAATGCGAAACCCGGACCATCAGGGTTGAGCAACTCAAGGAAGCCTGACCAACGCGATGAACCGGTACAACCGAAAAAGTGGTGAAAGTGTACACTGCACAGATTGTTCAATGGATGTACCTAGGTATGCATTCCAAGGACACCAGAAGCAATAGGCACAAAGCAAATGTATGTTTGCTTGTCGTATTGAAGTGATTCGAAATGCGTTTAAACAAATTGTGTCATACCGCCTGTCACCATGTAATACTATACTGATGTGTCACCTTTATGGCAGAGGTTAAAGGAACGTATTAAGGTAGTACAAAATCAGTTGCAGAAACACTACTCATTAAAATGTAATGTTGAGCTGTTTGGTTTATACTTTTGAACAGTAGGGAAAGCACAGAACTGAAATCCTTTCAGACTAAGTATGATATTCTCAGTGTAGGGACGGTGTTAGAAGAGTATTTCCAAAGAATAAGTAAAATATTGGATGCAAAGCAATCCGAATTTCAGCATAAAGATTCTGGTAAGTGTGACTATTGATGTAATCGATTAGTAACAACTGTTTTAGGGTGGTCCTGGTGCAATTGTATATAGAGGTAAACCTGCTTAAATTTTCTCCCACCACTGGTTCATCCTATATGGCTGTCCCCGCCGAAATCGCACATAAAAAACGCTATAGTCAATGTAAAAAATAATGATAATTGCTGCTTTGCATGGGCTGTTGTATCGGCACTAGTGGCACCAACGGGAGTACCACAACGCACATCTTCTTACCCTGATTTCCAGACGTTATTCAACTGGAATGGTGTACAGTTCCCTGTTAAGCTGACGAATATTTCAACGTTTGAGAGCAATAACAACATGTCCATCAATGTTTATGGGTTAGACGATACCTATCGTGATGGTCAACGTGTCACAGAGGTAGTGGGGCCTCTGTATTATACCAAAGCCAAACAGGTAGTTCATGTCAATTTATTATTATTAGTCAGTAACCAAACAGATAATCAGCATTATGTATGGATAAAAAATTTTTCTCGTTTACTTAGCAACCAAATAACTCGGCGGAACGGAGCAATGTATTTTTTGATGCATGCTTGTATTACTTTAGATCCGAGGAGCAATTAACGACACGTGTCACACGACTGTAACTTCGTATATACAAAATTACCGGGCGTGAAACAAAAAAAGACATAACCGGGGAATTCTACGCGGAAAATATACTCGCGTTTCGAACTATCAGAAACAAATGGTTCTACCATTCGTAATATATGCAGATTTTGAAGCGCTCTTAGTACCGGTAGATACGGCTGAACCAGATCCCGAAAACCGTTTACGATAAAAACGGTAAACACGAACCATATTCGTTTAGTTATTACATTAAGTGTAGTGTAAACGATGCGTGGTCTAAGTTAGAGCTGTATAGGGGGAGTAATGCAGGGGAGATATTTATAAGACGACTGGAAAGTGATGTAAAACGGATATATAGTGAACATTTCAAAGCTATTGTTCCAATGACACCATTAACGGATGAACAGCAGGTTACGTATGAACGCAGTGTATGTTGTTACATATGCGGCAAGCACTTTACGGGGGATCCGACAAATCCGAAAGTACGAGAGTACTGTCATTTTACTGGTGAGTATCGTGGTGCAACACATTCAACGTGTAACTTAAACTATCAGGTACCTACATTTCTCCCCGTTTTTCTACATAATCTCAGTGGTTATGATGTTCACCTGTTCATTAAACAGTTAGCGAGTGAAACGGAAGAAATTACCGTACTTCCGGTTAACAGTGAAAAATATATAACGTTTGGTAAGCATATTTTTGTTGATGAATATGTAAACAGTCATGGTATCAGGGAAAAGAAATACATTAATTTACGGTTCGTCGATAGTTGTAGTTTCATGGCTGCATCCTTAGATACTCTATCCCAGAATTTATCAGATGATCAATGTATGGAGGTACGGAAATATTTTAGTAATGATAGCGACTTCAACTTAGTGAGAAATAAAGGTAGTTTCCTTATGCGTACGTAGACAGCTTTAGTAAGTTGAACGACGTCACGGTGCCATCATATGACAAATTCTACGATAAAATGCGCGATGCAAATATTTCCGATGACGAATACTGTCGCGTTCTACTGGTATGGGATCACTTTAAGTGTAATACACTAGGTGATTATGCTGATATTTATTTAAAATCAGATGTGTTGTTATTGGCTGACGTGTTTGAAAACTTTAGGAGATTATGTATGGGGTGTATGGGTTAGAACCTGCACAGTATGTCACTTTACCTGGATTGGCGTGGGATGCCATGTTAAAATGTACGAAAGTAGAGCTAGAATTACTGACGGATATGGATATGTATCACTTTTTAAACAAGGTATTCGGGGTGGAGGTACTTGTATCAAGCGGAGAAGCATCGCTAATAACGAGTTTGTTCCAAACTATGATCCTAAACAACCGAAAGTGTTTTACAATATTTAGATGCCACGAATTTATACGGCTGGAGTATGAAGCAATACCTGCCTCACGATGGGTTTATGTGGTTACCTCAAGAGGAAATAGAACACTTTGACGTAGTAAAGATTGATGATGACGCCGATGTTGGATTTGTACTGGAGGTTGATATACATTATCCCCACCATCTGCATGACGAACACAACGATTATCCGTTTTGTCCTGAAATGATCTGCGCACCACATTCCCAGGAGGAGAAGTTAATCCCGAACCTGTGTGATAAGACCAACTATGTTATACATTACCGCTATTTAAAACAATGTATAGAGCATGGCTTAATTGTTACTCGTATTCATAGGGTTTTACGCTTTCGTCAGAGTCCGTGGCTAATACCATACGTAGACCTTAATACAGCTCTCCGCAACACAGCACAGAACAAGTTTGAAAAGGATTTCTATAAAATCATGAATAATGGCGTGTTTGGTAAAACAATGGAAAATGTCGATAAACGAAGAGTTATTAAACTGTTAACACATTGGGAAAATAACGGTCGTCGGGTAGGTCTAGCACGGTACGTTGCAAAACCGCAATTTAAAAATTTTATTCAATTCACTGATAAATTGTTTGCGGCGGAATTGTCGAAACAGGTAGTTACGTACGACAAACCCGTCTATGTCGGATTCAGTATTTTAGATCTTTCCAAAATTATAATGTATCGGTTTTTTTATGATATCTTACGAGCTCATTATGGCAAGAATGTCACGTTGCTCTATACTGACACGGATTCTTTGATTGTTGAGATAGTAACTGATGATATGTATGCACACATGCGAAATAATTTAGACGAATATGATACTTCCAACTATCATAATGAGTTGCATGGTATTCCTACGACTGCTTCCGTCGTTGGACGAATGAAAGATGAGTATGCAGGGAAAGCGATTCATTATTTTTATGGTGCTGGATCGAAGTCATACTGTCTGAAGCTTGCTGATAAGGAAGTTGTTAAGAAAGCGAAAGGTGTTAAGAAAGTTATTATTCAGAAAGTGTTGACGGAAGTAGACTACAAAGCGGTCGCGGAGGGGTCTGATAAAACAGTAATGTGTAAAATGTTTGTGTTTCGATCAACCTTACATGATATATATACCGAAATGTTAAACAAAATTGCCTTTAGGTCCCAGGATGACAAACGATATCGACTACGTGATACGTGTTCTACATTGGCGTGGGGGCATTGGCGAATACCGGAATTGGAGAATGCTGATCCGTTGAGCGAACTATTGCAGGTTGCTAAGCAAATGAATTTATATTAACCGGAAGAAGAATAGTTTGGGTACTGACCCTTTCTAGGTTCTTTCCTATATTCTCTCCATAATGATGAATTAATAATAAGTTGTATTATTCCTTTAGTTGTTTAACATATATTAATATTATGTATTAATTCGTTAGTAAGAGAATATATGCTATACAAATACTGTGTGATATAACTAAAAACAAAAAAAAAACGAAAATGACTATTTACTATTTTTTTATTCAGAAAAATGTGTACAAGACTTATTGCATTATATATATATATATATATATATATATATATATATATATATATATATATATATATATATATATTATATAAATGATATACCGACTCAAAGCACAGTGGCATAATGATTTACAATGAAAGTAACAAACGGGTTGCATAGCAGGAAGAGGTGGACTTTCCTCAAGTTCAATAACAGGCTGGGTCACAAATTTTCTGATGTAATCTGCTTTCTCTCTGCCCTTGACATAGACAGAATCTGTTGGCTGAATCAATCTCTCGAGTATTCTTCGAAAGTGGTGTGGTGGTGTATACCCTTCTTCCCATTTAATACAGTGCTGGTTATGTATTAACCAAGTAGCTTGACGACGACTCTCTGCATCCAATGTATGCCAGGGTACGGTGATTTAAAGACGTAGTGAGCTACTTTGTTCCATTATAAAGTGCGAGTTCTTTCGGTATAAAATTTTTTGAAATTTTAAACCCTTTACATCCACCATAATCAGCATTGCATTACAATTGTCGTACTGCTTTGGTTAACGCGTTGTAGTAACTAAACGATCATGGAGTATAACACAGTATGCTGTCGTATTAGCGGGTATGTTGGCCGATGTTTCAAACTCTACACGAAGAACTACTGCTTTCGAGTGCAATACTTCTTTTGATTTGAGCAGTCGACCACCATCAGTGGTGCAGCCGTCGTAAATTGAATAGGTGTGAGTAATGGTTGTCCATCTCTTTGATAATATGACATTTGGAATTTAGCAAACATTTCATACAGCGTGGCAAAGCAATTGTTATCATAATTAACATTTAAATTATCATACGGGTAACGGTCGGTGTTGAGGAATACCGAATATTCTTCAGTGCACATTTATCGAATTTACTCGCATCGTGCATAACATTATTTTCTCGTCCAGTTTGAAACCCTATAATAATGTATCTCGGTGTTTCAATACTAGTCGATGTTTTGATTGCCCATGTATGCTTATCTGTTGTTGGTAAGGGGATATATGTGGGTTTCCCAACTTCTAAATGCTAGTGGAGTATTCACATTTTTATCAATGTATTTCGTTAACGCTAATTCCTCCGCTAATGCTGGAAGATGTGGAACTTTCCAATAAATCTTATCTATGTTAACTTTTAATGCTTCGTCCACAGTTGAAATTACTGCATCGGTATCAATTTACTACGAATTAATACAAGTTCTTGTCTAATGTTCAAAATCACTTTATTATAATCTTCAGCAAAGCCAAGCAATTCGCAAAGGTAAAACATTAAAATACCCTTGCTCATTTGTTAGTGTGCTGTTTGATGTAGGAAACCAACCGGCATTTTGATGGCGGGCAAGATCATTGGGTGTCAATGATACAATCCTTTCATTGTCGACGTTAACCCCACCTTGTTACGGAATCTACCACTATTCCATTCATCTCATTCTAATTTCACTGAATAAAAATGCGATACCATTATTAACGAACCTTGCGGTATTGGAGACAGTGCCATCCTGTCGCAATAATCTTCCCTCTACATATACATAACTTTCTGATGGTAGAGTGCACATGTCTTCCTGAATGGGTATCCTGATTTCATCATTGTTTCCAAATCTCGTATATTGGTTGATGGGTGTGCAGTTCGGAATTACTATAGCATTATCAACAACAACTTTTTCATTAACGTTTAATAACTCATTGTAGTACTGTAAACCCGAGACTCTCCAAGAATTTTGTTCTGCGCTGTCAACGCTTTGGTCGCTGAACGCTTACTGACTGTACCCTTTCCACACTTCATTTTTATAGTTTGTTTTGCACTGGTTACATGCACATGTATTATACCGCGTCACCATTTTTTTTTAAATGTAGTCCTATCGTTATGACTTCTCCGTTAAAATTGACGAGATCTCCGTCTTGGTCTACTATTTTAAGTGTTATTGTTGAAATGGTAGATGTATTTATAGGTAAGAATAACATGTTGAGGTGATTCGATTATTTTATATCCCGCTGGTACACTGGGAAGAATTGATGAATTATGTGTGATGACTCACCATTTTAAACTACCACTTGTTATTTGCACCGATAATTAAGAGTTAATTTTGATGATGTTAATAGGGTTCTCAGAGGTGTAATTTTTTTTGGTAAACAGTTTTTATTAAACCCAGCATAGGCCCTATCGAATGGACCACATTGAAACTAATGTTATGGGTTGCTTTCATGGTTGCTTTCATAGTATTATTATTTGCTCGTAAATCAATATATCTTATCGTCTTTCACTGACTCATTAATATATTTATTCACATCTGCGATTTCGTATGTTCCTGGTGGTATTGTAATTTTCTTTTCCAAATATGAGCATGTTGTTCTTTGAAGTAACGTTTTGTATAGTATTGAACGATTCAAAACTAGTTAACCCCATTACATATTCCGACTCATTATCAAGAAAAATCGGTGGATTAAATGTAGCTTGCAGGATACAGCTTTTACCGGTGAAGGTAAATGTTACGACATCACGATCACGTAACAACTACTGACAATCAGAACGAGTAGTCATAAAAATCGTAAGACTAGATGACCACAGTTGTATGTATTGAACTCTTGAACCTTAGTAAAGTTATAATCAATTGTGTTTCTGCTACCATCACTTTTAAAATAGTGGACTAATTCGAAGGGTGGTTTAATATGTCCTATACTATCAAAATATGTTATTGTCTATTACGCTTAATATATGCTGTCCAGTGTGTTCCCTGATTAGTTGATTATCCAGATTCACGATACCACATTCATTCCTATGGATTGTGTAGGTAGTTATCTCGCATATATATCCCTCTAAAGTAGGGAATCTTTAATTGCTCAACAAATTTTGATAGCTCAACATTACTTAAGGCGTGGCGTGGTAGCTTCAGTGGGAGTTTTTGAATACGGTTGTAAATATATGCCCAAACCTCGTTTATATGGTTTTAGATATAAACCTTTTCCAACGGTTGCTGCTTCCATTGCTTGATTGTGTAGTTTGGTTTCTTCTAACGTTTTTGTCGCAGCTTTTGCGTCGGTAACCGCTTTTGCAACTGCAGCTGCACCGCCACCTAACGAACTAAGGCTCCTAATGCTGCAAATAGGGGAATAAGAGGTATAAACCCCCCTCCTTTTGGTATAGGTAATATTCTGCTCTTGGGTGACATGATTTTTGTGTTTTAGAACGCTTAAGGCTTGGTGTATTGTAGATCGTAAAGATGATCGAAGTTTACCACCAACACGACGTCGCGCAAAGTACCGCTTTGTTAAATGAAATTGGTTTGGGAGTACGCTTTGCTCTTCGTGATTTGCTTCCCATTCTATTGCCTGTCCGTGATCTTCCACCCATCCCATTTTCCGTTTTCCTTTCATTATCCAGCTATGTTAATGCAGCAGCCCTTTTCCAAATGTAGCGTTTGAGGAACGAAATCTATTCCAAGCTTTTTGTTGCAAAGTTTTATCGGCAATGTGTCGTTCACTTAAATCGTTTGACTGGGAGTATGCAATATCGTGTCTTTACAGGCTTCGTCCAATTATTAATACCTTTGTCGCCGCGAGCTAGTCGTTTTTGTAAACGGGTGCCCGGTCCGCAGTATCTATACCCAGGTATATGCAACTCCACGGGTAATTTATTAATTAAGGTATTAATTAATCCTGAACCCCTTTTTCTTATTACACTGAGAAGTATACTTCATACCAGACTGGTGTCACTCCACTACTAAACTACTTTCATTGTATGACACGTATATATATTAGTACCATACAATTTGTGGTTTAGTAATGACGGGCACCATACGCTTCATTCCGCAAGACACAGAATTACCTATTAAAATTATGACACAGCTGATAACAAGGAACTTTACTGTAAACATAGCGGTCTACTGAAAGGAGGATGTAAACGAGGTATAATCGTTGGTCCATCTGGGTGCGGAAAAACAAATGTTATGATTACCTTGTTAGAACATCCAAATGGTTTACGTTTTGAAAATGTGTATATTTATTGCAAATCATTATATCAACCTAAATACCAGTACAAAATTTACTGACACCCACAAAAGAAGTCGGGTATTTTGAATACAGTGATAATAGTGATGTTATATCCCTAGTGATTCCCGTAAAATTCAATAATGATTTTCGATGATGTAGCGTGTCATAAGCAAAATGAAATAAGAGATCATTTCTGTTTTGGCAGACATCGAAATAATGATTGTTTCTATCTGTGTCAAACGTATTCTTCAATTCCAAAACAGCTTATACGTGATAATGCTAATTTACTTTTTTTTCAACAAGATCACACTAATCTCAAGCATGTGTATGATGATCACGTTAATGTCGATATGTCCTTTGATAGGTTTAAAGATTTATGTTTTGTTGCTGGCAAGACAAATTCGGTTTTATTGTTATTGATAAAGAAAGCGATGTTAATACAGGTCGGTACCGTAAGAGATTTGACTGTTTTATAGCATTATAAATATGGTAGCAGTACGGAACATGTGCAGTCGTAATGAAGGAGCGCTTAGTACAAGACATTTTGCGTGCTCGCAAGAGCGTGCAACAAAATATGCTACTTTGAAAGAAGATACCGCTCTTACAGAACGTGCAATAGAAGCACACTTTAAACCTATCACACAACCCTTACAAATTACTAAGAAAGATGGCTCTCTTTCAAAGCTGAACCCCTTACGCCAGAAGCTGTGGAAGCCATTGCACAAGAAACTGAAGTTTTTTACATCACACCCTAAAACAGCTGGATTACGGGGCTCCACGCACTCTTGTTCCCCAACCATTGCGCAACCTTCGCAGGAAACTGTAATTGCTGATACCACTAACGATGATGATGTGGAAATTCCTACTTTACAACAATTGAAATCAGAACTGTTAGCTGCTGGATCTCAACCCGCCTTTGAAGATTATCTAAATCAATACCAAGGATTAGCTAAGTACTACGTTGAAGGTATATTTAGAGATACAGAAGACGAGTATGACTTAACATATGGCGTACATTTCATTCCGGAAGAAGAGAAATTTTTATTGGTGATGCTGAATTAGACTTTATTGGTGAAAACCTTCGTATCACTCTTCCTGATGGATCCTCCCTAGACTATGAAGGAACACCGGGATTATATGAACTTTTTAAAAAAATTCCTACGGGGTACAAAAGAGTGACCTACAGCAATACAATGACATATTGCGTCGTACTAATGCTGCCCGACGTAATTATAACTCGACAGACCAAATCCGGGAAACAATAGTAAAAATATGTGGAAATCATTAAACCATTACTTCAACCTAGAAAACGGTCCTACATCATCTATTGCCCCTCCAACCACAAGATCTCGAACAACTTCTATCTCCAAAAGAGGTGGTATGCAACTATTGCGATACAATAACAAAGCTATTGAATTTGTACCGTGGAATAACCCGAATAAGTTAGTAGATTGGCTACGGGAATTATTAGGATCAATGTCAAGGAAATACTAGCAATCACAACGAAGTAGTATATAAATTGATGAACTACGTAAAGCAAAAGTAATACAGTAACAGCTCTTGTTATAAACCTATTACTATATCCTTTTCATTTCATTGTTACCGACTACCACTAAAGGCAGTACTACATGCCCATCAGTTATGCCCATAGATAAATTTGGGGACATCTTCATCAACAAATGACAGTGGATAAATTTGGAAAAATATTACTCATCGCAGTGATGCTACGAAGCAAAGTGATATATATTACAAAACTTATTTTACCTTGCAAGGTGTCTTGCAACAGACAACAGTAGATATTCCATTGGGTATCAATGGTAGATATTTCTTTCCTACAGAGGGAAAAATATTCCATTGTAGTGGTTACCTGAGATATTCATCTTCGAGTGGATACTGTAATATATACGACACCGCTGTTTCTAAATAATAAAACGATTCGTAAGGCAGGTGGATTCAACCTATAATTCCAAAAGATATCACTTTCGACAAAGAACAATTATTCATCCTAGAATTGTACTACAATCCAAAGTAAAAATGAGTAAATCCGATGTTGTTGAAGAACTGCACAAACCAGCAAGGAGAAATTTTCCGCGACGTTGTGTAGTACTAAAAGGTTTAAATGATCTCTTTCAAGCTGATTTAGTGGAAATGATACCTTATGCTCATGTGAATAAAGGATTTCGATATATTTAGTAATAATTAATGCCTTCTCTAAATATGTCTGGGCTTTCCCATCAAACGCAAGAATGGTAAACTAGTTGCGGACGTAATGGATAAACTGCTATCTGGATTGCAAAGATGCCTGCATATACAAACTGATATGGGAACGGAGTTTTATAATGCAGAATTTAAAAAGTAATGAAAAAATTCAATATCAATCATTACAGTAGTTATTCCACCTTGAAAAGTAGCATAGTCGAACGTGTCAATCGTACCCTTAAACAATAATGTGGAAAACATTCAGCATGCAAGGATCATATAAGTGGCTATCAATCTTGCCTCAAATTGTTACCGATTATAATTCAAGAAAGCATAGAACAACCGGGATAAACCGGTAGATGTAACGGAAAAGAATGCTGCAGATATTTTGCAACATTTAAAATGTCAGAAAGTTCTTGACCGTAAAACACCTAAATTTAAAGTGGGGAACATGTACGCATTAGCAAACATAGAGTATATTCTCTAAGGGAAACCTAATTGGAGTTACGAAGTCTTTCGAATATCAACAGTTAAACGTTCAAGCCCACTCACCTACACATTACGTGATAGTCGAGATGAAGAGATTCAAGGTCGGTTCTATGAGCCCGAACTACAAAGTGTTAAACATCCAGACATTCATCTAGTTGAACGTGTCATCCGACGTCAAGGGAATAAAGCTCTCGTTAAGTGGTTGGGTTTTGATACTTTCACAACTCCTGGATTTCTACCAAAGACATTGTGTAATACGCTAATTAACCTTCATTTATATACTGTAATATTAATATGCAATAAACAGATCTTTTTTACTTTTTTATTAATACTATCCTATACATATACATCACTACATACTACTAAAGCGTCTGACAAACACACATTCACGATGCTGTTTTTCGAGAATTGGTGAAATTATATTATCACAGTCGCCTATTCTTTTTTAAATCGTGCAGAATCTCTAGCTATTTGTTCCCATTCTCCTTTTCGCGCATGTCTGTGCCAATTCCCATACTACTATGTAGTGAACTACGTTTTGGACTCATTAATGCGCACCTTCTTCACTGGGTGAGTCGTCATCTGATGGCTCAAAATTAAAGTATCTTTCTATTTCGTGTATAAATTGCTCCAATGCTATTTCTTTAAGGTCTTCTATTAATCGCTTTATACAACAAATACACTCTATATCCTCTACATGCGATGTTAATTTTTCACAAAGGCGTATTCCTCCCCATACTTATTAACTAGATTATTTAAATAGTCATCACTAAATCTACCCATTCCATACACTTTTTCATGATCAGCATCGAATTCTAATGATTGTAACTGGCATATTAGTCTTTGGACTGCACTAACACAATCTACAGCTTTAGGCCACGACTCCGCACTATAACACATCCACATATTGAGTAACAATAATACTATCCCTATTGACTACAAGCGCGTTATCCCCCCCTTTCAGGTATAGGTTTGGCAAGATCCATATCCATATATAGTTTCTCCTTGGCAAATTCTTCCATTTCCAGAAGGCAGGCTATGGTGACCTCAAATACATCATGCAATGGACCTATAACTTGGTGAATGTTACATTCAGGAATTGCCGCTGCCGACTTTATTAGGTTTTATAAAACTCTGGAAAGTTCACAGTATCTGCCAACCCAATCGGTAATATATTATCTTCAAAAGCTTCCATAACTGTTCTATAGACTCCCATCCTAAATAGACATCAACTTCTTCACTATCACAGAGGCGTATAATTTTTTTCTTGTTAATATTTTCGTACGAGACAATCTTCGATCCCAGTTTGGTAGGTAACCATGTTCCTTCAGGACTGTAGAAATAATTAGTAATTACCCTTGATTATCCATAAGTATACGCCATTCCTGCTTGTCAAACACCACTCCACCACTCTTCGATCCACCGAGTTTTACGACTGGCTCAAATCCAAATTTGGGTGATAGACCGACACTAACAAACTTTGTTTTACTTTTATTTAAGAAATAATGCACATTATTAAGCAAAATATCACAATATTTACTTGAACTTATAGCACCGATAATCTTCGCCTTTTCTATGGCTTGACGTAATTGTTATCCATTATATACGATACTGGCTTTACATACATTCCCTCTCTTTATATATGACCTCCCCTCTATGTACACTCATCAAGGCTACTTACGTGACCTTCACATTATACCACACATTGCTTTAGCGGTCTTGTGGTTAATTTTCAAGGTTTTCTTTTCGTTCAAGGCTGTTACTCATTTTGTTTTTTTTCCAACCTTGTATTCACCACTACCAAGGATTCCTAGGCATACTTATTTCAAGGTTGTTCCACTTTACCACAACGAGGTCACTACACAAGGTCATACCCCACTCAGTATTATTCAATACTTAAAGGGAGGGGTTTTACATATACCATAGTTACCGATCTTCACTATGTCAGTTACTCCAGTGCAAGACGATTGGAAGACTCCTACAGTGTACCAACCACAAACCCTCTTTAATATTAGTGCGCGACGGACATGTCAATTAATTCCGAACTGGGTTAATTTTGAAAAGAAAGGAATACTACCGCCTTCCATAACATCAGTAGTGCGTATGCAATATGAAGATGTAAAGTGATTCGGCATGGTTTGACACCTTGGGTAAGCGAATCTCTGACCACGTCTCGAGTAGTTTGAAAGATTACTCACATAGTTGCGTTGTACATTCCTACCATCTGGTTTGGTATGTGTTTATGTTATGCATGTTACCCACGTTGAAACCAGGAGATTACCGCTTGGAACCCACCCATATGGAGCGATGGACAATGTACCTTTCACATGATGAATACTGGTGCTCATCATTGGGCCATTAACCACTTTATATGATGTTTTATGATGATTCTTGTTATTTGTGTGAGGAAGTATGTTATGTTGATTATTAATACTTTGTTTTGCTGTCTATATATTGTATGTAATAAAATATTTTATGAGGCTTAGTGTATTCCGTGAAAACATGTGGACGTGAAACTTTTATTATCCTCAGTATTACAATTGTTTCGATAAACGAACAACGTATAAATTCTGGGGTTCACCACCTCATCGCTTGCTGGCAGGATTCATTTCCACATCTTCAGACGATACGGTTGAATGTTTCATTGTTTAAACCGATGGCAGCCAGATGTCAATCCGTTACAGGAACATCTACGATGGGCACCATGCACGTTGCTCAGCCCTCGCACCACGTCCGCGCAAATGTACTGAAACGGAAGTGGAGAGGACCTTCTGCACTTGTACTAAATCAAAATGTTTTATTCCTAAAGAAAATCAATATCTGAGTAATACATTTGTACATGTTTCTACATGAATTAAATATATTAACATATCGTTTTCTTTATTTTGGTAATAGGGATGGCAAAAGCATACAAGTGGACAAAAAACATACAAGGGTGAGTAGCAACCAGGTCACACGGATGTTATTGGAACCGCGTTACCACGGATAGCCTTGTAATTTGGAACAGGCAAGCGGGGTTTTAAAGTAGGTCACAGTGATGGCCTTTGTAGTGGAACAGGAAAATTTGGACCCTTTTGTGGTGATGATATGTCACACGGATGTTTAGTAGTGGAACAGGAAAGCATGGTTAATGACCCTGGTTTTGTGGTAATGATATGTAGGGGTCACACATTACGCTTTTTATTGGTACGGTGGGGACCTTGGTTTTGTGGCAACCTTGGAAATGTGGTGTGAGAAGTCTCCAATCTTATACTGCTTGTGTTGTGCATGAGCCTGTGCCTGTGCCTGTGCCTGTTTCTGTGCCTGTGCTTGTTTCTTGCCTTGTGTTTGTGTTGTTTTGTGTTGTGTTGTGTTGTGCTTGTGCTTGTGCTTGTGCTTGTGCTTGTTTGTGCTTGTGCTTGTGCTTTGTGCTGGCCTGTGCCTGGCCTTTGCATGTGCCTGTGCCTGTGCCTGTTTCTGTGCCTGTGACTATGCTTGTGCTTGTCCTTTGTTTGTGTTTTTTTTTGTGTTGTGCTTGTGCTTTGTTTGCTTGTGCTTGTGCTTTGCTTGTTTGTGTTGGTTGTGTTGTGCTTGTGCTTGTGCTTGTGCTTGTGCTTGTGCTTGTGCTTGTGCTTGTGCTTGTGCTTGTGCTTGTGCCTTGTGCTTGTGCTTGTGCTGTTGTGCTTTGTGCTTGTGTCTTTGTTGTGCTTGTGTTTGTGCTTTGTGCTTGTGTTTGTGCTTTGTGTGTGTGTTGTGCTGTGTGAGTGTGGCTTTGTGTATTGTGTTGTGTTGTGCTGTGTGTTGTGCTTTGGTGTGTGTTTGTGCTTGCTTGTGCTTGTGTGTGCTTGTGCTTGTGCTTGTGCTTGTGCTTGTGTGTGGTTGTGTGTGTGTGTGTTGTGTTGTGCTTGTGTTGTGTCTTGTGTTGTGCTGTGTGTGTGTGCTGTAGCTGTTGTGTGTGCTTTGTGTTTGTGTTGTGTGTGTTGTGTTGTGTTGTGTTGTGTTGTGTTTGCTGTGTTGTGTTTGTGTTGTGTGTTTGTGTTTGTGTTGTGTTGTGTGTTTGTGTTTGTGTTTGTGTTGTTTGTGTTGTGTTTGTGTTTGTGTTTGTTGTGTTTGTTGTGTTGTGTTTGTGTTGTGTTTGTTTGTGTTGTGCTTGTGTTTGTTTGTGTTTGTTGTGCTTGTGCTGTGCTTTGTGTTGTGCTTGTTTGTGCTTTGTGCTTGTGTTGTGCTTGTGTTGTGTTGTGCTTGTCTTGTGTTCTTGTGCTTGTATGCTTGTGTTGTCTTGTGTTTGTGTTGTGTTTGTGTTTTGTTTGTTTGTGTTGTGTTGTGCTTGTGCTTTGTTGTGTTGTTTGTGTTTGTGCTTGTCTTTTGTGTTTTGTGTTGTGTTGTGTTTGTGTTGTGTGGCTGTGTTGTCTTGTGCTTGTGCTGTGCTGTGTTGCTGTGCTGTGTTCTGTGTTGTTTGCTTGTGTTTGTGCTTGTGCTGTGTGTGCTTGTGTTGTGCTTGTGCTTGTGCTTGTGTTGTGTTGTGTTGTGTTGTGCTTGTGTTTCTTGTGTTGTGCTTGTGTTGTGCTTGTGCTTGTGCTTGTGCTTGTGCTTGTGCTTGTGCTTGTGCTTGTGTGCTTGTGCTTGTTGCTTGTGCTGTGTGCTTGTGTGTCTTGTGCTGTTGGGCCTGTGTTGTGCCTGTGTTTGTGCTGTGCTTGTGCTTGTGTTGTGTTGTGTTGTGCTTGTGCTTGTGCTTGTGCTGTGCTGTGCTTGTGCTTGTGCTGTGCTTGTGCTTGTGCTTGTGCTTGTGCTTGTGCTTGTGCTTGTGTGCTTGTGCCTGTGCTGTGCTGGCCTGT
Source organism: Vesta saturnalis (assembly GCA_036346205.1). Lineage (NCBI taxonomy): Eukaryota > Metazoa > Arthropoda > Insecta > Coleoptera > Lampyridae > Vesta > Vesta saturnalis. The sequence goes on along the minus strand of JARFJB010002004.1, from coordinate 298,888 downwards.
GCCTGTGCTTGTGCTTGTGCCTGTGCTTGTGCTTTGTGTTGTGCTTGTGTGCTTGTGCTTGTGTTGTGTCTTGTGTTTGCTTGCTTGTGTTGTGCTTGTGTGTTTGTGTGGTTGTGTTTTTGTTTGTGTTTGTGTTGTGTTGTTTGTGCTGTTTGTTTGTGTGCTTGTGTTTGTTGTCTTGTGCTTGTGCTTGTGTTGCTTGTGTTTGTGCTTGTGTTTGTGTTGTGTTGTGTTTGTGTTTGCTTGTCTGTGCTTCTGTGCTTCTGTGTTTGTTTTATGTTTTTGTTTGTGTTTGTGTTTGTGTTTGTGTTTTGTTTGTGTTTGTGTTTGTTTGTTATTTGTTTTTTGTGTTTGTGTTTGTGTTTGTTTTGTGTTGTGTTTTTGTTTGTGTTTGTGTTTGTGTTTGTATTGTGTTTGTGTTTGTGTTTGTGTTTGTGTTTGTGTTTGTGTTTGTGTTTGTGTTTGTGTTTGTGTTTGTGTTTGTGTTGTGTTTGTGTTTGTGTTTGTGTTTGTGTTGTGTTTGTGTTTGTGTGTTTGTTTGTGTTGTGTTTGTGTTTGTGTTGTTGTGTGTTGTGTTTGTGTTTGTGTTTGTGTTTGTTGTTTGTGTTTGTGTTTGTGTTTGTGTTTGTGTTTGTGCTCTGTGCCTTGTTTCTGTGCCTGTGTTGTGCTTGTGCTTGTGCTTGTGCTGTGTTTGTGCTTGTGTGCTTGTGCTTGTGCTTGTGCTTGTGCTTGTCTTGTGCTTGTGCTTGTGTGCTTGTGCTTGTGCTTGTGCTTGTGCTTGTGTTGTGCTTGTGCTTGTGCTTGTGCTTGTGCTTGTGCTTGTGCTTGTGCTTGTGCTTGTGCTTGTGCTTGTGCTGTGCTTGTGCTGTGATTGTGCTTGTTGCTTTGTGCTTTGTGCTTGTTGTGTTGTGCTTGTGCTGTGCCTGTGCTGTCTTGTGCCTGTGCTGTTTGTGCTGTGCTTGTGCTTGTGCTTGTGCTTGTGCTTGTGCTTGTGCTTGTGCTTGTGTTTGTTGCTTGTGCTTGTGCTTGTGCTTGTGCTTGTGCTGTGCTTGTGCTTGTGCTTGTGCGCTGTGCTGTGCTTTGTGCCTTGCTGTGCTGTGCTTGTGTCTTGTGCTTGTGCTTGTGCTTGTGCTTGTGTTGTGTTTAGCTGTTGCCTGTGCTTGTGCCTGTTCTGTGCTTGTGCTGTGTTTGTGTTGTGTTGTGCTTGTGTTGTGCTTGTATTTGTGTTTGTGTTGTGTTGTGTTGTGTTTGTGTTGTGTTGTGTTGTGTTGTGTTGTGTTGTGTTGTGTTGCTGTGCTGTGTGTTGTGCTTTGCTGTTTCTGTTGCTGTATGTGTTTGTGTTTGTGTTTTTGTGTTTGTGTTGTTTTGTGTTTGTGTTTGTTTTTGTG
>JARFJB010002004.1:195000-292500 GCA_036346205.1 Vesta saturnalis | reverse complement strand
GTGCATGTGTGCGTGTGTGCGTGTGGGCGTGTGTGCGTGTGTGCATGTGTGTGATAGTGCGTGGGTGCGTGTGAGTGTGTGCGTGTGTGCGTTTGCTCGTGTTTGCGCGTGTGCATGGATGTGTGTCTGCGTCTACATCAGCGTGTGCGTCTTCTTCTGCGACTGTGCCAGCGCCTGCATCTGTGTCTGAGTGTGTGTAAGTGCGAGTGTGCGTGAGTACGTGTGTGTCTGTGTATCTGCGTCTACGTCAGCATTTGCGGATGCGGCTGCGTCTGCGACTGCGTCTGTGTCTGCGTCTGTTTGAGCGTCTGCGCCTGCGCCTGTGTGTGAGTGTATGCGTGTGTGCGTGTGTGTGCATTTGAATGCGTGCGTGCGCGTGCGTGCGCGTGTGCGTGTGCTTGTGCGAGTTATTGAATACCCTTGGTTGCTCTTGTTGTTACAAAATGTATTTGATGTTTTGATTTGAAGATGGGGCTAATTATCTCATAATGAACAAATAAGCTAGACCCTGTTAGATAGTTACTTAATTCTTTTAGTGAAGGCCTAAAGGAACATAGTTGCTGGAGTGATTGATAGGTTTGGTTTTAAGTCTAAAACTTAGACTCCTTCATAACATATGTAAAAAGCAATATTCCACTTTGATCGTTTAACAAGTTAATATTGTTAACGTAGATAATGTATGTGATAAAAACATAAAACGAGAGTTAGTTGGAGTAACTAGCTGCGAATTCGATTCTATTAAGACTTAGAAGTTGTAACTTGTCGAGAGTGGAAGGTACTTAATTAAATTTGTGTAGGTGTGCAAACATATTAGATAGATAACTTAATTAACTGTAACTGTCGGTATTTCGGCAATGCGGAATACTGAAATGAAAATAAACGAAGTTGTCATAGTCAACTGCTTCATGTAATAAACGTTTCTGGCTTTAGAGTATTACTGCAGAATTGCAGCAAAAACTTTGTAGTTAGAGTTAACTCTAGCAAAATTTGTTTATTTTGTTTCTTTCAACTTGCTTGTGAAGCGATGTTATATGAAATTTATAAATACTTCTCAAACATGTCATTTTCCTAAGTATTCGATGTGATGAGGATGCACTTTAGTTATTATGTAAAGAGCTTTAGAATGTTAAGTATTTTTTTTATTATTATTACAAACTTCAGTTAAATCTTTAAGACACAGTTCTGTTCAGCTTTGTTGCGATTTAATCACCTTAAATACAACAAAAGCATGCCTAATTTGCAAATACTTGTTTTTACAAAATTTATTACAATTCTTTCTTTTATGTTACCAATATGTGTTGGATAAGATCTCATGTGGCCAACACATGTCTTTTTGATTCAGGTGTAACGTTGCGTTTGCGAAGAGTACTTAGGCATATTAGGCAAAGAAAGTATCTTATTACATCACATTGCAGGATGCGTTATGAGAAGTCGTTGGTCATCCCAAGCACGGTTTTTTTTTTAAATTATTCATATTTTTTATACGAAATGTACAAGGTATAGTATTATTTCTTAGTTCTATCCATCCAATTAATTTAAAGAACGTGCATACGTACATAAGTTTAAAGGTCTTTTTAGGGACGTAACTAAGTTATTTAGATGTTCATATCACGATCATAATTTTATTAACAATTCGTTTTAAAAACTAGTGCGTAAGTAATTAGACCTTCCCTGATCATGAATCATATTAAAGACTCGAAATTTTAACAATTAGAGAAGTGTTACTTTGGGAATTTGGTTTGAAGTTACATTAATTTATTTCAATAATTTACAAATTTAAGTATGGATTTTAAGTTTAAATTATTTAGTGTAATTACACAATGCGACGTACCAACATTGAATTGCTATCCATTTAAATAGAATATAAGCATTACTTAAAAATAGTCAGGCACATAAGTTTTAACATGAATGTATGTAACATGTTTTTGTCCCTTCGTTCTGTAATAGGGCATATGCAGACGGCAAATGCGTCCGGAAACTATGCGTTTTCCAGTCTATGCCGGTAAAAACAATACTAAATTACAGTTGGTATTCCTTGTAGTGACAGAACTGATAGAATATTGGATATTGACAGCAGTGATAAGGAACTCTTTTTCCCGACTAATTGGTTCACTATCACAACTTTGCCTTTAATGAATCTTCTATATAAGACTCGGCAATAATGCTGATATTCCAACCGCCAGGCCGCTTTACAGTAGTTATATCGGCTCCGCGACCTGCTAGTAATGAGTGCAGGACACTGTAATCTGAAGCATTATCCAATTTCAAAAAAGTGGCGATTTTGGAAGGAATGCGTTCGAATGTTGAATATCAACAGTTATTTAGTACAATTGACAAAGTGATTCCATTGATGAATGTAAACAAGACAACGAAAGATTTAATAATAAGCTACAGAGGCAAAAAATATATAATTTTAAAGCTGAAGGGGTTAACAAAGTTATATTTAGAAACACAAAACCTTCACCACAATGTATATAATTAGAAAAAATTAGTAAATGTTAACAAATTGGTGACTAGTTTCGACAAAGATTGTCATCTTTAGATCTTAAACTATTAAGAACTTTTAACACCGTATATGAATAACTAACAGATACTTACAAATGTTTCTACTAACATGCACAAATAATGTATTTAATGCAGTTCCATGCTCAAGTTAAAACGCGAAAGCGTAGGGTTAATCCATATCTATATACGTGGTGACGTAGGTACATATAAAGAAGTAAAAGTTGAAACTTCCTTTTACCTAAGGTAAAGTTTAACAAAATTTAAACAACAACAGTTACATTAATTTACAAAATCAAACAAACGAGGCCTTGAAGAGGAACTCATAAGAACGCCCAAAAAGAATTTTAGTAAAATCAGCTCCCTAAAAAGAGGATATGTTACAAACTTAAAAACTTATAACTAAATTAGTTACCTAGTAATGTTAGAACATTAAAATCCCCTTGCGGGAGAGTAAACAAAATTCAAACCCATACTGAAATATAGCAGTGAATTTGACAAATGATGAATTATTCCACCTTTCAATCCAAATTAGATAAATTAATACGTAAAATAAACCATGTGGTCGACTTCAAGTGAGGTTATTAGTGAATTTTAAAAATTGTAACAAACCATTGTACTAAAAGGTAAAATTATAAGAACAAAACCAATTGAAAACAATACTTACGGAAAAATTAATATACTATGAAAAATTTAAGACTGCTTATTAGCAAAAGTTAAACAGATTTAACAAAAATTGACAAGAGGCCATCTGCATAAGGTCAGCTGTTCTCCAAAAGAGAGAAGTTGTATGTAAAATTTCAAATTCCCGGTATCAAAGTTATGATTAGTGGAAAGAATATGGTGTGCGTAAGCTGATTTTTGAGATGTGTGGTTGTTCTTTATGATACAGTTGATGTGTTCAGCGAACCTATTCTTGAAAAAGTGCCCAGTTTGACTTACGAGCTACGTTTTAACTTATAAACACCAGATTGGGAAAGCTTATCAGTCTTACCCTTGGTTTTCATTAAGGAAGATTTCAGATTTTGGTTGTTGCTGAAGGAGATATCTATGTTGAATTGTTTAAACATGTTTACGAATTAAAATGAAGAAGGACCAATATATACGTAAGAGATCTAAAATGTAGTTGTTCTTCTGTAGTATTTTCTAATGTGGTGTAATCCTTAATATGAGAGAAATAAGCTATTTTTGAAACAAATTCTGGGTTAATATCTTAGGGTAACCGTTGTTCTGAGCAATCTGAAAAATGGTGTTAACTTCGGTTTTAAAATTTTCATTATTTAAAGGTAAATTGCACAATCTGTTGAAGAAATACCTAAAAGCTGATAGTTTGTGATTTAATAGATGAAAAGAATTGTACTGAATTGCATGATCTGTGGTGGTTGGTTTCCTATAGACATCAATGTGTACGTTGTTGTCTCTTTGGTAATGGATAAATTAAGAAAATTGATGGTGCTATCCACTTCTTTTTCTACGGTAAATTTGATATTTTGATGGAAGGAATTTAACAACTCATGACATTGGATCAACTCTCTCTCGTCCCCTTTGAAGATTACTAAAATATTATCCACATATCTTTTATAAAAAATAAACCGTTCTTTAATGAATGGATTTTCGAAAAACTTCGGAAAGAAGAGGCAAAAGGTTGCTGCCCATAGGTAACCCTGTTTTTTGATTAGAAATATTGTGGTTAAACATGAAAAAAGTTATTATAAGTTTTGTTATGAACGGGGTAAACTTTTTATTTATGTATTTAATAAAATTAATGTTTATGGAATTATTTATGGAGTAAGGAAATTCAAAACAGATATGCGATCGCAACATATATTCCAATTCCAATTGGAAAGTTTAGAAACTGGAGTATCTCTGTAAGCCACAATAGGTCTCAACGGTATCTCTGGTTTATGAATTTTAGGAAGAGTATAAAGGACGTTCTTATTTGTTTGATTTTGTAAATTAATTTAACTGTTGTTGTTTAAATTTTGTTAAACTTTGAAGCTTTCCTTTTATGGAACCTTAGGTAAAAGGAAGTTTCTAACTTTTACTTCTTTATATGTACGTCAACACATATATAGATATTGATTAACCTTATGCTTTTGCGTTTTAACTTGAGCATGGAACTGCATTAAATACATTATTTGTGCATGTTAGTAGAAACATTTGCATAAGTATTTGTAAGTATCTGTTAGTTATTCATATACGATGTTATAAGTTGCTAATAGTTTAAGGTCCGAAGATGACAATTTTTGTCGAAGCTAGTCACCAATTTATTAACATTTACTCATATTTTCAAATTATATACATTGTGAGGAAGTTTTTGTGTTTCTAAATATACCTTTGATTACCACAACCCCATTTCGAGATTTAAACATGGAGTCTAATTTAACTGAATGGTTTAAGGTAGAAATACGTGTCAAAGACAACAAAATAAGAGAACTTGGTCTAACGTGGAATATTTGGTAGAATGTGTTGTCTAGCTGTTGACAGAAAACTGATATGTAAAATATTATACAATACTCTCTAACACCTGCACCATTGCCTTTAGTTCATATTGACGGAGCTATGAACAAAACTGGCGAGTCTCAGTTACTTCGCCATTTGGAAAAGGTTACTGAGTCGGAAGACCTGCTTCAAGCGTGTTACGATATTCTTACTACATACATTAGCAATAAAACTACCTAAAAGTTATTGTGACTATCAAAATATATTTTGCAAAAACCCTGTTCGACAAAACCCATTCGGATAGCCGTCATATTCGACAGATATAAAAGTCCTTCCATAAAAGACATTTAAAGGGCCAAAAGAGAGAACTTAGACAGTGACATGTCAGATTCTTGCATACAGAGACCGCACCAAAAAACACCTCGTGAGTTTCATAAAGCTCTCAATAATTACAATTTTAAACGGTCTTTTGTGATTTATTGGTTAGAGACTGGCAGAGAAATTATTTCCACGCGGACATTATTAAACATAAACATTATGGTTTACACACGAAGCCAAATGTTTTATAAATACTAATGGATGTTCTAAGCAAATAAGTGAAATGAGTTGTGAACAAGAAGAAGCTGATTCCCGACTGTACTTGCATTGTGAACATATATTAAAGAATGATGTACCTCCACGAACAGTAAAGGATAATTTTCATAAAGATACTGTTATCAGAACAGGGGATACATATGTTTTGATTATATTCTTGTCCAATATCGCAAAATCTCATATGTAAGACCATTTTATCGAGTTTGGCTTGATTTTAGAACAGGAAAATATACGCGATTTATTAAGATTTATTTATTATTACAATTGTAGCTTAAAGCTAATAAATTCCCCAATTATCAATGAAATTAGGTAAAGCCGATTGTGAATCTTTACCAAGTTTTCACTCTTTTACTGGTAGTGACTATACTGCTGATTTTGCAACAAAAGAAAAATACGTCCTTTTAACATACTCATTAAAAGACCACAATATCAAAAAGCTTTTTTCTTCAGCTGGAACTGCTTGTCAAATAAGTGATGAAACAATGCTCAGGCTTGAAGAATTTACACAAATATATGGTCAAAACAATTGTCAAGATGTTGATTCAGCAAGAGTAAAATTATTTTTTAAATAGAATAAACCAAAGAATAGTTCTAAACGCTTTTCTAATATTAAAAGTACAGATCCTGCATTACTGCCACCGTGCAAATCAGTATTAAAAAATAAAAAATTGCCATGCAATTTTATTTCTATATTCTGGAATAACCTCAGAAACTTATGGATGGGAAATAACTGAAAATGGATACAGGCTGATATGGAATTTCGCACCATATTTACTTCCTACTTTGGAAGAGAATACAGACATTCCTCTTGACATGTCTGAAAATTCGTACGATGAAGAATGTGGAGGACCTTGTAGCTCAGATGATTAGAAGAAGAGAGTTTATAAGAACCACTTACTCATATTTGGAATTTTCATAGTTATTGGTTATTTTTGTTCACTGCAATTTTTATTTTTTCATTTAAGTAAATATTAGTATTAATATTCATTACAAATTTTATTCGTTATTTAAGTATAGTGAGGTATTAGTTTTCGTTACAAAAGATTTATAACACCTTGTGGTCATATTATTATATTAATTTCATGGTCTTTTGTAAACATCAAGGTCTCGTTAAGCAAACTACATAATACGTTGCCTTATAAGGTATTTTATTGACATAGAAAACCTGGTACCATTTTATTACACCTTATACCATACGTTTCAGTATTTTGTTTTACGAAGTTATTTTTAAAGAACTCACTCTTCGACAACCTTCAATAATTTTTTATTTATATCGAATAATGTATACATATTTTGAACCTTTTATTATATTTTTTGTCTTATAACGTATATGCCCACATACTACTTGTCTTACGAGTGTTTCTAAGTCATGTGATTAATAAGAAACAATTTGGCACAACATTTTTTTTATACCTCATGACGTATTTTTTGCCCTTTTTTTGAGATTTCTATGTTGTGGTATAGATAGAAAACCCTCAAAAGGTTGAATTATGAAACTGTTTTGGATAGGTCTACCATTCCCACATTAAATTATACAGTTTCATCTCTATACCTTGTGACGTAAATTTTAGTCCAATTTTAAAAATTGAATAATTTTTTTAACCAAACGCCCCCGGTTTGGATCGTAAGACAAAGCAATTATCATTTGGTTTAGCAATCCGCATTCAAACTCGTAGTTCACAACTTTAAACTGTATGACGTAAGTTCTCAGACACCAGCCATAATATATTTTATGCATTTTGCATTGGCTGCAATCAGTAAATAAGAATGGAGATTAAGTACAATAGATAACAGTTACTACATTTTAACAAAAAACAAAATGTTTAATGTAGATATAACGATATAATATATGTATACATTATTTAAGTAGAAAATTCACTTACCTAGTTACTAATTACTGAATTTTCTTGTGTGTTATAATTAATATGAATTTCACTATTTAATTATTTCTTACTTGAGAAGAAGAAGGAGCTTTCAGTTTATAATTCGTCTTCTGTCTATTCTTATTCTTATTCCATTTTCATCTTAAACCGTCATATTCTACAACCAATAATTTTTAATTTATCTGCTTAGATTTTTTCTGAAATGGTGCATTTATCTATAAAAGGTTACATAAACAACACAGTATTTTATCTCAATTTCAGTTCATTTCCAAGTTTCTAGGTAGATTTCCCAAAGAAGCCATTAAGTATATAACAATGCTATCGTTATGAAACAAGGGTAATCCTTTATCATTTGATAATGTTGAAATCTAATAGTATTATTAACAGATAGCTATGCGCGTAAGTACACGGTACATTAACTGTAATGGCTTTGTCAAACTTCCCTAAAAATTTCAACAAACGTAATTAAGAGTTAGTGTATCTCTTCATCGGTATCGCTGTGCTTTATTAGTACCATTTTAGAGATTAGAAAAATAAATTGGCATTTCTACTGTATAGTATTGATTTAAAATCAATAGTAACATTAGAATTTTAAATCAGTGTATTCAAAATTGAAAGAAAAATGTTAATTATGCTGTAAAGTATTGAAAATATTCACATATACTTGAAATGATCTGAAATTGAATTTAATTTCGTTTTCCATTTAATTTAACTTGTTCTAAAAATCCAAATATTGGTGAAAGTTTTATTGTGAATTTCCAGAGTTACCGCAGATAGTTAGCTTTGGATGTCAAACAATTTCCTTTGATTAAACTGTTAGTATCACATTAGTAGATTACATTTAAGCGACTAGATCATCCAATATAAAGTTTTTCAACACTGTGTTGCAAACCTAAACCATGATCAACATTTTTAAACCTAGTAAATAGAGTATAGTAAAGAAACTCAAACTAAATGTAGTGGTAATACAAATACAGAGGTAATGGTAAATAAAAGTGCTAGTATACTTTAATTATTTTCACTTTTCGACTACAAGTCTTATGATAAGGTATGAACATATATTTGGAAATTTTATGTATTTATACGTTTTGAGACCTCGTGAACAGCAGAATGCGGTTTTTGAGTTGCCGTCTGTATGATCTACGAAATCGTTTAGCTCGTCGAGATCGAGAAAAAAGTATTGTATGAAATGTTCACCAGATCTTCCGTTTTCGATTTATTTCAATACCATAATTAAAATACTTATGTTTGGGTTTAAATGGTGTGTTTCAACACTTATACAGGGTGAATCTTATCTAATCCACCAAAATTAAAGGGGTACTAGAACACGTCATTTTAAGCAAAAAAGTTCATATGTACATGGGTCCGGAAATGCTTCGTTTCCGAGATACAGGGTGTCAAAGTTGAAAAAAGAAATTGCGTTTTCTTCAATATATTTCGACTGTTTCGAAATAATTTCATGAAATTTCGTATACGGGGGGTTTTTTAATATTAATTTCTTTTCTTTCTCTTTTTTTAATGTTGGATATTTTAGTGCTCCTTACAAAAGTTAGTTTTAAATAAATAAACATTGTGAGTTTTAAATGCGTTTTTCTCGGAAAGGGTTGCTCCTACCGACTTTACTAAGATATACCTTTTTTTAGCAGAAAAGATAGGAGAATCGATTTTTCTAGTTCAAAATGGCATACAGTGTAGCACAAAAAAGTTGCAACGATTTAAAGGGGTCGAAATGGTTGCCGCGGGCGCCCTCTAGAAACCACAACTAAATGGACCACAAATTTGAATTTGCCATCCCAAAAAACCCTCGTATACTAAATTTCATGAAATTATTTCAAAACAGTCGAAAGATATTGAAGAAAACGCGATTTCTTTTTTCAACTTTGACACCCCGTATCTTAGAAACAAAGCATTTCCGGACCCATGTACATATGAACTTTTTTGCTTAAAATGACGTGTTCTAGTACTCCTTTAATTTTGGCGGATTAGATAAGATTCACCCTGTATAAAGCAAATTTATATTTATATAAATAAAACAAATTTAAGAAATATGAAGAAGATGAAAACGCAAATATAAACCTGCTATTAGTATAACAGCTTGATAAACGTATAAAGCCAACTATGGAATATAATTTTAGCAATTTTTGTAAATTCTTAATAAATTGAATATTATTAAATTCCCTTGAAGATGACAAATCAGCTCCCTCTAACGGTCGAAGCCTAACAGTGACAAATGCCATAATCAAAGAGCAAATTTAACAAAATTCAGTCAAATTATGATGTAAGTGCAAAGATGGAATTGAAAAAATCCTAATTAACCATGGTATTAGGACTGTTTTTAAACCTACAAGAAAAATTAATGAACGTTTAAGGTAATTTAAAGATGTTTCAAACCCATTTTCATCTTCAGGAGTATATAAGTTATCTTGTTCTTGTGGAACAGTATACATTGGAGCCACAAAACGTAGTTTTGATAGAAGACGTAAAGAACATGTGGGATTTGGTAGATTAGAAATCTCCGGTAGCTGTGCATGCTTTAAATAATTTAAATCATGACATTCAATTTGATAATATGGAAATATTGTGAAGATAAACTTAAGTACGTAAGTTTGGAGAGTCCTGGAACAATACATTTTTAAAGTCCCACATTTTCAAGATCCCATATTACCAAGGCACCATAGTTTCAAGGTTGCACAATAGCAAGGCCATTCGTGTGCCTTAATTTTCCAAGGTCCAACAGTCCCAAGGTTACACCTTAGCAAGGCTATTCATGTGCTTTACTTTTCCAAGATTCCACATTCTCAAGGTCCCGCACTGTCAAGGTCATTTGGCAATCCTACTTACTGAAGGGGTCATACAAGGTGGAAGTTTACGTAGATATCCCACTTGTGTAAGGTCATACTTGAGGTTGTTCAACCAAAACGTATCAACGCAAAAAAATGTACGATCGTATATCACACCTAAATTTTTTAACGCTAACACTAAACACAATAGAAAAACAAAGAAAATGATATGTTAATGAATTTATTTGCTTTATAAACAAAGAATGTTTGATTTGTATAAATGTAATACGTTTATTACATCTATCTATTCAAATATTTGATTTGCTTTAGGAATAAACATTGTTATTTAGTACAAGTCCAAAAAATCCTCTCCACTTCTGTTTTATTACACCTGCGCTCACGTAGTGTAATTGAGCAAACGTGGCGCCCATCGTAGATGCTCCTGTAATGGATTATCAGATGGTTGCCATTGGTTTATTCTAACTCCACACATGAAGCATTGAACTGCGTGGTCGGTAGATGTAAAAATAATCCTGCTGCAGCAAGTGATGGAGGTGAGTGAACTGAATGCCATGTTCGATACGTTAGTAAATGTTTATCGAAACAATTGTAATACTGAGAATAATAAAAGTTTGGTGGTACGTCACACATGTTCTCACCCTGGAACACAGCAACCTACTTACATGATATTATCTATTACATACAATATATTCATTATGAACACATTAATTGTCCAGATAGTATGCTTCACCACAAAGAGCGCATGAATCATCATCATATCCTTCATGTAACATTGTTAGGGGTGCTCCACACGATGAGCACCAGTATTCTGGGTGTGACATGTTGTACGGTGTAACCCAATCTCTCCATATGTGTATGATGGTCAATAATTCTGTAGTCACTGGATGCTTTGTAATATTCATAGCATCGGTGCATATAGCCAACGAGATGACGACGAATGTGGAGGGCAAATGTGAGTGAATAATAGCATAAATTACTCATGAAGGCGTGATGGTGGATGTATAGAATTCGTTCACCCAAGCTGGTAAACCATTCCGAATTCCGCTGCACATCCTCATATATATTCCGTGGCGCTTCTGTTGTGATAAGTTATTAGCCACTTCTTTTTAAACTGCACCCAGTTTGGTATTAGTTCACATATTCGCCGCATACTAAGATTAAACAGAGATGATGGTTGGTAGCACTGACTAAACTCCAAATCGTCTTCCATTGCGGTATTTGACATATTGATACTGTTGGAAGTTGCGCGTATGTGTTATCCCTCTTTTAAAGTGGGTATGACCTTGTGCAGACATATGGATAGGTAACCTTGTTGAATTAGTGGACGCCCTCGAGAGTTTGCAGTGTAATGGAACAGAAAGTGAAATAAGGTGTGGTTGACGAGGTCATGTTATTAACTTTAAATGAGAAATAGAGAAGGTGATATTTAAATAGAGACGGAGTACATGTGAAGCCAGTGTCGTGTATAACGGAAAACATATTACGTCAGGCTGTAGAAAAGGCGAAGATTGTGAGTGTTATAAATTCAAGTGAACGTCGTGATATTTTAATTAACAATGTGCAGTACTTTCTAAATAAAAGTAAATCGAAGTATGTCACTCCAGTTCAATTTTGAACCAGTCTTGAGACCTGGTGGATCAAAGAATAATGGTGTGGTGTTTGATAAGAAGGAATGGCACAGGAAGGGACAATGAAGGAGTAATAACAAATTATTTCTACTCACCTGAAGGGTCATGGCTACCTACAGAGACGGGTTCGGAAACTGTATCGTATGAAACTATTAACAAGAAGAAAGTTATTCGTATCTATAATTGCAAGCTGTACATGATGTTAATGTAGCATGTGTTATGGAAATTTTAGAATTTTCCAAGGAGAAGTTGGCAAAGCCGTAAAGTAGAAAAAGTGGAATAACGCCCATTTAGAGAATAGGAGTAATATTAATAAAGGTTAATCAATATGTGGAGGTGTTGTAGTGTAGTCGTGGCCTAAAGCTGTAAATTACGTTAATGCAGTGCAAAGACTAATGTGCCAATTTCAATCATTAGAATTTGATGCTAAACATGAAAAAGTGTATTGAACGGGTACGTTTAGAGGTGATTATTTAGATAATCTGATGTACAAGTATGGTAAAGGAATACGTCTTTGTGAGTAATGCTTTCATTCGCATGAAGATGGTGCAGACTGTATTTGTTGTATGAAGCGATTAGTAAAACACCTTGAAGAAATATGATTGGAATAATCTGTGTACGAAATAGAACGACATTTACCGAATTATAACTCATCAGATTACAACTCACCAAGGAAAGAAGCAACCCGTCCTCCACTTGGAGAGGGAATGAAATACGTGGCATTTTCCTTTTTCTTTCACCAAGTGAAGGAAGTGCGCGTTAATGAATCCTAAAACATAGTTTACTGCATAGTGGAATTGAGGTTGGCGCATTGCCAAGCGCGGAAAGGAGAATGGGAACAATTCTAGAGACTGCATGTTTTAAAAAAGAGTAGAAGACTGTAGTAACATAATTTCGCCAATCCTCCAAAATTCACATGGTGAATGCGTATTTGTGAAATACTTTAGTAGTATGTAGTATTTTGTGTATATATTAATATAAACAAAAGTTAAAATTGACCAAAAAATTTATTACATGATAATAGTACAGTAGATAGATGTAAACGTACATAACGTATTATATAATGTTAGAAATCCACGAATTGTGAGACTTATCAAAACCCAACCACCTAACGAGAGATGTATTTCCTTGACGTCGTATCACACGTTCAACAAAGTGAATGTCAGAATATTTAACACTTTAAAGTTCTAGCTCCTAGAAACGCCCTTAAATCTCTTGATCTCGACTTTCACGTAACGGGTAGATAATTAGGATTGAAAGTTTTACTGCTGATATTGAAAAGGGTTCGTAACTCCAATTAGGTGTGTAACTCTTAGAGAATATGCTTCAATGTTTCCTAATACGTACACAATCCCCCGTTTCAAGTTTAGGTGTCTTACGGTCAAGAACTTTATGATATTTTAAATGTTTCAAAATAGCTGTAGCGTTCTTTTCGTTACATATATCGGTTTGTATCCGGTTCTATGCTTTCTTGAATTATCATCAGCAGCGATTTAAGGCAGTATTAATATCCATTTATACAAACCTTGCAAGCTGAAGGTTTTCCACATTATCGTTTTAAGGATGCTGACTTACACGTTCAACCATGCTACTTTTCAAGTTGAAATAACTGCTGTAATGATTGATGTTAAATTTTTTCATTACTTTTTTTAATTCTGTATTTTAAAACTCCGTCACCCTATCAGTTTAGGCGTCCTTTGCAAACCAGACAAAAGTTCATTCATTACATCCGCGACTAGTTTAGCATTCTTGCGTCTGATGGAAAAAGACCAGAGTTATTTAGAAAATTTATTATCACTAAAATGTATCGAAATCTTTTGTTTACCGAGCTTAAGGTATTTTTTCTACTAAATCAGCTTGAAATAGAGCATTTAAACCACATAACGTAGCGGGAAATTACTTCCTGCTGGTTTGTGTAGTTCTTCAACATCAGATTTACTCATTTTGTTGACACCTTCTTGTAGGTTGAATCACAGTTTCCTTACGTATAGTTTTGTTAACTAGGTATAAGTGGCGACGTATATATTACATTATCCACTTGAAGATGTATTTATAATGCAATGTAACAGTCAAATACCTTATGGAAACGCCCCGAATTAACGTCACTTTCTTTATTAATCACGAGAAATCCGAATTTGCCACGTCAGCAACCGAAACGCCACTCTTTAAATCTATTAAATGACATATCTACGTTAACGTAATCATCATACTCATGTTTAAGATTGATGTGATCTTGTTGAAAGTAAATTTGCATTATTACGTATAAGTTGTTTTAGAATAGATGAATACGTTTGCCACAGATAGAAACAATCATTATTTTGGTGTCCGCCAAAACAGAAATGATTTCTAATTTCATTTTGTTTATGGCATGCTACATTATCAAATATCTTGTGTGGAACACCACACGATCTTCGAACCTACAAGATGGAAATTAAAAGATATGAAATAATTTTAACCTCTTTTATAAGAAGTTCATTACGAAAATAGGCAACATTGTAAACGCAAAAACAATAATCTATGTCAAACAGACGTTTAAAACTTCATGACAGACAGGTTAAAAGACGTATAGATGCTAACTTAAAATAATGTTTTTTTAACATCCTTACATCCTTAGTATATTTACAATCTGTTGCTTATGAACGTTAAGTAAATGGTGTGACATTTGACTAACTTAACTTAGCTAACTAACTATATACAGACTTGCCTAGAACAATCCAGTGATAGTTCTTATCTTATATATTATAACAAATTGTGTAATTAGTATCTCAGTCCTATGGAACTGTAGACAAATGCATAGTTAATCAAACCTTGTGGGTAGATCTGATAGCTTAAACTGCTTCAACCGGCGTGTGTAGTTGTCATCTGTTAGCCGAGTGGCTAGCTCATTAGGATGAATTGTGAGCCGAGTTCTGTATTTAGCACTATAATTTTTAATCACCTCGCGCACTGACACAATATTAAGATCCTTTTGTATTATGTGGTTTGATGCATACCAGGGAGCATAAACGATACACCGAAGCACCTTGTTTTGAAATCATTGAAGGATTTCAATATTAGAGGTACTGGCAGTACCCAAAAGTTGCACACCCTACGTCCAGATGGGTCGGAGGGTAGATTTGTAAAGTAGGAGCTTATTTTTTAGTTTAAGTTGAGACTGTCGGCCAAGAAGCCAGTACATCTGACGGAATTTGATGCCCAGTTGTTTTATCTTGGTAAATATGTGTTTCACCATGTGAGCCGCCGGTCTAGATGCATGCCTAGATATTTAACTCCTTCAGATTGGGGAATCTGGATGTTATTAAGTGTTACTGGTGGACATGTATCTCCTCTCATTGTAAACGTGACGTGCGATGATTTTAAAGTGCTTCTCATCCAATCCTGTACTATGATCAATATGTCCTGGATGTTTTCAGTTGCGACATTCGGGTCGCTATGTAAAGCTAATATGACTGTGTCATCAGCGTAGGTGGCTATGGTTGTTGCGTGCGTTGTTGGTAGGTAAATCAGCTGTGTATATTGTGTATAATACTGGGCTAAGTCCGCTGCCTTGGGGCACTCCAGAAAAAATGCGGTATAATTCCGTTAACTCATTTAGTTTGATCATGAACTGTCTGCTATCCATATAGGAGTTAAGAATTTCATAATAGTGATACGGTAGTGTCATTTTCAGTTTGTATTTTAGGTCTTGATGCCACACCTTATCAAATGCCTGCCTTATATCTAGAAACGCAGCCGAGCAATACTCTTCAGATTCTAGGGCTTTATCTATTGTGTGAACAATTCGATGTACTTGTTCTGTTATGCCGTGGTGACGTCTAAACCCAAATCGATAGTTAGGTATGGTTCCTCTGTCTTCCAATACGGGGTCTTTTTGATAGCAATTTTTCAAAAACTTTAGACAGCACCGGCAATAAGCTTATAGGCCGATAGGATTCAACACTAGTTAACTCTGTTCCTGGTTTTGGGATTAAGATTATTTCACCTATTTTCCAATGTTTGGGAAAGTATTTCAGTCGAAGCATGGCATTGAATAGAAATTTTAGACATTTTGGTGATATTTCTTGTAGTACTTTTTCATTGATTAGGTCCCAGCCTGGTGCCTTTTTTGGGTTTATTTCTTTGAGTATTGTTTTTTCGACTTTTAAGTTTTTTGGTAGCTTTCCACAGTGTGTTGTGTTGTGTTTTTCATCACTGTAAGGGTGTTAAGATATTCCTGAATATTTTGATTTTTGGTATCCAATAGTAGATCTTTCAAATTTCGCGCAGCTGTATTCGTGCTGCTGATCGTGTTAGTTGACAATGTTTACGTAATTTTCGTTTTCCTGCGATTTTTTCTTTCACTATGATTGGACAGGTTTCTTGGATTTGTACTTCGTATGGGTCTGTAGTTGTGTTTCAGGCTGATTCTCGGATGGCATTTGTTATTTCATAGACTGCTGTTTCCATGTCTTCTTGAGAGTTGAGCCGTATACTCAAGTAAACTAAGTCATGATTCGCTTTAAACTCATCCCAATTAGTATACCTCGAGTGTAGTGTTGGTTTTTTTTTGTTTATGTTGAATTGTTGAGTATATAGTTACTAGGACGGCTGAAAGGTTTGAGGAGAGTTCTAATGATGATTGGATCTTACATTGTTTCAAGTCAATTCCTTTTGTTAATGCGAAGTCAATGGCATCAGGTATATTTCGAGGATCAGTCGGCCACTAAGTAGGTTCGCCAGTTGCAAGACAGTGTAGATTAAACGATTTAATTGCAGCCTTTTGGCTTGTAAATAATCGCATTAATACTGGTTAAATTCATAGTGTTTAGTATTTTATAGAAATAATAACAGCAGTTCCCCCATGAGTCCTTTCACTAGGGTGGATTGTATGGTAGATGCAGTAATTTGGTATTTTGATATGGGTTTTGGGTGAGATATGTGCCTCTGATATTAGCATGAGATAAATTTTGCTTCATTTGAGAAAATATGTAATTTCCTGTGCGTGTTGTCCCAGTGCGTTGGCATTCCATATTGCTACTCTAAGTAGTTCAGTCATTAGGCTAGTTTGTTGATGACAGTGGTTTGAAGTTCAGAAAGTGCATTTGTTTGTTGTGATGTGCTATCGGTAGGAGTGCTATTAATTTGTTGTATATTACCTCTTGTTTGTTGAGCGTAAGTATTTCCAGGTTGAATAAATGTATTTGTGGTCGGGGTAATCTTTTGTCTCAATGCTGTAATTGTTTATGAACCCAACACCCTCTGTAATTAGCGGGGTGGTTACCGTTGCAGTTTACGCACATTACTTCATCATTTTTTTATTTCCTTGGACATTCACTTGTTGCATGATTACCTATACATTTGACGCACCTATATGGTTGGTGACAATAATTTTTGATATGACCGTACCTCTAGTACTTTGCAAATTGAGGTATTTCTCTTTTTGGTTGTGGTGCTTCAAATTGTACTACACAGTTTTGTAGCAGTCTAACCTTATACATTTATTTATTATTGAACGTTGATTGTAGATCAATAAAGAGCATAGGTAATGGAATTTTCGTAACTGGATGCTTGACGTTTCATGTATTTATGACTTTATGTCCAAGCTGTTCTAATTCTTTCTTTTTAAATTCTGTCTGATGAAGGGTGAAAATTATTGAGTACACTCCTGAAAGGTTTGTCCTGTTTGTGTTTATGTATGAAATCCGGTGTTACGTTCTTGTAAGGCCTTGATGATTACAGTGTATTTTTCTCGATTTTCTGGTTGGATTTTAATCTGATTTTGACTAATTATTTTGAGGTTGTAGTTGTCTTTTGCCAAACTTCCGAGAAGCTCTATTACTGGTTTGATATTTGTCACACGCGATACAAAAATCGTCGTTAATAACTTTTGGTGCAGGGTCATATTCCATACCCTCATCTGTGGATAATCCTTCGTATCTATTAATTATTGTAGCCAGTATTTTGTGTTGTTATCATTTGATGTTTCTAAACTTTTTGAACTACGTAATCGTTTTTTATTGCAATGATTTACAGTTTGCCACTCATTGTCTTTTTGCTGCAGCTGCACGACGCAACAAGCCTCAAACGTTTTAAAACACAAAATAATCTTTGTGCTTAGAAACAGAATATTACCAATACCAAAACGTGAGGGATTCATACTTCTCATTCCCTCTTTGCAGAATTAGTAGCTTTAGGTTCTTTGGGTGTCAAAAACATTAAAAGAAAGCAAACGCCACAATCCAATCAAGTAATGGAAGCAGCCTTCTTAGGAAATATATATATATATATATATATATATATATATATATATATATATAACCATATAGGCGATGTTTAGGCTTATATTGACAACCATATTCAAAAACTCCCACTGAAGCTTTCACGTCACGTCATATATATATATATATATATATATATATATATATATATATATATATATATATTTAGTAGGAAGGTAATCTTGACTGTGTGGAAATTCAAATTGATCAATTTATATCGAGGGAGCAGTCATCTATTCATGTCTAATTAGGCCAGGGTTTAAAAGAAAACTCTTTGATATTTGTCAAGCTTTCGAGATAAATTTTAATCTCTTTTTCAAGACAGATGTCGTGAGGCTAAAACAGAAGTAACATTATTTCTTAAACAGAAGGACGTCAATTAATCTTGCTATTACAACGGGAAAACACCAATACATAATTTTAAAACAGAACAATTTTTTTATAAAAATATAACAGAGAAAAAACCCCTATGATTGTATGACATAAACGGCGGTGTACTATTACATTGAAGTTAAATTGCTATATTATTAGAAATTAAAAATAAAACGACTGAATACAATATTGACAAATTTGTAACCGTGTGGACGGCGAGATAACCTGTTTACAATTTGTTTATACTATACAACAACAATTGGGAGAAAGGAGATATTAATATACGATAAAACAGACTAAGTAAAAATTCAACTATAAAGCCATAAAATACGTATATACTGAAATAATTAAACAACATAACTTAACTAACCAAGTAAAAACACGTAAACAACCCATAAGACACACTATTAAAAGGGTTATTTTTTATCTAATGTAAGGATATAACTATAGATACTACTAAGGTTTTTTATATCCGATTTTTTGTTGACCGCAGGATTGTATCATCTCTAAAAAAATTCTTTTATCATAATTTAACACGGACTCTATTATTTTCGCGTTACTATAATCGAACCCATGTTTTTCATTAATAGCATGTTCGGCTAGAGCGCAAGATAACTTCTTACGCTTCACATCACTTTTATGCGATGTGATTCTACCCAACAAACATCTCGATGTTTGACCAATGTATAACCTATTACAATCCGAATACGGTATAGAGTAGATCACATTGGATTTTTCTAGAGCTTTAAGTGGGGTTTTTGTTCTAGTGTAAAGGAGAGAAATCGTTTTAATATTTCTGGTACCTATTTTTAGTTCTTTTAGATTTTGAAAGAAGTGTATTAATTTGGGAGTTAGGTTAGGGATAAAAGGTAAGGTAACATAATTAGTTTTTTTAACTTCTATGGCCTGATTATCCTGGTATACATCAACAAAATTAGAATTAGAATTGTGTTCATCTTTAATATGCTTATAGGTAGTAAATAGCATTTTATTAATAATAGCCTTAGGAAAAGAGTTTTCTATCAAGACACCCCTTAGTAATGTCAGTCCTTTATTAGTATAATCCGGATGAGAAAGCTTTATCACTCTAGCCTTCAGGGCTAATATCAAATCTGTTTTAATCCTGAAAGGATGTTGAGAGTGATAACTAATGAACCTATTGCTACAAGTGGGTTTTCTGTACCATTCTGTTTTGAGGGTATTGTTCGTGTCACGGTGGACTAACATATCTAAGAAGGGGATACAACGATTGTCTTCTTTCTCACAAGTAAATTGTAAATGTTCATTATAGTTATTAAATAAATTCAACACAAAATCTACTTTGTCTTCGGGTAAGGCTAATAAGATGTCAACTACATAACGTTTAATAAAGGGGACGCAAAAGGGAATCTTGGTAGAACACTCATCTATAAGATCATCAAGTACATAATTGCACAGAATGGGAGAAATTGATGATCCCATTGGGGTACCAAAAATTTGTTTGTAGCATTCATTATTAAAAACTAAGATATTCGATTCAAATATGAACCTAAGTACTGTGTGGAATTCTTCCAAGTTCAGATTACAGTTTAAAGTGATGTCATTCCAATGTTTGTTAATGCTTTTCAGGACAACTTGGAGAGGTAAGTTGGTAAAAAAGGAAACCACATCAAAGCTAACTAGAATATATCCAAGGGGGATTCTTAAATTATTAATGTAGTAGCTGAAGGCAAACGAATCTTTAATATAATAATCGTTGTTATTATTATACGTTTTAGTCAAAATTTCAGTAAGATATTTGGCCCATTTGCCATTAGGAGCGTTAATCGAAGACACAATTGGTCTCATAGTTAGTGTATCTTTATGGATTTTCGGTAACGTGTAAAATCTAGGAGCAACAGAATTATATATCGCGCGAGCCTTAGCAACCTGGGTGGAAATTTTATTTTCATCCCTAAGTTTTGACACTAATTTATTAGCTTTCTGTTGCAATGTACAATTAGGATTGTTCTGAAGTTTAATATAGTGTTTATCATCTTTAAGTAATGCTGTACTTTTGTTAATATACACATCCTTGTACATTGCCACAGTCACATTACCTTTATCACTTCTCACGATGTAGATTTCTGGATGTTCATTTAAGAATTTTTTACTTTCTAAAAATATCTTATCTAACGTATGGTCATTTTTATTAGTATTATGTAAGTAGTTAGTAACTACATTAGTGCATTTTGATATCACAATGTCTTTTTCTTTATCAGGCAATTTATTTATAGCACACTCTATGTCAGCTAATAAAGTTGAAATTTTGAAATCTTTCCTATTAGGGTATAAACAAAATTTTGGACCTAGTGAGATAAGTTTTTTAACATTCGTAGGAAAATCAACATCAGTGAGATTTTTAAACCACTTATCTTCAAAAGATATAGTGGCGAACGCTTCCTTTCTCAGTTTCTCAAATTTTTGGATATTCTTTTGTTTGATTTTGTAATATAACCTATTATATTTAATATTTTGGTTATACTTAAAATCGTTTAATATGTGAATGGGGAGCACGGAGCTCAGTTCCATTATAATATCTTTAAGCGAGTTATCAAAAAATTTTAGTTCTGAGAAAGTGGATTTTATTTCTAAGTTTAACAAATTTTTCTTTAACCTTGTGTTGAAATTGTGTATTTTTCTTCCTGTCTTTCCTGAATGATGGTGAAGCATGTTATTAATGTTTATTGTTCCATGATTAATGTGTTTTGGAAATACTTGGTGTTTTCGACATTTGATGAGAAACGATCTTCTGTTACGAAAAGAAGCTAGCTTGTTGTTGGTATTGGCCCATTTTTTCAGTAGCCGGACAATGTGAGTCCCGTACTTTTGCTTGATGTTGTTATAAAACCCCATTATTAATTATTTAGTAGGAAGACAATCTACCTGAGAACTAATGTCCCTAAAAATCGGCAAAACAATCGCACAATGTGATCTAAATATCAACAATCGTGCTAAACAAATGTAGCAAAAATAAAATAAGTGGTTTGCAAAGCCACAAAAATATGAAATAAAATAATGTGCGAAATAAGCACAAAAATAAAATTACTTTGAAAAATCATCAAAATAATTAAAATGTAAATAAGAAAACCAGAATGTAAGAGTCTCAAAAATACTGGGAGTAGAAAAATAATTAAAAACTAATGGGGTTTTAAATCTTTAACATGAAAAACACCTAAGGGTTTATTATCAATAGGGGTGGCCAATCCGTACGTAGTTGGACCTAACACCTCAATAACTTTTGCTTCTATAAATTTTGGAGCTAACTTTTGACTATAATTTTAAGTCGCATCAGATAAAGTAAAATTCTTTTTCCAAACCAAATCGCCAACGTTTAATTTTAATGGACGACGTCACAAATTGTAAGATTTTGAATTTCTTTCGTAAGCTGCATGTTAATTTTGTTTAACATGTTTAAAAACGGGTGAAAGTTCATTTAAATCTTGAACTAATTGTTCACGGTTAGTAATAAATAAATCATCCTCTTTAAAATCCTTCAGTCGACCATAAAAATCTCCAAAAATTGGAACTGTTTGTAACAACCCATTTTGAGTTGTATTAAAAATACCGTAATTTAGATCTTTCTTTCATTCAGTTGTAAATATAAGGAAAATTTATTTATTAATGATTTGTAGCTATGAGGAAGGCAACTTAATTTGCATTTTGGTGTAACTTAAGTGCATATCTCCTTAAGGGTATATATTTCTTAATGGTTTATACTCCCACTTTCAATTTTCTTCTGATCATTTTATTCGCGCAACGCGTCATCACCAGATATTCCAAAGCGTCCATTTTTCACTTCCTGATACATTTTGTGAGAAGCAGAAAGCTTTTTTTTTGGGTTTCCCCCTAAATTTAGTGAGAAGTGCCATTGATTTGATGGTAAGATAATTTAACTCGTAATACTAAAAATTAAAACATTTGCTCTTTTCAGGCACTTTAGTTTCCTTTCTTTTATTTTTACTTTGATGTACACTTTTATTACAGTTTAAGTACGCATTTAATTTTACTGTTGCGTACGCTTTCATTTTATGATTGCAATTTTTTATTGGAAATTTCAAGAAATGCAATAAATATTGGTTTATTCAATTTTAAGAAGACAAATTTATAAGAGATAAAATTCAAGTTTGGGTGAGGTTGACAACATAAAAGCATTGTTATTGCAATATATTGCGCAACATTGACACAAGGATTACGTGACATTTGTTTGCATTTCTGCATTATTTTTTATAATACTAGGGGTTCTCAAGAAGATGTAGTATATTTTGTAACAGGTATTTATGATATAATTAGTAATTTAAGGCTATTTTTAAGATATATTTTATTTAACCCTATCACTTTAACTGTTAATAAACATAGTTGTATATTTTTTATTATTTTTCATTTTGATAAATTTTTATTTTTTAGTTATTTAGTTATTCCAAGTATTATTAAAAATAACTTGGCGTCCGAGATCATTTTATTTGTGTTACATTGCATTTTTTTTTATATTGATGTTCAGTGGAAGTAATCAAGCGAAAATTGAGGTAATTAAGCAAATCAAAAGGTTGAACCTCACCACTTTAATCTTCCGATTGAGTCAAAGGCATTATTTTTGGTGAATGGTTAGTATCTCTAGTTAGTTTAACGATTTGTTTTTGGAGAACTCTTTACTTTTACATTTATTTATTATTAAATCATACCGTACACCACCTACATTAAATGTTCTACCAAACGCCAAAAAGGAAGGTGAAAATTTAGTAGACTCATGTACAGCGTTACGAATAGCATGGGCAATTTTATGAATTTCAACATCCCATTCCTTGTGATCATCTTTAATATAAGACCTAATTGCAGTACCTACCACTTTATTAACTCTCTCAACAAAATTTACTTGGGGATGATAACTTGCATTAAACCAAATGGATTGAACTTTGTAAGAACTCATTAAATTTTTAAATTGTGCACTTTTAAATTGAGGACCGTTGTCCACCATACAAATTTGAGGAACACCGTAAACTAGAAATACATAATTTTCAATATATTGACAAATACCTTTAGAAGTAGCACTGCGCATTGGGTGAATCAAAGTAAATTTGGTACGCCAATCACAAATAACTAATAAAACTGTATTACCACTCTTCGATCTTGGAAAAGGACCCACTAAATCAATAGAAATACATTGAAAAGGATACGAAACATTTTTCTCTTTACATATAAAACCATAATGATTAAACTGTGCAGACTTGCTTCGGTTACAAATATTGCAATTTCTAATGTATTTGGAAATATTGGACTTCATTTTTGGCCAATAATAAAACTCTTTAATTTTTGAAAAAGTTTTAAAAACACCAAAATGTGCTGATGTAGGTTCATCATGAAATTTTTGTAAAATATCTTTCCTCAAAGATTTAGGAACAACTAATTTCCATTCAACTAAATTGGATTCGATGTTTAAATCACTTGAAATAAATTTGTAGAGTTTATTATCTTCAATTCTCCAATCAGGAAATAATTCTGGATTTTTAGAAACGTTGGCTAACATTTTCTTATACCAATCGTCTAAATCTACAACAGAAAATTCTAGAGAACTAACTTCCAAAGGGGCTCTAGAAAGTGCATCAGGAACAACATTTAATTTACCTTTTCTATGAATAACTTCAAAATCAAGTTGCTGAAGTTTAACACTCCATCGGGCTAATCGACCTGAAGGATCTTTTAAATTATTGAGCCAAGTAAGTGAATGATGATCAGTAATAACTTTAAAATGGGTACCTTCAATATAAGGTCTAAACTTTTGAATCCCAAAAATAACGGCAAGTAACTCACGCTCTGTAATTGAATAATTTTGCTCGGCTTTATTTAAAGTACGAGAACCATAAGCAATGGCAACCTCATCCTCTCCTTCACCTTGAGTTAAAACACATCCAACACCACAATTGGAACCATCACATTGTAAATAAAATGTTTTAGAAAAATCTGGACTCGCTAAGATAGGAGTATCAACTAATAGAGATTTAATTTTCAAAAATGAATCGTTCCCTTCTTTATTCCATAAAACTTTCTGAGATTTCTTTTTACCTTCCAATAAATTATTAATCGGAGCTAAAATTGTGGAAAAATCATGAATGAAACGCCTATACCAAGAACACATTCCAATAAAACGTTTAACTTCTGTAAAAGTATATGGTTGAGGAAATTTAGCAATAGCTTCCACCTTTGAAGGATCAGTGTGAAGACCATTCTTATCCATAACAAAACCTAAATATGATAATTGAGGTTTACAAAATTCACATTTATCTAAATTAATATTTAATTTGGCATCATTAAGCCTTTTAAAAACTTCTCTTAAAATAGCAATATGTTCCTTAAATGTACTTGAAAATATAATGATATCATCCAAATAAACAAAAACCGATTGGGATAAATCATGACCTAAAATGGAATCCATAAATCGTTGTAAAGTACTGGGTGCGTTGATAAGTCCCATGGGCATAACAGTATACTCAAATAATCCTCTACGTGGAACAGTAAAAGCAGTTTTTTCACAACTCTCAAGGTCCAAAGGAACTTGCCAAAAGCTTTCTTTAAATCAATTGAAGTTAAATAACGAGCATCTCCTAATTTATCCAAAATATCGTTTAAAAATGGTAAAGGGTAAGCATCTTTTTTAGTAATAGAATTTAATTTCTTAGCATCAAAACCAACTCTAAATTCACCAGACTTCTTTCGAACCAAAACCATAGGAGAATTCCAAGGAGAAGAATTGGGTTTAATAATTCCTTGCTCTAACATGTCATCAATTTCTCTGTTTGCATGCTCCATCATAGCAGGACATAATGGAAAATAACGTTGTTTAATTGGTATTGCATCACTAGTATTAATTGAACGGAAAACTTTATTTGTTTTACCTAATTTCAAATTTGATAAGGTTTTAAAAAGGTCAATAACTTGTTTTAATTCAAAAACTTGATCATTACTAAAATCCTCCATACTCTTAATGATTGAAAAATTTGTCTCTGCAGAATATGCAACAAAAGAATTTTCACTAAAATCAGCTTTAATTTCAAATAATTGACAAAAATCTACTTCCAAAGTAATGCAGTAGTAATAGATTCAGAAACAATAACAGAAATTATTTTAGTAATACCATTAACAGTCAAAGATAAATCAACACTGCCCAAAATGGATTGTAAAGAACCATCAGCAATAATCAATGATGAAAAAGGTGAATTCCTATTTAATTGTAAATCATATTTATCAATTAAATACAAAGCAGGCTTACCTAAAATTGTTACGGGAGCTCCACTATCTAATAAAGCAACAAAATTTTCATTAAAAATCTTCACATTAATAAAAGGTCTAATATCATTATTTTTTTCAACAAATTTGGAACAATTTTTTGGAGTTCCATAAAATTTATTAACTGTAATTAACCATTCTTTAAAAACATGCTTGTCAGCCTCTGAAAAATTATAAGGAATGTGTCGACTAACAGAACACTTCCCATTTACAAGTATTTTGAAAATTTACACTTCGTACAATTAGTAAAAGTAACATCGGAATAATCACATTTAAAGCAAAAGATTTTATCATCATCCTTGTCACAGGTGTGATAGGTATGACCCAATTCTTTACACTTAAAACACGTTGTTGAAGATTTAGCTGTATTAATTTTTGAATTATTAAAAGTTGAATTTGTATTTTTTGGCTTAGCACCAGTAAAATTGACTTTAGGTTTAATATTTTGACTCAATGTAGAAAATTTAGGTTTGTATTCAGATTGTCTCTGAAAATCTGAACTAGAATTAAATTTGAGTTTAGAATTCTGAGCTGAGATGGAAAATAACAGTAACGTTAACAAGAGCTAACTGGGTAGCGAACCAAGGTTGTAAATTTTTCATAATAATTTTTAATTGTTCACACTCAGAAGGAGGAACGTCTAACTGTGAAAATAAATTAACCATTTCGGAAATAAAGAGGGTTGGAATTTCATCAAAAGCCTGTTTTCTATTCTTAATTTTATTTAACAAAACTTCATCATGTCCTTCGGGTAAAAAGTCACTTTTTAATTCAGAAATAAGTTGGTCCCACGTATGAATTTGGGGCTTAACAGCTCTGAACCAAATTGAACCCTTTCCTGAAAATAAATCAATACCAGATAAAAGCATCTCCGACTTTGAAATGTTTCGTGCCATCATCATTTCCTCACATCTTTGAATAAATGTAGAAACTTCTTTTTTACTACCATTAAATTTTAGATTTAATTTATAAACAGGAACAGAACTTTTCGAAATTTGTAAATTTTGAATTAATTTGGAAAAATCTTCAGCAGGAATACTAACTGAAGTATTAACATTGTCGTTAGGTGACATAGAAATATTAGAAGTGTCTGAATATGGTAACTCATTATTCAATTCAATTTTTCATTAATAAATTCAATTAATTCTATTGACTCATTACATAAAGTTAGCAATTGATCGTGTAAATACAAAAATTCATTATCAAAAGTGGTATAATTCAAACGTTTCAAAATATGCAATAAACGAGTATGAAGTCTAAGGTATTCTCCTCTCGAAGGTTTAATTTTATATAAATTAATCGAAGATTGAATGTTATGAAGTTTATCTTGTAATAATTCCAATTCCATGGTTTGGTGATTTCAACTTTCTTATGCGAATCAAATAAATTTGGATCAATCCTTTCTAAATTTAATTTACGCCTCAGTAATTTACGTTTCTCATCAACGGTTAACCTTTCCGTACCATCATTAACATTTCTATAATTTAACTCTACTAATAACTCATCACTACGTAGAACATCTACTAAATAATTCAAATTTGACATGGTAACGAATAATACACAAACAATAAAATTTCACTAATTATAAATACTATAAAAATATCCGATCGTAATAATAAATTGTTACAATACCTTTAAAATGGTCAACTCTAACAATCGAATTTGAAACAAACAAGAGCGAAAATAACCAGCACAATTAAATAATGGTAATGAAAGCAAATCAAGTCCCTTGCTCGATGCGCCAGGTACAATGTAATGTTGTAATAGTATGTGGTGTAAAATTTAATAATAAATAAATTGGTTGTAAAAATGTTCTCCGAACAGATCGTTAAACTAACTCGAGATACAAACCATTCACCACAAATAATGCCTTTGTCCCAGTAGGTTGATTAAAGTAGGGTCGATCCAGTCTTTTGATTTGCTTAATTACCACAATTTCTGCTCGATTACTTCCACTGAACATCAATATAATTTCTGCCATGTAACACTAATAAAAATGATCTCGGACGCCAAGTTATTTTTTAATTATGCTCGGAATAACTAAACCGAGGTTGTTTACAATAAAAATTCTACCAAAATGTAAAAAAATAAAAAAATTTACAAATTACGTTTATTAACAGTTAATGATAGGGTTAAATAAAATATATCTTAAAACTAGTTATAGCCTTAAATTACTAAATAATTGTTATAAATATAAATACCTGTACAAAATATAATAAATCTTCTTGAGAACCCCTGGCATTATAAAAAATAAATGCGGAAATGCAAACCAAGGTGATGTAATCCTTGTAACAATGTTGCGCAATATCTCAAAATAATACTTTACGTTGTAAACCACACCCAAAATGGAATTTTCCTTCTTATAAATTTAAATTGAATAATCCGTTTATTGCATTTTCTTGAAATTTCAAATAAAAAATTGCAATCATAAAATGAAAGCGTACGTGAAAATAGAATTAAATCTGTAATGAAAATGCAATTAAAGTAGAAAAGTAAAAAAAAAGTGCCTGCAAAGAGCAAATGTTTTAATTTTTAGTATTACGAGTTAAATTATGTTACCATTAAATCAATGGCACTTTTCACAAAATTTAGGGGGAAACCCAAAAATATGGCTTCCTTCATCTAACAGCGTACCACAAGAAGTGAGCAAAATGGACGCTCCGAGTATCTGGTGATATAGCCGTGTGCGAAAAAATTTCCACAAAGAATTAAGTGAACGATGACGCGTTGCGCGAAAATATTGAGCAGAAAAAAAAATAATTTAAAGAAGTGGGAGTTAAGAAGATATGCACTTAAGTTACACCAAAATCATTAATAAATAAAATTGTTCTTATATTTACAGCTAAGTGAACGAAGAACATAAATTACGGCATATTTTAATACAACTCAAAATGGGTTGTTACACTATCTCTAACACCGCTCGGTTTGTTAATAATGAAATTGCTTTTTTATTCGGTAAAATTAGATACGAAATGAGTGGAAGAATTCGCTTGGACTAACGTCAACAATGAAAGGATTGGCATCATTGACACCCAAATGCGGGTTAGTTTCCTATATTAAACAGCACAATAACAAATCTTCTAGGCTACTTTAACGTTTGTGTACCTTTGCGAATGCTATTCGGCTTTGCTGAAGATTACAACAAAGTGATTTTGAACATCAAATAAGAATTGGTTTTAATCCGAAGTAACATTATATACCGACGTAGTAGTTTCAACTGTAGGGGGGAAACATTAAAAGTTAACATACGAGATAAGATATATTGGAAAGTTCCACACATTATTCCAGCATTAGTGAAAGAATTGACGTTAAGGAAGCACATTAATTAACATGTAGATACTCCATTAGGATTTGGGAAACACACAAATATCCAGCCGTTTCAACAACAGACAAACATACATGGGCAATCAAAACATTTACAAGTATACATACACCTATTGTAGAATTTCAAACCGGGCGAGAGAATAATGCGTCTCAAGATATGAGCAGATTCGATGCACTAAAGAATATTAGGACATTTCTCAATACGAACCGTTATTCGTATGACAATTTAAACGTTAATTATGATAGCAACTGCTTTGATACGTTACATGAAATGTTTGCTAAATTGCAAATGTCACAGTATCAAAGAAATAGACAACCATTACATCCTAAAGCAGCGGTACTTCGTGTAGAATTCGAAACATCCGCCAACATACCTGCCAATATGTTAGCATACTGTGTTATACTCCATGATCGTTTAGTTACGTACAACGCGCTAACCAAAGCAGTAAGGAAGCTGTAACATGATGCCCATCATAGTAGATGTACAAGAGTTTAAAATTTCAAAAACGTTTATACCGAAGGGACTCGTAATTTTTAATGGAAGCAAGTTGCCCACTATGTATTTAAACCACCGTATCCATGGCATACGTTAGATGCGGAGAGTCACCGTCAAGCCATTTGATTAGTGCATCACTCACACTGTATCAAATGGAAAGAGGGGCAAACACTACCTCACCAATTTCAAAAAATTCTGTCGACTGAGTCATCCAACGGATACTATCTACCTCAAGAGTAGAGAGAAAGCGGATTACATCAGAAAATTTGTGACCCAGTCCGTTATTGACTTAATGAACATCCTGCTCTCCCTGCTTTACAACCAGTTTATTACTATCATGTATATATCAATATTGTGTGAATATATAGAAAAAATAACGATTAAAAAGAAGATATACTGAACTACATAGAGTTCATACAAATAGTGTACACACAGAGACATAGTGATTGACAATGATAGTAATAAACTGGATGCAAAGCGGGGAGAGCAGGATGTTCATCAAGTCAATAACGGACTGGGTCACAAAATTTTCTGATGTAAATCTATAGAAGCTCCTCTTAATATGACGGATTAAAATATGGAATAAAAAATACCCCGTTTCCAATGTGTTTACGTTAAATACGTAAACACATTGGTACCTATTGACTTCCGTATAACTGATATAACTATTTTGAAAATATTTCTATTAAATAGAACATAGACCATAACGTTCTTGCTAAAATATAAAAAAAATGAGTAAAATTCGTAAAACTTCTAACCTACCGTTATATCAATTACCCTTTGGGATTAGTCTCTTGAGAACTTACACGTTCTAAACACATCTTTTGTAATAACTCAGAATCACTGAACTTTTAATGAAAGGATTTTAAGATTGTAGGTAGCGGACCGCGAAAATTGTATTATTGTAATAAACGTTTGTCAAATCGCCATTGTTACCGCGATAGAAAAGATAATTAATGGATTTTTAATATCTTGATAATATGTCGTAATTTGCTCATGTTTTCGGAATATTTTATTTTTTGTAAGAAATGTGGGAATTTATGTAATTGATATTTCAGTAAAGGTTGAACAGAAAAAGGAAACATATTAGGGTAGAGAAACAGGCGGTCTGCCGAAACTGGCGTGACGAATTGTTGAAAATTTCTATACGCGCGCTCATGATGGTACTGATTTAATAATTAATTACGACAGAACATAGCGCAAATCTAAAGGGATCTTAGTTTGGTACGTTGAAACTTGAGACCTAAATGTAGCGCTTGTTACGGACGAATGAAATATTTTATAATTAAGATGTCCTTCAATAATTAATGTGAAACTGTTCCAACATAATAATTTTTTTGTTTCATTACTTTTGAAAAATGGGGTTCATTGCGGGAGTAAAGGTAGTTAGTTTGAAATCGGGGGAAAAGTTAGTTATAGTTAGAGCGTCGATCGAGCCAGATCGGTGTGGTTAATTATATACCTTCATTATAAACAGTCTGTCTTTAAAATATTTCTTGCGTGTACATTGTCTTTTCAATTAGCCAACGCTAATTTGTGTTTTCTTTCGAGTGTTAGTGGTAATGTGTTTTTCAAATATTAATCTATAAATAATAGTCACCATTTTTGTTATAGTTAAACTGCGTATGTTAACGATCTGTGTCTGTGATGATCAATTAAAGGAATATATATATATATATATATATATATATATATATATATATATATATATATATATATATATATATATATATATATATATATATATATAATTAAGTAGGTATTTTTATATAAATTAGGGCTGGAAGCAAATAATTTTACAAGCGTATGTAACGTATTAAAATCAAACATTGCCTTGCAAAGGTATCTCACAGGGGTTCATTAAACGGAAAGCTGCTAAAATAAAAGACACTACAGGGCTCCCTCACTCTGGCATTAATGTGTAACCTGAGAAAGTGGCGCTGTATTTTTCTAACGCACTCAAACTTATATATCGTTCACGATGTTATGATCTATTTATTACCTACCCTTGTAAGGATTTGTTTTAATGAGTTTTTTGTACCAGGTTGTTAAGTAGAATTGTTTGCCTACGAACTAATTTCTCTTTATATGTAATTTATTGTAATTTTACGTATGTATTTTGTGCTTTAGTAGTCACTAAACAATTGTGTACGTGTAAATTTCTTGTCTATTTTCTTTTGTCCTTGCCTTTACCTTATTATCACCCGTGCAATTTTACTGTTGTGGTATTTTATATGTACCGTAATTTGCCTTATTGTTTTGTGTGCTTATTTACTTAAAGACCGGCATGATTGGTTTTAAAGGGCCACACAATTGTGGGCGTGACTACATGTTTTTTGTTATTGTGTTTATGTGTAGCTAAACTGCTCGTTATTTATGTTTCTCTTAATGTTATGATTTTGTACTCACTTTAACCTGATTTAATGGTGTTTTGTTATATATTTAACCCTTTCATTGTTTTTTAATGTGTTATTTGATTTATTAGTGTACTTGTGCCATTACTTATTTATGAATAAAGTGGGTTTTATTGGTGGTTCTTTCCCACAATAGTACATTAAGGGGTTGAACCATCATTGAGCAAAGCTCGTTAGTTTTAATTTGAGTGATTACATTTTTTTAAGCCTACCCCACATGATGCGATACAACCTCATCCAGCCTATCTAATTCAAATAGCACAACGTACCTACCACTAGACGGCCAATTGTTTTGATCAGATTTGAGGTTTGCGAGTAATTAAATAAATTCTAAAATTTTAATTTTTGCCAGGAAAGTCAATGTAAAGCAAGCAATTAATTTGAGTAATAGTAATATTATTGTCAGTAAAGTCAAGATAAATTGACTATTCTTAATGACTCACTCATATATATATATATATATATATATATATATATATATATATATATCTTTCTTTCCAATTTCGATAGGAGGTGTAGTTATTTCCTCAAAAGGTCGTCTTACTGCAGTTTGATTTGATATGTCTGATTCCATTTCAGTATTGGTTTGGGAATAGTCAGTAGTGTTTATATTTGGGGATGATAGTTCAGGTATGGACTGTGAGTTGCTTGAGGGTATTTCAGGTTGAGTGAGAGTTACATTATCCATATGTATTTACTTCTTTGGTTTATCTTAGAAGTGACTGAATGTACTTGATGCACAGTTTGCTGTGGTTTGACCGGATTGCTTACATGTAAAACACGTTAAAGAATTTTGTGAGATGAAAATTCTGTATGAGGTGTTTTCGTGGGTTAGGAAAAAAGATTCTGGAAGTGGACCTACTGGGTGACTGATGAAAACTTGTCGTCTCAAACTATAACTATGACTAAATAGTGGCAGGTTTGAACTTATTTTAAGAAAAGACCTCGGTGAGAGCACATTGATACCGAATTTTAATAGTTCGTGTACTAGTACCGTATGTGGAATTGTTGGGCAGACGTTTGAAAGTAGTAGCCTTTCTGATGGTGTTAACAGTTTGCGAGCTTGAACTATCTCATTATTGATTTTTCTTTTGCCATCGTGGTGCGTTATAAACTTCTCAACTATATCAGGACTGGATAGGTACATATGTACATACCCTATTATTGGAAAGTCTTGAAGAAAACAGTATGTTTTTGGGTTCAACAATTGCTCCTAACGGAATTAAATACTTTTCAAGTTTTGTGTTGTCTATGGGGAAAGATATTTGCTTGACTTTTTTGTGGATAACATTGTTGAGTTATTTGTTATGAACGATGTATTCTGATGTAAATTCATTTAGAATTTACATCAGTTCTACATACATAAAGATAAAATTTACATCGATTGGGGCTTGAACCTTGATGGCGCAGTTGGTTAGCGCGGTACTCTAGCAAAGTACAGGTCTTAGGTTCAAATCCTACTCGAGATAAACTTTTTATTTATGTATTTAATAAAATTAATAATAATTTTTAACATTATTGAGTAATTGCAGTTGCGTCT
Organism: Vesta saturnalis; assembly: GCA_036346205.1. Lineage (NCBI taxonomy): Eukaryota > Metazoa > Arthropoda > Insecta > Coleoptera > Lampyridae > Vesta > Vesta saturnalis. Next base: position 258,948 of record JARFJB010002004.1, on the reverse strand, counting down.
GACTTAGGTAATTGAGTGCTTTGTGAGCTTATGTAGTCAGAAGTCGCGATCGGTATATTTTCCATGTTGATTTATTTCGTAAAGTCTATCACAAACCCAAATACGGACCTGTTTTCCAATTATTATTGAACATATCGTTGTTGATAAAAGATAAAAGCAAGTGATTCTTCGTTTTGTTACGGAGAAATTCTCGAACGATATAGGTTTTACATTTATAAACTAAATAACTTACTTCGGATTATGATTTGATGCACTATTAATAACTGTATTTGAAATATTTAAATTTTAAAAACTCTCAAAATCTGCGTTAAATTCTAAGTTTGTTAGGAGCACTATTATATTACTTTTATCGTACACGTGAAAGCCCACATTACTTCTCAACTGCCAAAATTATTTTACAACTACTATTGAATCGACAGTTTCCTGTTAACAATACCTTCTCAGCTAAATTTAGCTTGGTCTGCTAAGATTACTTCTTGGAAAGATGATAGTCTTCGATTTGAATTCTGACCAATATTCACCAGCAAAATTTAATACGTCTAATATTTTGACCAACGTTGTCGTTGATCGCCGATTTTTAAGTCTATATAACCTTGAACCTTTTTCAAGGTCGTCCTACAGATGTCACTGCTATAGTGTGATTTACCTTGAACCAATAATTTAGGAATAATATAGATATGGCTTAGCGTTCCGCTGTTGAAAGCATCCGTCTTCAGTTGAATTATTTATTTAATTTTAACTTATATAGTATATTAAGGAATTTTTAGTTTTGAAAAATGATATACTAATACTACGTCAATGGCGGCATTGAGTAATCAACGATGACTGTTACCAAGGAGGAGGAAACTTATTTCGTTTTATTGTACAATCAAACTAAATTTACAATGTTAACAGTTCGAAATATTTATGTAAATGCTTTATTTCAATGTAGTTTATTTGTGAAATCGTATCCAGTTTCAGCTTAATTCTGCTTTTGAATTTCAAGTTTTGCATTGGATATCTTCAGAAAACGTTATTTGTTAGTATTTTTGTATTGGGCATTTAGTTCTATGTAGAAGGAGCATTTGGAAATAAATCTCTACAATCAATGTAGTTGATATAGAGCTCTAACACAACATTTTCAACTTAATTTAAGCTTTTGTGTTTGATGTATGTAAGTTAGCAAAAAAAAAAAAATGTAAGGAAGAATTAGTATTCAATGAATTAAAGGTTTAAAGGAAAAAACAATGAAAATCTTTTAATGGTGCACTGAATTTTGTTAGTAGTTTAGGTTGATTAAGTTAGCTAAAAGCTGCGTTTCACGTTTGCTTATTTTAACAAAAATATATGGTTTAAAGTTATAACAGGTTAAGAAATCTGGAAAAATTTTACAACTAAGAGTTAAGCCACATAGGTGCTATTATGCAGTTGGATGCATAATACAGTGAAGTAGTTTTCAATTAGGGGAATGGCCGCATACCAGCTTAGTGCCAGCTCAAACCACCCATTAGGGTTTCCGGTCGGCTACTCCATTCCACCTGAATAATTTTCAATTTACACATTCTCAGATTAAAATTAAATTAATGTCTAATGAACAGCCTTTCCGGTTTCTCTCCCTACTATATTTTCATAAAGCTAAACCTTAATCCGATTTTAAATATTGTTATTACTATCTTTGCGGACGCAGTGGAAAATAGATTTTTTACACTTATTCCGTTAACCACTCTTATTTAAATTAGTTTTTTTTTTCTGAAAAATACTGTTAGTTATTTCCAGCAAATGCGTTTGAAATAATAATCAGTTATGAAAATAGCTTTCTAAGCGTTATGTTTAAAGTACGTTTATTCATTTAAATTATAGGCGCATTGAAGGGTATGATCGATGGAATATTTATGAGTTCTTTTCCGCTAACTCTTGTAAGCTGTGCTGCCTCATCAGATGAGGAACAGGAAGGGAAAGTAAAGGAAGTGCAGTCGCCAGCAGTTTCCACCTCACTTAGCCTCTTCGTCTTCGCGTTTTCTCAATTCTCCTTTGCTATAGCTTCCTGACGACCTTCCCTTTTCCGTTTTCAGCTACTCGTTTCAATAGTAGATATGAAATGCTTTTTAAAACCAAGAAACCTTACCCTAATTTGAAGGGTCAAGTTTGATTAAAATTTTATTTCAATTTGAAGATATTTGTACATGTAAGATTAAATAAACTAAATTATTCAATAAATGCATTTATCATAAATTTTCTTAACGGTCATAACTCAAATTCATTTTAATGATAATGTTATAAAGAGTTGAGTAAATGCGATGAACAGTCGTAGGTACGGGAAAGAACATTAATTTTCTTTTATTTGGCGCGAGCAAAATGAAATTGCTAGCGAATTCGGCATCGCGGGGTTTCCAGCTCCCCGATCATTAATAATAAGGGCAACTGGCCAAATGCTGACAAAAGGAATCATTTCAGTTTTAGTTGCTTATTGGATAAGCCCTGAAACTAATTTATCTCAAGGTTTCATGCCTTCAATTCAGAACCGTTATAGAAGTTTGTCGATGATTCTAACTTCGGAGGACTGCGTAAAATAGGTCTAGTTGGCACTTACGTTGTAAAGTTTTATCATAATAATTTCAAGGAAAGATGTTTATAGAAGCATGAGGTTATATTTTTCTATTTCTTTTTTGTTCTGTCTGACTCACAAACCTACGGTTATCGAAACTATAATACTTTAAAGTTTTTCTTCAACATTGAACAAGCCATTTTATTGCTTATTTCGTGGATGAGAAGTAACTGTACAACGCTGTCACAAATCATGTTTAATACTGGTGAAAATTGTGAAGCTATCCCGAGCCGCAGTTTTATCGCTGAGTTAAGTAATACGAATGGCTTTCATATCCCCGATGGAGATACACATACACATTTCCCCAATCGCATGTAACAGCCAAACCATATGTGTGTGTACTTTGCCAGATGCTCTCATTATTTAATTCATAATTATTTTTGTATCTTTTCAGATACTCACACCTAAGCAATAATAGCCACCAATCCATTAAGTATATGAGAACAACGAAAATGTGTAAATTTAAAACATATAGGATTGTAAGAATATTTTTAACCGTTATATCATATGCACAATTTAATAGCACTTGCAGTGTTTGTAATTTTATAAATGTAGGATAAATGTTGGTTGTCAGTGAAAAAGTATATTTTATTTCATCGTGTAATTGGTACCTACGAGTTAAAACGGACGCTGCTGTGTAGTTCATAAACCGCAACAACAAACATAAAATTAACATCACGTGTACTCTTCTAAACGTCTCGTACCTTCAAACCAAGTGGCGAATGGTAACAAACTCAATACCAACTTTGCTGCAAAGTCTGCAAGCGTTTTCCAGAGTATGATCCACATTATGTACACCCACATGCTATATTTTGAGAAAGATTAAATATCAGGGTCGCTGCTCGCCTAAATGGTTTAGATACGAAAATTTTTTTTTGATAAGGTACAGCACGAAAACACAGTATATAATTTGATGGTATATTCTCACACCTTGTTAGAAAATCATACTATACTAAGAAAAAAACACTACAGCGGCGCTTTGTCCGTCCGTTCGTCTGTGCATGTACTTAATACTAAATAATTTAAGATATCAAAATGCGGTTTATTTCCATTCGCTTTATTATAGATTGAACTTGAAAGCGCAATATAAATTTTCATGATATGTTATTATATCTTGTTAGCAAATGAAAATTCCACTTCTGTGAGAAAAAAGCGAATGCCCAATTTCGTTCTCCTTGTCACCTTTTTGTGAACGACGCTTGAAAATGTTTATTTATAAACCAATCTTTTAAGGGAAAAAGTAGTCATATTGTGATGAGTAAAAAAATGCACGATTTTGTGTTATAGAACACCATTTTGTGACCGACATATTGAAAACTGTAACGGATGCCAGCATTTTTCTGTGTTTGAGAGCAGGAGAGACTGGATAGTAACGTTGTTTAATTGGTTCCGCAGAAGTTTTTATTTGGTATTCGACCAAATTCCAAAAAAGTCGATAAGAAACAATTTTCAAGAAGCAGATTTAAAGAAATTTGCTCAGAAGGAATAAGATCAGAATAAGAATTTAAGTGATCTGACGAGACAGTATCCAAAAATGATTACTGAATGTCCATTGACTATCCCTATAGTTAGTTAATCGTCAAAAATCAATTCCTAAAATTTGTTGAGATATCTCAGGAACTAGAAGAACATCAACCATAACGGTTTTAGATTCGATGATAATTGGTAACAGAGTATGATCTAAAATAATGCATTTATTTCCATTAGGTAAAGTACAGGAAGTAGACGAACCTACAAATAAAGTTATTCTTAAGCACTAGGATAGTACGAGAAGCACCAGAGCCCAAACGACATTTGAAAGTATGACCATCGTTACGAACACTAGCAACTACAAGGTCAAGAAGAAAACTTTAGAAATCCAGAAAAAAGAGTATCCGAGATTACAGAAACCGTATAATTTTTACAGCTGCGCTTAACTTGAGGTTTAGGATAGTGAAGAGAAACACGTCCTACACTACAGCAATTATTAACGAAGAGTAAAGGATGATGATGAAGAAGGTTTAGGAGGCATAACAGCAGTAGCAACATTAGGTTCAGCACGTCTAGACGAAGTTGTAGTAGAAGTAGGATATCCGAAGAGTGAGTCACATAAGCCAAGCTTAGTATCAGAGGATTAGCAGTCTTTCGAGAAGGTGGAGGTTTGAAAGTGTCTGTAAAATATTGATTTTGTTCAATTCGTTTGTCCAAAGTTATAAGTTAAGTAATGTCAGTAAGGGTTAAGGCATTTTGATAGAGAGGTGTTAAATTTCGACCAATATAGTACAGTTGCAAACTTTCAGAGAGAGGTATTGATAATAGTTCGAACAAACTCTGCATTGCAGCAACATAAATAGTCATGGTTTATTGAAAACCCACAGTACGATTTTTAATTTCACCAAGTAAACGTTCATTATAGTTAATAGGTAAAAATTCAAATTTCAGTAAGCGTATGACATGCTTCCAGGAGTTAACGAACTTCTACGAGTGCGTTATAACACTGATGCTTTACCTGTTAATATTTCAGGAACACCAGCAAATAAAGCAGAGTTAAACCACGAGAAATACTTAACTCTTCCGCACGACTAAGTATTGTTTTCAAAAAATGATAACCGAAGTTTGAAAACCGAAGAGAATCTAGGTAAAAAGAAAAAGAACATGCATATGGAAATTAGTTGAAGTGTACTGACACTCAGGTCAATTCTGTACCTACTCGCTGCTCAACGGCAGCAGTACAACGTAGACTAGAAGAAGGTAAGCGTGAGAATTCAGTAAAGGTAGCAAGATTACATTCTTTTACTTCGGACTCAGCATCAGACTTGATTATCTCGGAAAGTATTTGAAAATTATGCCTTACTTCTGTTTCCTCTAAAGAACTAGATTGCATAATATTGCTCAACATTGAGCATGAACGTAGACGCTACAAAAACGTGGAAAAGTAGGCATAGAAGTATCTACAAAAATATAGAAATAAATTCAGATAATTCAGTATTACCTTGAGTTAATGCAGCAGCATCTGTGTTAAATTCGACATCGCAATCCAAAGCAGTTACAAATTTGTTCAATTTTAAAGCATTACGGAGCCCTACGTAAAAGATCAGCATTAACATCATTAGACAGATCACGAAAACGGAGTTTACGTGCTATGTAAATTGATAGTACTTTCATCTTAAACAAACCGATCTTTATGTAAAACTGTCTGTATTTTACAAAGAAAAATAAGTGCTCGTGGCACAAAGTCTTTACCCTCAATGAAAGATTAGAATTAAGAAGATTAGAATACAATTTACATTAAGGTTCTTTATACATATTATAATTCTAACTGACGTTGAGACACCAACGGACAGTTACAAGATCAGCGCTACAAGTCACCGACATATTCTGTCGATGTAAATTGACAGATCAAATAAGTAAACAATGGTTAACAGTTATTATGTACAAGTAACTCATGCATATAAATTTGAGAATATACAAGTAAGTAAATGTTATAATAGAATTGATTCATTTAACTAACATTCAGTATCGTAGATAACGTATAACTGATACAACTAAATAGTTCAATTGAAATCATTATGTTCAATGCACTTTGCACTTGTGCAAACAGATTGGTGTATATAGTTAGTATCATAAATTGATTGCCTTAATAACCATATGAAATAGGAGTCCAGAAATGGAAATTCCTAAAGCAATTACAGATTTAAGTTTGATATGGAATTAAAGACACGTGTAAAACTAATTTACTTACCACACTGAACACATATGTTGATATGAAAAACTTCATTTTCGAGATTCTCTCGTTCAAATAGGTATGCAGTAGCCCTTATTTAATGTAAATAGTGCGTTGGATACATACCAATTAAGTTGAGTTGTTTCATTAAAAATTAAACAGGGAATTCTAAAGCACGTATTTTTCAATTCAATATCTTTTTGAAAAGAGGTTAGGTATCTTATATATTACATTCTAATTCTACCACTAGATGTCATACATTTTTATGAAATTTATATAATTATGTCATTAAGTTAGTTTCCGTGTAACAATAAGGAAATAAAGAAACATAACGATCAGGTACATAATTATTTATACCTATAAATTATTTGTACCTACAAAACAGAAAATTTACAATCTAATTAAATGAGGATGATATACAAAAGTCGATGGCGTCATATAGGGTTTTTAATAGGGGTAAAATTATTACGTATATTGCACATAATTTACAAAAGAACTGGTGAATGTGGACTACAATAACGAAATTTAAACTACGCACGTTACAAAATTTTTCTTTATGGCTCATTTGGACTTAAAATTATAGCATACTATTTTATTTCTATTATATGGGGTTTTACCTACCAGCACAAATGGGAAACATTTTATATTTCGTTTGTTAATAATCAATGTTTACACTGTTTCGGTGCAAGATAAAAAATAAATTCGGTTAAATAAATATTTGGTTTAGTACCGAAAGAGACAAATTTGTTTGACGGAGCCTTGATCTTTCTATGACCTTTGTATTACGTACGTGCAAACGTGTTCACGCCCCTTTATTATTATAAATGTTTCGGTTTTTTGATTAAGCTATGCTTTAATTGTGACAAAATACTAATTAAATAATGCAAGTGAATATACTAGGCGATAAAAGTATCAATGTGGATAAAGGGATTAGTGGTAATTATTGCAAATCTGTTCATACAACTTGTGCTGCCCTTAGCCGTACCGAAATTCAATGATTATTATCTAAAGAACACACAGAAAAATTAATAACCAATAATAACCAATCCATTGCTACAGAAGATGTCGTAAACGAAATAAATTAAAGGCAACGTCGTGCTAACAATATTATCATTTTTAATGTGGATGAAAATTCTTCAGATAACAATGAATAACGTACGTAATTTTTATTCCACTTCCCTGGATATCTACAATTAACATTAAGGTAGTACCGTGAAGTAGAATTTCTTTGTCGCAAATGCCTCGCGTTTTCATTAAAATTTATGTAGTGAGTTTGAGAATTGTGTAAAAAATAGAGAAAACGCCATCGCGTTTCGCTACATCGCCATTCCTTTGCTATTACCAAAATGCCCGAAGTATAAGAAACAAGACCCAACAAATTCACGCTTCTGAATTAGATAGTGAATTTGTCATTATAGTCACGCCTGAAACATGGTTGTCTTCTGATACTTGTAGCATAGAATATTTTCATTTAGGTACTTACTCAATATACAGGTGTGATTGACAATATCAACAACTTAATCTTTGACGCGGGGGTGGTGTTCTTTTGGTATTCAAAGATCCTATCAGTTGAACCGCTCGGTCATATATTCAATTGAAAGGTTACAACGGTTTAAATATCTTCTTATAAGATTATGGGTTTTAGTATATGTAATTAATTGTAAAACGTTTTGAGTTATTAATGCCGTACCCTCTTATTTTTCGCTTTTGGTCGCACTAAACTATCACCTTTTCCAGATGTAATTCAGAAAATGTCAATTGTAATTCAGATTAGTAATTTTTATTTCAGAAAGTGTTAACATCAGCTTAAATTCAGTTTCATAAAATTATAATAAATAATAAAATGAAATTGCGCAGAACGTTATTAAATAGGAGTATTTTTATTCATGTCTATGCCACATACAAAAACACACAACAATGTAAAAACAATAACTAAGACTTATTGTTACTATGTATGTATGTACACAACACGACATACTACATAAATAAACTAACGGCCCACTGGCAAGTTGTTCATTGCTAAAGCAGCAGCATGACGTATGGTGGTCTGCGGTGCCACACGTGCACAGTCACCTCCTGTTATACTATCTTTTGCTTGCTCAATTATTTCTTCCGAGTACCTCAGCCTTTGCTCTACTTCACCAACCGCTGCAACTGGGGAGACTTTTAAGTTGATTTTGACGTAGATTTTTGTGTTTGACCAAATGGACTCTTGGGTTAAGAATCGGAGAATAAGGCCCTAGTCGCAGCAACGTTACGGCTGTATTATTAACACATATCTCCAGCTGCGAATGACACGACGCGTTGTCGCACACGATGTCCAAGTCAGTTAATTGGTTACCCATTTCTTGCCATTGTTCCATCATTCTCGTCACCTAAGAATTTGATGTTCCTGAAGTGAACGATTCTCTTCGGCGATCCATCGTAATTACTCCTACTGCTGATATTGCACCTATTAGATGAACATTATGGCATCTTCCTGCTGGAAGATGGTCTTGTTGTCATCGCTGTTCATCGTTTCATGTTTTTTAACTGTTTCAGCGTATAAGTAATTCATCTAACCTTGGTAACAAAATGTTTACTTCTTGATCCGAAAGAATTTTTGGTTTAATACCTCCTTTGGCTAACATGCCTGTACAGTCCCCATTCAAATTATTAGAGTCACATACCAAATTTGGGTTTTTATACAATATAATTGTTTATAAGATTATAATTTTGGTGTAAAGGCTGATTAATAAAGTTGTTATGTTAGGAATTATTTATTTAAAGAAAATGTGTTATAGTAAGACTTAAAACAAAAAACTTAATATTTAGTTAAACCGCCTCTAGCTTTAACTAGTGCCTCCACCCTCCTTGGCATGCTATCTATGCAATTTAGGGCGATTTTTTTTAAGTTCTCATTGTGGTTCTAATGGTATATTATACTCTCTATTAGCTGAACTTTGGTAGACATATTTTCTTTTTAAAAATTCCCAAACATTCTCGATTGGGTTCATATCGGGGAGTTGCCTGGCCATGGTAGAACTGGAATCTGAGGTTCATCCAAAAAATTTTTTATTGATTTGGCCATGTGGCAAGGTGCCCCGTCATGCATAAACACCTTCCTGTCGTTGCAAAACTATTCCTGCAACTGGAGAAGGAGTTTGCTTTCTAAAACTCCCCGATACTGGTCTTGTCGCATCGTTCCCTCAACACCATGCAGGCGACCAAGACCTTTACCACTGATCACCGACCATATCATGACCGATATGGGATACTTAACAGTTTTTATAACACTATCGCTGTTAAATTTTTCATTCATCCAGAATGTGAAAGGATGACTCATCGCTGAAGCATGTCTGTAACAGTGAAAAACTATGTAAATAAAAGGAAAAGTTAAGAGATTTAGTTCAACCTACTATGTGCGAGTCATCAATGGTCAAGTGTTTATGGGCATTTGCCCAAGTCAACCTTTTTTGAACCATAGCTGGTGTTAATCTTGGCTTCTTAATTGGGCTGCGACATTTGAAACCCAGGTCGTACAGATTTCGCCTCACTGTAGAAATGGATACAGTGCACCCAGCTTCCTCAAATTTTTTTTTATTGTACTAGTACTTCCCCTTCGACAATCTAGCACAATATTTCTAAGGGTTCTTCTTGCTTTAGCTCACCACCTTTTTTCTGCCACACCTTCTTTTCCGATTACCATCGGTAGACTGATTGGTACTCATATTTTGATGGATCCGGCGTACTGAGGACTGTGACACTCCACACCTTGAGGCAACATTCCTTTGTTGTATTTCGTATTGCTTAACAAAGCTGCAATAGCAGCTCTTTTCTTATTGCTAGATCTTTTGACTTACCTATCTAAAAAATAACACCCACATTTCAATAGCAACATTTCAAATTAATATTTCAAGTTATGGCTTTGACACTTGCTTAAAAATAGAAATAAACATTTACTGAAGCTTCACTTATTGCTAAAAATTACTAACCTTAGCAAAATAACGTCTTAAACAAAAAATAATTAACTGTTAAAACACACCTTAACAACACTAACCTCTATATCTGTCAAATAGTTAACAATTAATTAAAAACCTATATTATCGACCACTTTATGTTTCTAAATTTTTAATATATAATTAGGCAATCCTAACACCAACCCTGTCTACAAGTTTGCCTGCATTTGAAGGCGAAAAATTGAGATAAATTTCACAACGAAGGTAATTTTATGAGTGAGTCTAATAATTTGAGTACGTCCAGATTGTATTCAGTGATAAGCTATTTTATATTTAACACCCAATGTTCCGACCAATGTTACCCAATCGGCTCCTTTGTTAGCGCACATTACTATTCGTTCCCGATCTTGATTCGTGTTTTTGGAATAAGTTTTTCTTTCAGTTTATTTGAATTGTGCACCTCTGCAAACTGGACATAATACTTCGGGTGTATTGTCAACAATACCCAACGGTTGAGCACAGTTATTACGCAATAAATACCTACATGGAAGTAAACGCATTACACTTTTTCGCGACATCGGTACACGACAAATTGGACACTTGTCTGATAAATTCATTATAAAGACTTTACAAAAAATTACACAGCACGCGTATTAAACCTTTTGTAACGAAAAATGCTACAATCTGACGTTTGTTGTTACTATATATTTTGTTTCAATGGTGTACTGATATTTTTATAGACTAGTACTTTCTGAATTGCAAGTGATATTTTCGGAATTACAAATAACGGTTTCTGAAATACTTCTTACTAATCTGAATTACATGAGATAGTTTCTGAAATTAAATTGGCTATTCTGAATTACATTTGACGGTTTCCGAAATAAAATTCGTTAGTGTGCATTACAACTACTACTTTCTGAAATCAAATTGACTGTTTTCTGAATTACATATGGAAATGGTGGAAAGTGTGGAGCTATAGTATGAAATCTAATTTATGAACATCAAACGAATATCGTAGAAAAAATATAAAGAAAGTTCTTAAGAGTATTTATGGTATAAACTATACGGGATATATCCTTCACCAGGTTTTAATTACCTATTGCTTCTAAAACTTTCAAAATGCACTTTTGTGGAACTGGAAAGGTTCAAAAAATAGTAATTCATTTTCTTATTATTATATATTTATGATTTACTGTAATGATGTACAATATGTATTTTTACTACATTTTTATTATTTTATTTTTATAAATGCTTGCAATGAAAGACAGTAAACCTACTATTATTACTATTTATAGAATATTTTGCAAAAAAGTCTATTTCCTAATTTAAGGCTACAAACATAATGTTGCCCTTATATAGATCCTATTTGTTTGAAGGGGAAGAGGACCGTAAAAAGCGTGGGTAAGCAGTTGCCATGTCAGAGTGTGGGACAAAAAATTTCACTCTTCGTAAAGAAAGTAGTTTACTTGGTAGGTGACAAAAACCAGCAAATCATACTCAAACGATGTTGGAATGTTTCACATCCCAACGTTACTATGATGTTCAACAACGTATTGTTAATTACACACGGCTAAAGTCCTTCTTTGGACCAGTGTATGTAACAAGATTTCTTGAAACGGCGAGATCTAGTCTAGGATAAATATTGCTTTACCAACGGAACTGAGATGTAAGTATTTCTTGAACATATGCCTCGATAATGTGCAGAAATAAGAACGTACAATAAAACCCATAACCACAATATTTTAAAGATTTGTATATAATTATTGGAAAGCATAGATACACGTGAATATTTCACATTTGGTGAGAAGTTAGACGTCGTGGTTCTTTCAGACACAAGACAAACAAACCTGCACGCTCCAGTAGTAGATAGTGCATTTGTCATTATAGTCACGACTGAAACATGGTCGTCTTCTGATATTTGTAGCAGAGAATATTTTCATTTATGTACTTACTCAATATATAGGTGTGATCGAAAATATCAACAACTTGATACTTCGCGGGGGGGGGGGGCTGTAATTTTGGCATTCAAGGAGCCTAACAGTTGAACCAGAATAAAGAGATTTGCACCCGTAAATGCTAAGTCTCTTCCAGCATAAATTTGGAGATTTATGTTGGATGGCAATACAACAGTAGTATCTAGATGTGCGGAGTGGTCCGTAAGTAATGGTCGAAAGTGAAACGCAAGATTCTAGGTCGCAAAATATTACGATCTGACGCAATAAAATATTGATAATAAAAAAGACAGGGTATCAAAGTACCAAAAAAACGTATTCATCTTTGGTAAATTTCCAAAGCGAAAAAAGGTATTTTTCTCATTCTTGATATAATAAATAGAGATATAAAGTATATTGGTTTTAGCTTATTAATACATTTTTATTATGTACAGTGGCGTAGAGTGGAAGGGATAGAGCAACTTTTTAATCTCTAATTTCTACTCCAATGGAGTAAATTGGATATTTTTATTCAAATGCGAAATCTTGATGTTTTTCAGATAAAAAAAGGTATGCTTTGTTTAATTAGATAACTTTAACAGTTTCTAGGTTTTTAGGTATTTATTACCAACTGCTTAGGCGGGTTATTATTGTTCTGTAATATTCGAGAAACAACATCGAAACGTGGAAATCAGTGTTTCGGGAAGAATACACGTAACTTCATAAAATGATAGATCTAATCATTTTAACACAAAACTTTCGTATAAACGTCCAATAGTGCTTCCTTTTGGAGATACAGGGTGTCAAAATTAATAACCTGCCTAAGCAGATTGTAATAAATACCTAAAAATACAAACACCTTAGAAACTGTTAAAATTATCGATTTAGATAGAGTATATCTTTTTATCTGAAAAACATCAAGGTTTCGTATTTTAATAAAAAAATCCAATTTACTCCATAGGCGTAGAAATTAGGGATTAAAGAGCTGCTCTACCCCTTGCGTTCTACGACACCGTACATAATAAGAACGTATTAATAAGATGAAATCAATGTACTTTATGTCTCTATTTATTATACCAAGAATGAGAAAAATACCTTTTTCGTTTTGGAGATATTTCAAAAATCAGAATTTATTTGGAACTTTGACACCCTGTGTCTTTTTTATTATCAATATTTTATTAAAGCAAGTTGCGTCAGATCGTAGTATTTTGAGACCGAGAATCTTACATTCCACCTTGGACCATTACTTACGGACCACCCCGTATGGTTAGCCATAAATCAAGTGCCATAACTTTCGATTACGAATCAACCTTCAAAACACATCGTCGGGCACTGCAGTACAAAATAAATTTAAAATGTTTTCTCTACAACTTTCATATTCTACCAAAAAATCTACGCAACACCTGAAATTTACCGTTACGTCGGATATGGTGTATCTTACAGCCATATGGAATAGTTTCATTATTTGAATTATTGTGGATTTTTAAAAAAAATGCCGAAACACTTAAATCTCAGATTACAAAATGACAGCGTTCAATGAAAGAATTTTATCCCTACATTGAGCAATATTTAAGATAGAAAACGATATAATTTCTTTTGCAATTTACTACACTAAAATTCAGTAGGTAAATCAAATATTTACTTGCAAGGTGTCGACAAGAAACAAGGCGTTCTCTTTCTTAGCGAATGAATGAGAATACTAAAAAAATAAAATTCAAGCGTAACTTCAAATAATATAAACAGATATAGTTAATATGTTCCTGACGTTCCTGTACATGTAGCACGTGCATTCAAAAGAAACACAATTCACTGTCTACAACGTCAACAACGTTCCTAATGTCAACAATATACCTATACCTTTTTTTTTATGATTGTGGACCTGAGCAGGCTAAATTTTGCCTATCGTGCTAAAGCACTCAGGAGCACTTAGGAGGATGGATAGAGAGACAATGAATTGCCAATAGATGTCTATGAACAGCTACCTTAAATTTTCTCATATCATAAGTGAGAGGAAAGCAGGAACTAGGGAGATCATTCCAGAGTTTAGAAGCCGTGTAGAAAAATGTAGATTGCGCCCGTTTGGTACGACAAGTGGAGATTTGTACTGCATACTGATGATGTGAATGAGCGAACCGAGTGCTTCTCGCAAAGATAGCCCGAGATGGTATCAAAGAATATAACCTTATTAAACTCCTACGCCGTTCTCCAGTGGGGTATGCAAAACAATCCCGGCCTCGTTTATTTCGAAATTTTTCTCCGTGTTTTCCTATCCCTGCATAGCTCCCTACCTTCCGCAAGATTCATACATTGTCTCTGACACGCCCTTTCATTTTTAAAACTCCTTATCGTTCTTTCTTTTATCATACATTCTACTGCATTCAGTCAAGATTCACGCGGCCTACCAGGCCCGGCCTCACCTCCAACTTCAGGCTCATAAATTTGATTTGTAAATCTTTCATTATTCATTCTTTCTATGTGACCAGACCAACACAGTGTACTGCTTTTATACCTATCTATCATCGTCTTTTCTTCGCCACACTCCTTCATTATACAATCATTCTTCATCTTATCCCTTCTCGTTTTATCGCACGCGCTTCTCAGGAATCTCATGCCCACGATATTTATTTTACTTTCGTATTTATTTTGACATACTCATGTATCACTTGCATGCAGTACTGACGGGAAAAACATGTTATTATAGATTGCACGCTTCGCAGCTACGCTCATGCTTTCGTTTTTGATTATCATGCACATACTTCCAATCACATTCCTTCCAGCATTGACCCGTCGTAAAATCTCGCTATCCATTGTGCCATCTGCAGTAAACATTCTACCCAGATATACCAACTCATTCACTTGTTCCACAATTTCATCGTGAAGGGTAAATACCCTATTCTCCTTTTGATCTTCCCGATTGAACATCACAATCTTTGTTCACGTTTACCTTTAGGTGCACGCTCTCACAGACTATATCCAACTTCCTCGGAGCAGCGTGTAGCTCAGCAACATTCTCACTTAATAAGACTGCGTTATATGAATACACTAGAACTCGTGCATTTACGTCACCAACCATTACACCATTAGTGTCGCTACATGCTTCACTAACACGTTGGTCCATGTATACATTGAACAACCACGGTGACATTACACAGCCTTGTCGCATTCCCTGCTCAATATTAAGGTATTCACATACCTCCTCTCGCCCTAACACATGCCCGGCTACCGTTGCCGTTCTTTTTACACTTAAACACTTCTCAACAATAACAATCACTCATTAAACTCGCAGACAACGATTTACATAAACAATCCATTGGGAGTGACTTTCAACAAACGCTTGTACTTGTTTAATGAATAACAAGACATAAGGTTATAAGGTTAGTTGGCTGAATTCATAAAATACAGATGCTGTTACGGACCAAACATACAGTAGCACATTATCCCGTACACAGATACAATGCATAATTCCGAATAGTTCAGAGCGTTGACCGCCGTCCTACTTAATGAACATACTTATACGAAAACTATTTAGTCGGGTCTAATCTGAAAATTTACTTCAAAATAGGTCACTTGAAAGTTCTACTACTTTAAGTTTTCATAATAAATCCTGCATAGGCGACTAATTCTCAAATTTTTACTATTCCCACTTTACTCTTAATTTCAATATATGAACACTTAGTTGTCCAACTTCAAAATTGACAATAATAAAAAATATCAATTCGCAACAAATTCCAATAACGTTATAAATAACGACACAGGATACTCGACAAAAAAATGTCGTTTATACGTTACCACAATTGATTATAATCAAATAGTGCTTAATAATTATTAAGCACTACAAACGATAATGCTTTACTGAACTTAATTCAGAATACTTGACAAACTGCAATTTGAATTACTATTAACCACAAATCAAAAATGTTTATATATTCGTGTTTAGGATTTGAAAATTATTCCAGACAAGTTTCGTGTATATATTAAATAAGATAAGATTATATCCGCAGATAGGGTGCTATAATAAAGAACGTTTAATTCAAAACAAATACGCAACATCGAAACACAAAATGCAATGGCTACGTCAGATTATGATTTGTCTCACTATAACTAATAAAACAAGAAAAATAACTAACGATAAGCAGGCAAGAGAACTATCGTGCAACTAAATACTATTTTTTTAATCATTCATCGGAATTTCACTCTAAGCAGCATCTCAAGGTTAAAGCTTAAAACTATACATTGTTATCCGATAAATAACACGATAGGAACTACAAACATTTTAGAACTAGGATCTCAGATAAGAACAAATATGAGTCATGATAAGAAAAGCATTTTCGTATCCACTAAATTTTTGGTCATACATTAACATTAAGAAGCAAAGATCAAGAATACCTAGTAGTTCACAGCTTCATAGCATCACATTTGGTACACCTCAACCTAGTAAATGGTGTCTGTAATTATTTCCCAAGCGTTTACTCAGAAACTGATCCCCTTCTCAAAGAAATCACATACGACAGTTACTAATTCACTCATCACTATTAGAAATATAGATGCAGTTGATATTGGTCATGCCAACTAAGACGCAAATTTACATCTGGTAGTGATAATGTTCCCTTGTTTGTGGTTAACCACTGCATAAGTGCGTTTGGAGAACCACTATTAAGTATTTTTAATCTTAATGTCACTTTTATTTTATTATATAGGTACCTCAACTCCATCCTTTTCTTTAATTACACGTAATCAACATAAAGTGTTATTTAAATAAATTGTATAACAACAAATTCCTATTATTTTCTAAAATTAGTTCATTACCCAATGTTAAATTTAACGAGATATAGGTAATACAATTAGGTGTAGAAAATGGCTAAATAACTTTCTCTTTAATTAACCCTAAGTATATCGCGCAATTTCATATCGATTATTGCTATTCCTCAAGTATTCTAATAAAATATAGACAATTACGGGATTGCTATCAGTGTCATTTTCCAAACGATACTCATCGATCAAACACCAGTTGTGTATTTGTGACTGTGTCTAAAAATGCCTAAAGCAAGAAACAGTGTGAGTGTTCCAAGAAGCAGTAGGAGTGTGATATTAAAAAGGACAAGAGAAGCGTAAGTACCTACATACAATCTTATTTTATTGAAATAGTCCCTTTGTTATAATTTATTAAAATGTCCTGTAATTATCAGAAATAAAACAATTATGTACTATTCACTATTAGCAAATCCATGCAAGTGGCCCGAATTTCATTTTTTTTAGTTTTCAAATGACAGAATATGTAAAAAAATATAAGGTAAATTTTTTTTATTGATGAATTCCTTTTATAGGATATTGGGTAAGATTTCAACAGAAGCTTGCATCCACCCTCGTTCGGAAGACGAACTTTGTAGCATCAGCTTCCATCCTATGATGACGAAGACTTTTTGGTGTCCGATACTGATAATTGTCAAGAAATGGTGACAGAGGCAGATACTGAACCCGAAGACCAATTTGATGCTTCTTTTGGCGAAGACAGTTGAGATGCTTAATTATTGTTGGAAAACGATACAGAATCAAATGCCACTCAGAAACACACTTTACCAGGCCGCAGGATAATAGATATAAAATATCTCTTAAATGTGTTGAAATCACTAAAACACGTTGGTTTTGGTTGTTCTTTTTTTGATATAGATGTCATATCAGAAAAGATTACATTTAAATGTAATATGTGCGGAAAGACAGATGTGGTAAGGACTGGTGGCACTAACGGTTCTTTTGGTTCAACAAACCGTGCCGCCGTATTGGTGCTGTATCAATTGGGATTGGATATACCCAATTAGATAAGCTTGTTGCAGCAATGGGTATACCACAGATGTCTAACGACGCATATTTAAAATACCACAACAGTTTTTTACCCTCGGTCCATAATTTAAACCAGCATTTAAGCAAAGCTGCAAAAGAAGAAGCCAAATCCGCAGAAGAAAAAAATGAGAGTAACATTCTAATTATATCAGTGATAGCAGACGAAGCTTGGGGGAAAAGATCTCACCATAGAAACTATTCTGCACTTTCTGGAGTTGTAAGTTACAATGAAATCTTTTTTTTAATATAAAGGATTTTTTCAGGCATCCATAATCTGAGCTAAATCAAAAAAGATTTTGTATATGGGTGTAAAAAGCAAATACTGCTGTTTGTGTGCCAGAGGCCATGATGCGGATGATCATGAATGTTTCCGGAACTGGACTATTTGCGAAGGATATGCAGAATCAATTTCACGGCATAACCTAATTTATCACCAATTGATTGGTGACCAAGACGGTAGTGTATACAAACATTTAACACAAACCTCCCGGTACGGCCCGTCATTCTATATAAGAAAAATAGAATGTCGGAATCATTTGTTTCCTATTTACATCAATAAACTCAGCGATCAAAAAGCGGAAGAGATTACATATGCAATCCTTCAATTTTAGGCTGTTTCCGTAATGCAGTTGTAAAAGCGTTAGCGTACCGCAAAGTTGAAAATGGACCTATCGATAGCAAAATTGAAAATTTGAAGAAAGATAAATTAAATTGCCTTTTGCATATTTTGGGCAGACACGACCAATGTCAAGAATATTTTTATAATGGCACTAAGCAGAACGAGGTAATAATAATATTTTTGAATAGTATTAGTTTGTTATTAAACTATTTCTTTTAATTTAGTAGGAGTTGGTAGATGTATATTTTAGAATGCGGCACGTTGCCAGTAATGAACACTATTGCAGAACGACTAGCAGACCAAGCACCCAGTTTGCTCTACGATACCGATACAAATCCAGCAGAAACACATAATTCGGTGGTTGCGAAATTTGTAGGAGATAAAAGAGCCAATTCTTCTTAAAAAATTCGTACCAATTGAGATGTGAAATGGTCGCGATCTCTTTTAATAGCGAGGGAAACTTATTATCGCTTTTGCATGAGCACCTTTGTGACAGACCACCGGGGTACTACATGGCGCATTTTTTAAACTCCCAAATTAATCGTCGTAGGAGGAAACAAAATGTATGTATTATTTTAATAACGTTTCCTTCTATGAAAACTTCTTCATTACAGTAGTTGTCTATTGTTTTGATTTCAGGTCACTCTAAAAACAGGACATTTGCACCCGCTGATAATGATTGGCAAATGAATCTATCACACCCGATCCTTCAAAAGATGAGCACGAATTGCGCGTTAGTCAATTTTTGACTTGTTTGGAAAGTGTCGGCAAAAAAAAATTGAAGAAGGTATCTTGACCCAATCAAAAAGTAATTTGTGGAGAGTAGAACGACAGAAACGTTTAACGGCATGCAATTTTGGGAAAATATGCAAACTGTGTAAAACAACGTGCATTTCCAAAACTGTTTACTCCTTACTCTACAACGTTTTTAAAGGGAATACGTACACCGCCTTTGGCCTCAACAGTCAGTCAAATGCAATTAAACTATTTCAGGTAAAGAGGAACCATAATTATTATTATCAGGTGCGGGGAATTTTACATATTACCAAACGAGTCAAATGCTACTTTATTGTCTACACTGCAACAGGAATCCATGTGGAAGAAATTGAAAAGTACGTAGTAATAATAAATGTTTTGAACATTAAATGAAACAATATGTTTTGTTTTTTATAGGAATGATACTTTTTGAGAGGATCATATGGTAAAAAAATTAGAAGAATTTTACTATAAGTTTTTATTACCAGAATTAGTGGATCCACGCAGATGTCGTAATTTAAATCTTCGAACTGTACATATGACCAATTAAATTTGAAATTGTTTTGTTTGTTCACCTCTATAATTTGTTTACTATATTTTATAAAACTTTGTTTTTTCTTTGATACAAAATAAATAAATAGAATAATTAATTGTTTTATTATAATTTAATAAGGTGCATACATAAAGTACATACCATTTTCGTGATTTTAATTTAAATTATAGTTTGAAGGATTCAAAGTTAATCGGATTACTTTTGTGTTTCGATAGGAATAGGTACTTTCTAAGTCATTTAATGAGCAGACCATGCTGCTATATTTTCTAACGGAATTTCTACCTTATTGACATCAGAACATTTATCGTTTTTATAATGTTTTAACTACTAGGGAAAAAATCAATAAAAAATTATAGAAATTAAAATTTAAAAAACCGATATTCAAACATTACGGAAGATTTCGGGACTATTTTGACGTCTTACGCGTTTCTCTAAAGTTTCAGATAACTTCATAATAATATAAAAGTTAGAACGTTTTTAATATTGCTCTTGTGAGGGTTTGATGTGTTGCCTAACTATCGAGACCCCCTTTAAGTTTAGTTTAATTTGTTATTCGTTATTCGTTACTTTTTAGATTAATAATAAATTAGAACTAATAAACGATAGAAATTAAAATGAATAAAGGTTAAAAAAATATGTATGCAATACAAAATAACAAACAAAAGTTTGTATTAAAAAATCAAGAAGTTTTTTCTTGCAATCGGTTACCTTTTTCAGGTGGAAACTATCAGAGAATCATATTCTCACAGAAAATTGATAATCGAATGCAAGCGAAAGAAGTTAGGGTAAAAAATGTATAGGGCTCTAATCTCTAATCAGTAAAAACAATTATCATTGGTAAATAGTATGCCAAATTTGAATCTAAAGTAGTTCCAGAGTAATTAACCAAAAACCAGTTTCGTGACCTCATCTTTAAGGAATGGTAGCTCCATTAAGAGTCATTTCCGGATGTAAGTTTATAGGAACTTTTCATTATATTTTTCTCTGTAGAATCATCCATTTGTAGTTCCGGGACACATACAGGGTGTAGCGCGAAGAATTTTGGTGAAGTAATGGCAGATACAGTTATGTTAAAAATAATTAAATGTAATATTAAACAAATAAAGTTTTATAATAAGTGTTCAAAATTAGCACTATCCACTTCTAAACATTTATGAATCCTTTTCATTAAGTTAAGATATGATGCAGAGAGCCTTACTTGCTTTTAATTCTGTAACACCCGACCATATTTTCAGAATTACAAGACATAACTTAATGAAAAGGATTCATAAATGTGTAGAAGTAGATGGTGCTAATTTTGAACACTTATTATAAAACTTTATTTGTTTAATATTACATTTAGTTATTTTTATTTGTAAGTTATCTAATTAAATTAATACAAAATACCTAGTCAACGTTTTTAATGATATTCACAATTAATAATTCTTTCAGGCTATTGGTTACTTTTCAGAATTAATAACTTATGAAAAAATAACAAAATATCAACTTAAATAATGGAAATCATGGCCAACCCTTTACTAATGTTGAAATAATTAAGCGTTGTTATGTTTTAACTAAGATAATGAAATATCTCAAAAGTGGTTGGATTTAGGTATAGGGAATACTGATACCAAACGAATTGGCTTAAAAAAATACAGCGGAAAATGTAATAAAATACAGGGTGTTCTATTTAAAGTAAGCAACTTATAAATGATTTAAAATGTGTATGTTGGCGGCTAAGTTTAAAACACCCTGTATGAAATATCAATGAGATGGATATATGGAGTTAACGGGCAAGCGCTTGTTGTTTATTGGTTACAATTACACGTCACTAGCTTCGTTATTAATGGAGATATCGTTATTCAATGTGGACTAGGATTTTTTCAAAATTTAAAAAAAAAATCGAAATATCTCGAAAATACTACATTTTTGGTATAGGACATTGTGCATAAATTTTATCTAGAATTTCATGTAGAATTCGAAAATAAAATAAAAAATATTAGGTTCCATTTAAAGTAACAAAGTTGACGTCTACTTCCGGTATAACCGGAAGTTCCACATTCAGGACAATATTATATTTGAACTCGGAGTCTTCCAAAACCTACAGCTTCGTAGTTTCAGATTTTTAACATAACTGTATCCGGCATTAATTTTAATCAAAACTCTTTGCGCCACACCCTGTGTAGTACAAGTTTTATTTGTTATTGATTTAAATTGTGATCTTTCGAGAAGATGGAAACAGGTTTCATCTGATGTTTGTAGCGTGGATAATCTGAAGACAGGTAAGTGCTGCAAAATGTAATCAATTCAATGTTTCGAGTATATTGTGTACTAGGTGATAGAAATCTTGACACGGCCGAAAACTATAATGGTGCAGCATCCAGTAGGGCCGAACAGACAAATTTATTTTTACGCGACATTTGTATTTGAAGAGATCAAGATTTTGGGCAGAGAAGATCATAAGTTGATTGAATTTTATATGAAGTCTCTCCGGCCAGTACTGCGGGATTTCAAGAGAGCTCGCAAGATGAGTATTAGAGACGTCTACATGTAGTCCTAGATTTTATTTATAGTGATATTACTAAAAAAACAATTAGCTATAACTTTTAGACAGAAAGTCATAATGGGTGCTTAGGAAGAAAACGCGTGGACCCGTCGATTTTTATTTTCAATTTAGAATTTTTACGTAAAAGTGATATGTACAGTGTGTGCCAAGAAAAAGATATGACGTTATCGACATTTTTTTAACGTCAATCCTCATTTTTTATTGCAGAATTAGAAAGAGTGCATCTTTTTACGTACGACAAGGTACATATTCATAATGTTAATACAGGGTGTCCCAAACTTGCGTCCGCGGGCGATACCTCCCTTATTTGATGGAATAGGAGAACAAAATTTTGAAGTGTAGTAGAAAGAACTGAAGCGCATATTTCAAAATTATTTTCGGTTATTCAGGGTGTTTCATTTATACAGGGTGAACCAAACAAATTTGGATTCACCTCACTTTGTCCATTCTTTCAATATAAGGTATGATTATATTACACAGGGTAGTTTAGAAGATGTGGTTATTTTGAAGAAAAAATCGTACCTAAATTATTTATAGTAAGAAATATTCAAATGATTTTTTTAATAAAATATATTTTGAAACACATACTCTTTAAGTATCCTCACAAGAAATAATCTAGATGATTCAAGTCTGGTGATGTGGCTGGCCACTCAATTGACCCTTTTCTACCTACCCAACGATTTGGAAAAACTTCATCTAAATAAGCACGAACAGGTAAAACGTGGTGTTGCGGTGCTTCATCTTGTTGAAAAAAGAGATCACGCTGGTGCATATCGTGCTCTTCTAAATCCGGATACAACGTTATTAGAGCGGGGGTGGGGTCATTTTGAAGGAAGTCTAAATATCTCGCACCAATAGAGTATTTTCGAACAAGTATGGACCTATAACTCTTCCGTCAATTATGACGCACCAAACATTCAATCTTTGAGAGTTTTGGGTGTGATATTCCGTGAACCAATGAGGATTTTCAGTTACCCAATAACGACAATTTTTTCAGTTCACATGGCTGTTTGAAGCAAAAGTTGATTCGTCAAAAAAATTGCATGTATATACAAGGTGATCTAAATCAAGTGCGCTCGGATTAAAAATAACGGATTTACAAGAACCTAAACTAATTCTAAAGTAATTTGAGAGACTATGGAAAAATTTCACGATATTTATAATAAAGTTATGAGGATATAAAAAAGTACCGAAAACCATTAATTTGATTATCAAACAATATCTGTTCTAGGTTCTAGCTCTAAAACTGTATTTAAGGAGATGTTCTAGAAATTCCACCTCGTTCTTGAAGACATTTGTCAACTCGTTTATGAACACACTTTACACTTTTCAAAACGGCCCTGTCATCTATTTGACAAGATTCTTCTAGAACTGCATTTTTGAGAGCATCAACATTATTGTATTGTTTTAAACAAATGCGTCTTTTCAGATAACCCCACAAGAAAAAATCGAGTGCGGTCCAATCAGGTGATCTTGGAGGCCATTAAATCGGTCCATTAGTTCCAATCCTCCTGTTATTAAAAAGATTATTCAGAAAATTTCTCGGAAGTTGTGTGAAGGTCCTCCAATGTGCTGAAAAATGAATTTTTGTCTGCTAACAAGATCTATTTCATCTAAAAATTGCCCAAAATGTTTTGCATAAATTCCACATATCATTCACCGGTGAGGGAACCATCATAAATAAAAGGTCCAATAAATTCTAGATGAAATTATGCCACACCAAACGTTAAAACTAAAAGAAATCTGAGGAGATTTAGGATGTGCTTGGAAGGGGTTTCTCTTGACCAGTAAGGATGCTTTTTTCTGTTAAACATGCGACAATTAGAAAAGTTTGACTCGTCACTCCAAAGAATATTTCGATAATTATTGCGTTTTGTTAAAAATAATTAATATACCAATAGCAAAAAACAGATTCTTCTTCCTGTGAATCGTACCATAGGTCAAAAATCTCTAACAATGTCCCTTATCGAATTATTGGGATAAGCTTCAAAATAAACAATAACTTACGTTTCAACTGCTTCATTAATTAGTTTTAGAAAACATCGACGATTAGGTTGATCACGAAAGGGTATAACTGCTAGTAATATTCTTTTGCTCTTAGCAACGTTACGGTATAAACTGGCAATAGAACGGGATAACAGGTAAAATTGGGGTTCTGCGCGACTAGCTTGGTGGTTGGGGGTGAGTGAGGTGTTACTAAATTTTGCGCTCAATAGGATAGCTTACCATAAATAAGTCAAAATAGTGGTTGAGGTTGAAATAAAACCGGAAAGGGCGCCAAAGAATTTGAAGTGACACAATCGGGGTTGAAATGCATAATTACGCCAGTTCACAGCATACTCGAATAACTCGCTTACCTGAAAGGCTAAAAATAATATTGCACGCTCAGCTAAAATAATTGCCTGCTGCAAAAATCAATCACTAATCTGATCAAAAACAACAATGCTGTCGTTACTGTAATTTGCTCAATAAATCTGAATTTCAAGGTAATCTTATTTCCAAGAAGAAATCATTAATTCTTCAACTGAAATTAAATCTCAAACATAGATTCGAAAACTAATGCATTGACGCATCTTTCGTTAAATATTATGATATACATAAAAAAATCAATATCTTCTGAACGTAATTAGTTTACTGGACATAAACACAAAATGTCGACGTTAATTCAATGATCTAATGCTAAAAAAAACAAACACTTAATATGTGCGTAAGTATTATGCTGTACCACAAATGGGTTCATAGCTGGATTCGCATTAAAAAAAAGACAACGGGTCGTTAACCTAATGATATGTATTATAAAATCACCACCCTCAAAATAACCACACAATTGTTACATTAATTATTCCTCCAAGTTAAATAATTTAATTTACTTAATAGGCGGTGATAATAGCTAGTTTCCACGTCGGTCTTTACTAAGATTATTATAATCTTTTTCATATACCAAAATAACAAATGATTATAATCAAATAAGTTGCGTAATCCTTGTAACACATTCAATACATATACTTTCGATACAATTTCGTCAGCAACTAAAAACACCCATATAATTTTGGATTATAACACGCATGGGTACGCTTGTATTAAAAATCTAAACGATAAAATAATAAGACATTAATCTCAAGAGACACAAATATTTATTAAACTTTGTCAACCACAGCAAAAAAATATGCACGGAATGATTACCTTGACTTCCTACAGCCCTTTTGTTGTACAGGGTGGAACCCAAAGAATGAACTCGGTGGCGGCCTCGGTAATATTAACGACGTAACTGCGCTCGAAACTCAAAGTATAGCTTCCAAATTGCGTTTGGATTAATGTTATAATTGGTTGTACGTACACGTTACTGGTTAACTTTACTCTAATTATATACACATTCTGAATAACACTTATTACTTTAAAGAACAAAAAGCTTATTTATTTACAGCGAGTTACTTGTTCTTGGCGAACTATGAAATGAATATGTGTAATTAGGAACGAACGGTAGAAAACTACTCCAACGAACAGTGAAGCACTACGTAAATAAAGATTGCACACCTTCTTGGAATCTCGACAAAGTCAAAAAAGACAAAATCAATCTCGTGATGGTTGAACGACACAATAAGATCTCTTCAGAGGTTGTTTGGGGGATACTGCCCCTACTAGCGGAGCTCTTTCAACACGGATTATGGGTAACTCCGTTCCACGGTGCTTCGCTCGCTGCCGTAACAGTAACTTTTTAACGCATCTGCGTCTATACTAGCTCTGAGCCTCGTAAAAATTCATTAGGTGACACATTGGATTTTTATATCCCTACTACTTAATTAGACAATCATAAAAAAGATTACTTAAAAATGTATACGCACCAACACGAATCAAACTCGAGAGCAGTCGGAAAAATTGCATCACCAAAAAAACATTTCTCAACCCACGGGCCTTATCACTGTAAACGATATCTCGCAAATTGAAATTTTCATAACGATGCTATACCTTAATGCATCGTGCCTAAAAGCTAAACTCTTTGTTTAAGACCAAAAATCTTCATCGAAATATTCCGGCGAATTGTCGCCTACAACGTCTCAATAAAATACGAAATATGCTTTTCTACACGTTACTTAAATACCAAGTAATAATTTTAATGTGTTCTGTAATTTTCCTATGACGCAATTTTAACGTAAATGACTATATTTAACGATATCTATAAAATTACAAACAACTCTTATTTAAAAAGAAATTAATTAATTCCCCACCAAACCAGTAAGAAAAGGGTTTCACTAACTATTGATACCAATAACGTAAATAACATTTTCATTTTAAACTTTCATCCCAATTTGGTCAACAACACAACTTATATTTCGTTGTTTTTTCTTAAAAACTCTAAATTCAATTGCATGAATTTATATTACATTTCAAATGTACCGTACTAACAAATAAGTTTACAATTTCGAACTTAACGGAAAATATGTGATAAGATCACGCCCACGTGACAGCGAACACTTGTTATTCCCTAAGTATACTTGCAACATGTCACATTTATCACTATGAGAAAACACCATTTCCAAATCACACAAAGGACACAATATCAGTTCTATTTTCAAGAGATAATTAGACGTTTGACGTAAATTCCGTAGCCTCCTAAATTAGTTTAGAATTAATTTAGGTTTAGGTTCTCATAGCTTCGTTATTTTTCATCCTAGCAAAAAGTTTATAAGTAATAACCATTTATACTACAAATTTCATGGAAATTCTTAAAAAATAATAATATACATGTTGTTCTATTTAAAACAATGTTATTTTACCTAAAAACTCAAAAACTCGATGTTTTTTTAATTCCACTATTGTAATCACCGGAAGAAATATACGAGTTTGCTAATTTAACCGATATTGTAGCTTTAGCAATAAAGAAGTTACCAGTGGTGAGCACCTGATTTGGATCACCTTGTATAGAATACATCCCTAGCTTCAAATTTTCTTTATATCAATTTTTAGATCGTAATTTAGGTAAAAAGTTTAGTATTTTTGCTATTAACGTTGAATTGATTTCTGTGTTGTCGACCCTGTATTTAGAGGAGCCCTACCTAACTGCTAAATTCTCTGCGCTAATTTTTGTTGCGAAGCCGAAAATAATAATAAAAGGTTTAAAGTATTTTTATATTTAATTATACAAAAATTATCCTTCGCAAATTACAAAGCAGTTAGTAGTAGAGTTTGAATAACGTTTTAGTGAACTACTTTACAAAAAAGTGGTTTTAATAATATTAATCATCTTTGTATCTCAAATATTTACTTATTTTAGTGATTTTCAAATGTAGAAAAACCATTTAAACGTTATATTGACGAAAACGTACCTACATCTAGTTACATATGGGAAATAAAACAGAGCAAATGTTCGAATAAGAGAAAATATGTTAAACACTTACTTTATTTAGTATGCATTTTAATACGTATGTTTGTTTTTCCACGTTATAAGGTAATTTATGTCAGTAACATTTGGTACTTGGCAATTAAGTTTGCTTTAGTATAATTTTCAGACCATTTTGCTACAAAGGGATTATGTTAATACGGGTTTGTGTTTCTGGTTATAATACTTATTTATAAATATTGGTGATAATGCTCGCCCGGATTAAAATTAACTCTATATATTTAGTTAAAACGCATTTATGGGTATTACTTAAATGCGATAACAGGAAAGCGGTGGCGTATCGAATATTTATACAAATAGTATTAACTGCATATTATTATACGTTAGCAAAAAATAAGTAATTTTGGATGTGATAAAACGTAATGTGATTTCAATATTACTTCGGGTTTAAGGACGAACAATAGAATATTCAGTTGCAATTTACAAGAATAAACCGTAGTTCGAATGGTATGCACGACTGCTTTAGGATAAATGATTTGGTTCAGTTCTGAAAATATGGAAAGAGGGTAGTCGTGTATTGGTTAGGAAATCTAATCTACGCTTGGATGTCAAGCAAAACACTGCAATTTGTGGACTACACCCTAATATGTGTTGCAATATAAATAGTTTTTCTTATTGAGTACGTTGACGTATCTCAAAGTTATGTGTCATACAGGTTTTATGACTAGTTATTACCTTTGTTTCTATGGTAAACTGCCAATTCATATTATGTCATAAAAATTCATTTTATAATGGTATATTGAAGGTGGTGATTAGTACAACTGTAATTAACATATTGTTTTCAGCACAGTATTTTGCGTACTCATTAGGTGTTTTAGGATTTCTCAGATATGGAAGTAAAGTTTGATTCAAATAAAGTTGGGTATCGCATCGATGTAAAACTCTGCAATAAAATTACATATTTTATCTCTCTCCCTCTCTCTGTCTGTCTCTCTCAACTACATGTATTAGAGAAGGATGGCCATAAAAACATAAATCTGCCGTACAATACATATTAGCGCACTGAAACGTGTGTCGTGATTAAGGCGCAGCATCTGTTACTCCTATCATTTTTTGAAATTACTGTTTATGCGTTTTTGCTTTACTTTTTATAAAAAACAGTTTGTTTTCAAAACTATCTACAACTTGTACAGTCAACTATCGGTAACACACACACACATACACACACACACACACACACACACACACACACGCACACGCACACGCACACGCACACGCACACGCACACGCACACGCCACACGCACCGACGCCACGCGCACGCACAGCACACGCACACGCACACGCACACGCACACGCACACACGCACACGCACACGCACAGCACAGCACACGCACACGCACACGCACACGCACACGCACACGCACACGACACGCACACGCACACAGCACACGCACACGCACACGCACACGCACACGCACACAGCACACACGCACACACGCACACGCACACCACACACGCACACGCCAGCACACGCACACGCACACGCACACCGCACAGCACACGCACACACGCACACGCACAGCACACGCACACGCACACGCACACGCACACACGCACACGCACACAGCACACGCACAGACAGCACACGCACAGCACACGCACACGCACACGCACACACACACACACCACACGCACACGCACACGCACACGCACACGACACGCACACGCACACGCACACGCAACGAGCCACACGCACACCCACACACACACGCACAACGCACACACGCACACCACACGACACACGCACACACGCACACGCACACACGCACACACGCACACGCACACACGCACGACACGCACACAGCACACACGCACACACGCACACACGCACACACGCCCACGCACGACGCACACACGCACACGACACAGCACACACACGCACAGCACGCAGCACACGCACACCACACACGCACACCACAGCACACACACGCACACACGCACACCACCACGCACACAGCACACACGCACACACACACACGCACACGACACACGCACACACGCACACGCACACACGCACACACACACAGCACACGCACACGCACACACGCACACACACACAGCACACAGCACACCACACCGCACACACAACGCACCACACACGACACACGACCACACACGCACATCCACACACACGCACGCACACACACACGACCACGACACGACACACGACAGGCACACGCACTGCACCACGCACACACGCACACACACCGCACACACAACACGACATACGAACACGCACACACACACGCACACACAACGCACACACGCACACACACACACACGACACACGCACACACGCACACGCACACACGCACACATGCACACACGCACACAGCACACGCACACACGCACACACGCACACACGCACACACACGCACACACACACACACAGCACACGACACGCACACACGACAGACACACGCACACGACACACACGCACCACACACGCACACACGCACACACACACACACACACACACGCACACACACACACCACACGCACACACACACACACGCACCGCACACACGCACACACGCACACCACACACGCACACACACACGCACACGCACACACGCACACACACACGCACACACACGCACACACAGCACACACGCACACACACCGACACACACACGACACACGCAACACACGACGCACAGCACACGCAACGCACACGCACACGCATGCACGACGCAGCGCGCACACACACACGCAGGCACGCACGCATGCAAGCACGCACACACACACACACACACACACACACACAACACACACACACACACGCACAGACAAGGTTTTTCTTTGCTCAAAGTTTGTTTTTAGACGTTTACGAACACTTTAAAGCGATTGAGCAAATAAGAATTTTTGAAATTTTTTTTAGCGAGACAGTACTTCCCATCCATTGGATGTGGAAGTAACTGAGAATTTGGATCAGTGTCTAAAAGAAGGATACCATACTTCTACATAAATACGATGGACTATCAGACGCGTGACCAGAATAGAAACACTGCATGATATGACTTTAGATATGCCCGAATAACTGCCTCAAAAGCTTTTGATGTGACGCGGTGCAAAACCTGTGGCAGCCTTATATAATGGGTGCGAAAATTCAAATCACTGCAGCAGTAGAAAAGAAAGGAAATTAGAGGATACTGTCAGAATTGTGGTAGAGGGCAGCTAGGATCAGTAAGAAAATGTGGATTGCTCATCTCTAAACAATATTCACTGTTAGCTGGATCACCTGATTGCGTTTTAAATGAAAAACAAGTGACACAAGCTACAAAGAATATGTAAATAATGGTTTAATAATGCCAAAACTTGAAACACAAGTACAACTGCAAATGTAGTATTTTGTAGCAGATGCAGATTTTGAAAAAAACGTTAAGTTGCTATCATCCTTGTGCATTACAAAGAAACTATGATAAACAATATAATATTTAAAACAATTTCTTTTTAAAGAAACAACATGTACTACTTACTTTATAAAGAAATTAAGAAAACAAGCTATTGTTTTATTGACACATTAAGACCTAATGAACATAAACTGGTTTTGTTTGAGCAAGTCTAAGCATTATAAATTTATAATCAAAGAGTCATGTAAATTAATAAGTGCACATGTGATAACAACACATTCATCCAAATATAGAATTAAATTAGAGTTAGCACCGAGTGGGACCTTAACATTGAAAATTCCCTCAATCGTCTAATAACTTTCTATGTGGATTCGTAAGCTAGCCACCTCTTTAGTGTTTCGAAACTCAGCCTTTGACATCTTCGACGTAGATGATACACTAGGAGGTCTAACTAGATGGAATCCTTTTTGGAGCAATGCTTGCTTAATACGAGGGGTCGTTCTTATATTTCCGGACTAGGCAATTTACAATGTTAATGTAATCTTTCATTTTATTGATTTTAAATCACATATGCCATGGTAACGTGTTTGACAATTTACACAAAAATTGCAGCATTATTAGTTCTAATATCTGTTAGTTTGTGTTGTACCGTCTTAAAATGGACAAACTTGAATATCGAGCTATTACAAAGTTTCTTACAAAACAAGGAAAATCTCCAAAAGTTATTCGCGAAGAAATGTTGATTGTATACAGGGATAATTTCCAAGTCAACTATTTGTGAATGGTCAAAATTGTTTAAACATGGCCGAGAATTACTAGATGATGATCCCCGTCCAGGTCGGCCTGTTGACATGGTCACTTCGGATGTTATTGAAAAAACCAAGTGTTTGCTTTGGAAGATGCAAGGTTAAAGAAGCGGCAATTAACGTATTTATTAGAAGTTTCAGAAACCACAGATTTCAGAACTTTACACCACTACCTTGGCATGACAAAGGTCAGTGCGAGATGGGTTCCACGAATGATTACGCCTTTTAAATGCTTACACGAATGGAGATTGTAAAGAATGTTTGGCGCTTTGTGGAGACGAACTAGATTTAATTATCAATCGACTTATCACCGAAGATGAAACTTGGTCTATCATTTTGATCCCGAGTCGAAACAAGAGTCGGTGCGTGGCATATTAGGGGTTCCAGTCGTCCCAAAAAGTTTAAAGTCACTCTTTCTGCAGGAAAAATAATGGCAACTGTTTTTTGGGATTGCCAAGGAATTTTAATGATTGATTATCTGAAGAAGGGCGGTACAATCACAGGAGAGTATTATGCAAGCTTAATGCATCGCCTCAGAGATATTAAAGCGAAAAGACGCCCAAGAATTTCAAAAGCTGCCGTTGCTAAATGTGGCTTTGTAGAAATTGATCATCCACCTTATAGTCCAGATTTAGCCTCCGGTGACTATTTATTGTTTCCAGATCTCAAAAGAACACTAAGGGGAAGAAATTTAGGGACGATGATGAACTTATAGCGGCTGTTGAAAGCCATTTCGCGAGCCAACCAAAAGAATATTTTTATAATGGGTTAAAGATGTTATTGAAACGATGTAATACTTGTATTGAAAACCAAGGAGCCTATATTGAAAAATAAATTTCTGTTGTTGTTCTAATCTACTTTTATCATGCCTAGTCCGAGAATATAAAACGACCCCTCGTATATTTAAATCCCTGTTAGCTTAGATAAAGGATCCCGGTTTTACACTAGTTAAAAAGTCACAATCCTCCACCAAAACTACATCACTGGTTCGGTCTGTAAATCCAGGGGAAATGTAATTAATAATGCCATCATGTGTACTGCTTATTAAATATTTGACCGTATTGGACTTTTTGTCATCAAACCATGTTATAGCCTGATGAAGCGCATTTGAAGTTATCCAGTTGATACCTACTACCAATCTTTAATTTACAATAGCGAAGCTGTCTTTGGAGATAAATATGGCAAGCGACATGTCGCTGAATTCTACTTGAAAATACCTTTCAAACGGTATGCGATTTGACCCCGCTTCATATTAAAAAAAATCATGTTAGTTGTGCAGATCCCGACCTTGTCAGTTAAAAAAATAACAAAACTGTGGAAGTAATAGAAGGCTTTGTAAACAGCATGCATATTAAATTATATTGGTTTTGCTTAAATAGTTTTGAAGTAACAAGGCCGTTCCATCATTTGTATATATATATATATATATATATATATATATATATATATATATATAATATATCATTTATAAATCATGATATTAAAGTTAAATAAAATGGTTAAATGAAAAAATTGCGTCATTATATGCCCAAGAAAACCATGGTTACATGTCAAAATCCCTTCCATTTACTAGACAAGGTGATAACTGAAAATATGGTTTTCTAAAATCGCATATCTTGTTTCTTGCAAGAGATACATCCACGATTTTTAGGATGTAACAGGTAGCGATTAAAATGATTTTGAAAAATCTAGGCCTACTAGATTTTGAGATAATGCACGCAACTTTCGATTTTCTTATAGACGCCATATTGGATTTTTGCATTTTTGAATTCTTCATAAAAAATGCTTTTCAACCATATATCATATGTTTATAATCTGCCAATGAGAAAGTGTCAAATTACACAATTAAATTTATATCAAAGCAACCTTGACATATTATGTATTTTAATTAAATGAAAATTAATCTACAAATTAAACTAACTATTGAGAACAATATTATTGATTATTAACATAAATGATAATAATAAAAGTGACAAAAAACAACAAAAAATTAAATTTAATATTATACTGAATTTTACTATTAATTAATTGTGTAATTTGACACTTTCTCATTGGCAGATTATAAACATATGATATATGGTTGAAAAGCATTTTTTATGAAGAATTCAAAAATGCAAAAATCCAATATGGCGTCTATAAGAAAATCGAAAGTTGCGTGCATTATCTCAAAATCTAGTAGGCCTAGATTTTTTTCAAAATCATTTTTGAAATCCTCGTTACCTGTTACCCCCATCCTGCAAAAATCGTGGATGTATCTCTTGCAAGAAACAAGATATAGCGATTTTTAGAAAACGCATATTTTCAGTTATCACCCTGTGTCTAGTAAATGGAAGGGATTTTTTTGACATGTAACCATGGTTACTTCTTGGGCATATAATGACGCAACTTTTTCTCCATTTAACCATCTTCGTATCTCTAACGGTTTCCAATATCCCCATGCATTTCATCTTAAACTGACACTGTATATATATATATATATATATATATATATATATATATACAGGGTGTCCGGAAAAGGCGTGTACAACGTGTAACCACAGATTCCTTGGTCAAAAATAAGGCGATCCGGGTAAACCACCAGTTTCCGAAGTTGCTTCGATTTGCGGCTAGAGAGCGTGAAAGTTTTTTCGAAATAATCTCTAAACGCTTCAACCGATTTTAACTAAATTTGGGAAACACAGTTGTAACATAAATTGACATAATTTGACGTAAATGGGAACTTTTTTCGATACGTAGAAAATGAAAAAAATCTACATGGTGTCAAAAAAAGATGTATTTTCTTACTCCCTGTAGATATGACTTTGATTTTTTTTTGTACTAATAGGTCATTTTGTTTACAAACTTTTGTACTCTAAAATGTTAGTCAGATATACAGTTTCGTCGTAAAAAAATAATTTACTCAACCTTACATTTAATCATTGTCTGCTTACTCGGAAGGAAAGCAGGAGAAAGTAAATAGCAAATTACATGAAAATGTTTTAGTTTCAATAAAAATTTAAATTTTCAATCACAATTATGGGTGTATAACGCAATAAATTATTATGACAATCGTTCAAAATGTTCTCCGTTTTTTGAATGAATTAATTTAGCTTTTCAATACGGAAACTGTTAGCAACTACTTACGATTGTTAGTCGTTAGCACTATTTTTAAATGTAATTTCGTCATTCGTATCTTTTCTTCTTATGGTCAGTGCACGTTTATAGAAAGTTCTTTAGAAATTTTCAATTTAGATAACGTTGGATAGAACATAAATGTTTTACAGCCAAAATAAAATTCGGGACTGTCCAGATTTTTAATCGTGTAAATTAATGTTTTAAAAGTAAAATTTTATTAAAACAGTACTTATTTAAGTAAAAGCTAAATTAATTCATTCAGAAAAACGCAAAACAATTATCATAATAATTCATTGCGTTAAACCTCTTACAAACTTTTAGTTGGGCACACGGTTTAGCCAAAAAGAACATTTTCTGACTTTCTACAAGTCTGAATCAGTAATTATAACCTAACACTAATAATGTGTTTATTAAAGTTGGTTATGATTTAGACAACTAATGGAAATAATGAACGATTAATTACCTACTGTTACAAAAAGTGTTAAAAATGGCCATCATTTCGTTGTACTTATGCGTTAATTCTATGTCGAAAATTAAATTGTACTCTTCGTAGTGTAGCGGGATTCCGAAGAGTGTTGGCAACATTTAAAATTCTGCGATATCAATCTTTCTTGCTCTCTATAGGAGAGGAGTAAATTTTTGTTTTCATTGCACCCCATAAGAAAGTCACAGGGTGTTAGATCCGGTGATCTTGCTGGCCATTTTACAGAAGCATCATTACCTCTTCCTATCTGACGCAAAATGTGGCGGAGCACCATGATGCATAAACATATTCTATTGTAATAAGGTCAAATTCTCTAGTACAGCGGGTAATGTTTCTTACAAAAAATTTAAATAATTATTTCCATTTAAGTTATTTGGTATAACAACTGGACCTGTAAGGAATTCGTCAATAATTCCTGCGCATATATTAAATTTAAATTCATGTTGGAAATGAGTAACTTTTGTTGCATGGGAATTTTCATCAGAGTAAACATGTTCATTATGTAAGTTACTTATAACAGGTTACCCAGGTGTCTAGTACTTACCTTAGGGTTTTCCTCAACTCTGTCTAAAATGTGTTCCTCCATACCTGTTGTTCTTGTAGTACGCTGGTGTCCCCAATCAAAAGTTCGTCACTTTAAACTACCATTCTCATGAAGACGTGTAACAATGTTTTCAAAGGTTTGCGACGAAACGGTACATCTGACCAACATTTTAGAAGGGTACAAAAAGTTTGTAAAAAAAATGACCTATTAGTACAAAAAAAATGAGTCATATCTACAGGGGATAAGAAAATACATCTTTTTTGGACACCATGTAGATTTTTTCATTTTCTACGTATCGAAGAAAGTTCCCATTTACGTCGAATCATGTTACTCTGTTTCCCAAATTTAGTTAAAATCTATTGAAGAATTTAGAAATTGTTTCGAAAAAAC
Source organism: Vesta saturnalis (assembly GCA_036346205.1). Taxonomy (NCBI): domain Eukaryota; kingdom Metazoa; phylum Arthropoda; class Insecta; order Coleoptera; family Lampyridae; genus Vesta; species Vesta saturnalis. The sequence goes on along the minus strand of JARFJB010002004.1, from coordinate 222,391 downwards.
GAAATTATTTTACAAACTTTGACGCTCTCTAGCGACAAAACGAAACAACTTCGGATATAGGTATGTTTACCCGGATCGCCTTATTTTTGACCAAGGAATCTCTGGTTAAACGTTGTACACGCCATTTTCGGACACCCTATATATATATATATATATATATATATATATATATATATATATATATATATATATATATAATAGATACGAGCCCCGTCCCATCTCAATTGGCCCTACAATAATTTTTCTTTTTAAATAAAATTATTCTAATTCACGGTTAATTTAATTTAAGTATTTATTTTTATTATCATTTGTAACAACATTTTAAACAATTTAAAACATTTTATTGCAACATTTAACTTTAAATTATTTTTTAATTGTTAAAAACAAGGAAAACATACAAAATCCAAAAACCTTTACCACTGTGTGACGTCGCCTTTATTTTTAATTACGGCTTAAATTCTTTTGGGCATCGTACCTATTAAGTTTTGACACTCATCTGGAGTGAAAGTATCCCAAATATTTTGAAGTTTGTGTTTTAATTCGACTACGTTTCTAGCTGGTTGTATTCGTAATCGTTTTTTCATTGTGTGCCAAAGGGTTTCTATTGGTGACAAGTCGGGACTGTTTGCCACCTACTCCAAAAGTAGGACATTGTGATCAAAAAGCCATTTTAAAGATTTTCTTGATGTATGGCAGGCCGCTCCGTCTTGTTGGAACACAAAATTATTCTTATTCTGCAATAAATCTGTCATTGTTGGAAGTAACGATTTTCTTACAATCTCTAAATATTTATTGGTGTTTACAGTTCCATCAATGACGTGAAGTTTTCCAACACCTCTAGCAGACATTGAACCCCATACCATAACTGAAGCAGGAAATTTTACTTTCTTTTTTAAATAATCTGAATTGAAAGCTTCATTTTTCTGACGAATAACTCTGCTTCGATTGTCCCCAACACAAACTTCAAAACGAGACTCATCACTCCAATGGACGCTATTCCATTCATCACGCGTCCAATTAATGTGACTTTTAGCCCATTTAAGCCGGTTTTTCTTTTGTTTTAGTGTTAAGAGTGGCGTTTCTTTCGCCTAAAGAAAATTAGTAAAATTACAAAAAATTTTTTTGGAAAAAGTTGCAATAAAATTACCTTGTAAGTTTTAAAACCTAACTTAAGGGCTTCTCTATGGCACGTGGATCTTGAAACACTTCGCCCCACAGCATCGCTCCAAAGAACAGATAATTCACCATAGTTCGAACGCCTGTTTTTTCTAATAATCTTCTTCAATGCCCGTCTATCAGCATCTGAGATTTTGGTTTTCGACGCATACCGAGGTTTTGTAGCTATTGTACCCGTTGTTTTATAAACTCGAATGATATTTCTGACAGTAAACTTTGATAAATTAACTAGATCGTCAATTTCCGCGTTTGATTTTCCCTTTTTAAATAAATTGATAATAATTGAGCGAATTTTTTCATCAATAACCTTTCCACGCGTCATTTTTACTAATAGTAAAAAAATCAAACTTTCTTTTGTTGGACAAAGGCAAAGCCTACTTGATTATTTCAGATATTCAAAGATTCTTAGAAAATAATAAATTCGAGAAAAGCAAATAACTGTTTTTTTTTGTATAAAAATATGTTTTTAATAATTAAAAAATGATTTAAAATATTGTTACAAATGATAATAAAAATAAATACTTAAATTAAATTTACCGTGAATTAGCATAATTTTATTTAAAAGAAAAAATATTGGTGGGCCAATTGAGATGGGACGGGCTCTATATATATATATATATATATATATATATATATATATATATATATATATATATATATATATATATATAAGGCAGCAAAATATTACATTCTGCTCGAATTCTTTTCTTGTTTCTAAGCCGCTGCTGCCAGATGTTGATTTTAGTTGAGAAGATTGGACTGATGGGAAGATTGAGATTTCACTGAATGTAGGGATGGCGAGGAACTTTGTTTAGTTTAAAATCCATGTAATTTTCCATGACTCTAGGCAACTGTAATAATATCGAAGTATAACACTTACAACGTAAAATGTTTCTACTACGTCTAAAGTTTAACCTAAAAAATGAAATAATGTGTCAAACTTTTTACTTACGTCAAAATGATCTTCACAAAAATACATTGAGTATTTAGGTGACACTGTTGTATGGTCTCGCCCTGCAAATTGCAACCATTTTTGTCGTAATTCCAACGTGACACGAATAAACAATTTTTAGGGAGTTCTAATTGTTGTGTTTGTACCAAAAAGCACTGCACATGTCTTATAAGCTGGTAAAGGCATTTTTTGTTCAAATAAAATTTATCGAGGTGGCGCACGAAGAGGTTAATTTGTTTATAAAAATGTGACGTCATACAAGTTGACTCGTTTTAGCGCGAAAAATTAAATTAAATTATAAAAATTTCACAATAAGTACGCCAAAAAAAATTTGTTAATATTTTAAAACTTTTTTTTAAATTGTCAAGTACCCTGTTACACCCTTATCCCATTAAATTCTAGTAATCACGGTTATACTTGCAGAAATATCTCGGTTTTTCGCTATTTCACAGATGTATTTCAGCACTTCGCATCAAGTAGAATTGTCTGCCGTTTAGCTTACGGTGGACATTTTGCTGCAAACATCATATAATAAAAATACGTAAAAAAAACATTTTTAAAAAAACGCTTTTATTTCCAAATGTACTAAAAAGAATAAAATAATTTTTTTATCTACCCAGTAACATCAAAAATGTTTGTGACTAAAAATAAAAGTGTGGGGTGCTCTTTGTAGTGCCTTGCACTTCATTGTTTAAATGTAGGTTTTGATAGGCTTTGTTATAAATATATATCATGTATGCCCCACACTTTTATTTTTAGTCATAAAAATTTTTGATGTTACAGGGTAGATACAAAAATTATTTTATTCTTTTTAGTACATTTGGAAATAAAAGCGCTTTTTAAAAATGTTTTTTTTACTTATTTTCATTTTCTACTTTTTAGTCGCTTGGAAATAAGTTGCAACAAAGAAAGAAACTTAATTTTTCAGGACCCTAGTTTTATAAACAAAAATTTCGAAATTACTTTTCCAATATACACTTGTATGCCGAAATTCAGCTCAACCGGAGATCAGAAAACATTTGATTTTTTTTTCGGCCGAATACAATACTTTGAGCCCCCTGGGACTCAACTTGTCGTATATTTTTGTGCATGGTGTTATGCTAAAAGCTTAAGTCCTGAATTTCAAGGCTCTAGTTTTCTAAAAAAAAATTTCGACATATTTGGCCAAATTTGGCCATATCGCAGCCCCCTGACCTTGAAACTGAACTTCTTGCATATTTTTGTGCATGGTATTATGCGAAAAGCTAAAGTCAAAAATTTTAAGGCCCTAGCTTGATAAATAAAAGTTTCAACCATGTTAGGCGAAATTTCGAGTATTGTCATCCAGAATACGCATGTATGCCAAATTTCAGCTCAATCGGAGATCAGGAAGTTGTTAAAATTCAATTACAAGATTTGAACCGGGCAGACAAAGTGAGTTGAATAAAAGCGTTAAAAAATAATGGGCAAGTTGTACTATAGGGGTCGTAAATTTTATCTTATCTTGTGTTTTTCACATCCAAACTATTATATACTAAATGTCATTCCTGTCATTATCTGCTAATCTGCAGAGTTTAAATACGTGAGTAATTTTGTTGTAAAACAAACAATAAATAAAATGCATCAAAGATTGATTTTGATATAAAAAAAAATCGGTATTTAGAGCAATCTCTACCACGAAAATTCTGTTCTACATTCGCTACTGACCTTTTAACGATAAAATTACTACGTGCGCAAAATTGAATTGAAATTGTATTACTAAATAACGCGAGTATAAAAGCGTGGGTCTTTTCATACCGATACGATATGAATAAAAAACAAAAATGGGACAGTGTTTTTGCGATTTGGCATGGCGAAATGACCACAAAAGTTAAGTTCAGGATATAGTAATGTTTTCACAACAAAGTTTACTGATTAATTTAGTCAATTGAGTGTTATTACAAAAAATGTTTAAGCAGTCGATTATAATCTTTAAACCTAAAGGACCGAAATGAAAAATTTTTGTTTTTTAGAACATTAAGGTTATGACACATTATATAATAGCATTTATTTGAGTATTACTTGCGCAAAGGGCAAAACATCGTGTCCAAGAAACAGAGTTCTACCTTTTGAACATGTTCGTTTAATAACATATTGCAAAACTGTAAAACGAAATTATCTTGATTGCATTAAATAAATGGAGCATTACTAATTTACTTGTTTGCATTTCAAGTAAATGTTTGCAGTTAAAGGTTTAGAAAATATTTATATTACACAATATTTGATAAAAAGATGTTACTTGTAGCAAGTTTATTAAGTCACATTAAAGCATACAGATTAGTAACAGTAATATCGAGCAAGTTCCAAGCTTTTTGTGTGAGAATGTTTGCCGCTAAATTACTTTTTTGCTGACATTATTCATACTGGTTTTCTGTTAAGCACTTGTTGACTGCTTTCAGGATCATTTGAAAAAAAACTGTATATGTACTCTGTTTGCTTTGCTTCTGTATAAATTATTTCCATTTCCGGATTATTGTTCACTTTATATATAGGCCAGTAAATTAATGTTGCTATTTATTAGAGATTTGTATTATATCCCTGAAAACATTTATCAAAGCGTAATCGATAGTTATTCGCTGAATCCACCTTTACATATATCGTACATCCACAAGCTTTTACAGATACCAGAACGATATTCACTTTTATCGGGTTTTGCTTTAGAGTACAATGGAAACACTCATGCGATTTGAATAAAAAGGCTCGCTTGATTTATCTAATGCTTTCTACGACCGCTGTTTGCTCTATTCATAATCGATCTCTGATATTTTCAGATTTGAGGAAAGCGAAAATGTGCTTCTCAAAACAGAACGTGATTTATAATAGAAATTTAAACCTGATACCGTTTGGTTTTTCTTACAAGTAAAAGAATCTAAGTATTATTAAACTTTGAATTCGTCAAACTTTATTTAAAACTTTTAATTAAATTGTATTTAATGACGCAGTAAAGCTTGGTTTAAAGTACATGAACATTTTGTAACAAGCTTTGCAGTGAAATTGCAATTATCACTTTTATAGTGAAATTATGGATATCATTATCACAATTTATTTTCATTTTATTAGTAATTAATAGTGTAAGTAACTTAATTAAGAGAATAATATATTTTGGATTTGTTCGCTATTAATTATTTAATACGTATGGGACTGATTGCAAAAAGGCACTGATATTCACTTAATGCATTGAACGAAATATTTTGCAGTACGTGGTTTCTTCCCTTGTGGGACACGTTTTCCATTTCAGCCTGTGAATCTTTTATTGCATTACATTATTAATTTGCTATACGTTTCCCATCGGCAAAGTTCAGGACAAGTCGATCACACCTATTTTCTATAAATTCCTTGTTAGATTTGATTCATACATAACATTGTATTGCAAAAACTATTTGTAAAATATATAAAACGTTAGGTTTTATTATTATTATTAAAATATTATCTTAAATGATTGATGTTTAATATAATTTTTAATAATATTGTACCCCATTATTTTTAAATATCTTGTAAATAGAATTTACTATAATCTTCTTGCTATAACATTTTTCAAGCACATTAAAACTAGTTATTTTATTTTTACTTGTTATTACACATTAATGTAACCATCGGAAGTAAAAAACAAATAAATTATTCTATAATTGCTTTCGGTATGAGTGATACAATGGGTATTTCCTGATATTTACGTATTATAAATAAATAATATTCATATGCTGTGCGATGTACGGGATGATGTTTTGAAGATGAAGCTAATTTTGAAACATTGGATTTAATAAACCACCCCGACAATTTGGAAATTGGTTATATAGTCGATTATTATTTAGACTATCCCAGAGAATTACCCCAGTCATAGTGGTGCGATATACGGGATGATGCTGCCTTCACATAAAAATATAATGTTAGACTCCATTATGAGGTGGTGAGAGCAGACGAAAATTGATGGGACGATCTTTTGTCCCAAACTACTAATACTGCCAAAACTCAATTCAATAATTTCATTTGTTTAAAAATAAATACGGTTCTTATCTTCTCCTGACACTAAAAATTTTAGCTCGACAGTTATTGTGAGGACCAGAGCGATGAACAATAAAAAAATTATCTTCCACTAGAAGCTAATTTTTATCGTCGTGTATAGTATTATATTTTAATTTGTGCTTTTGTACATAAAGAACTGTTAAGCTTTTGTACACGATAAAGGTTTAGATTAAAGTATGCATGGCACTCGGATGATATCAAAAAATAGATAAAATTTATTTCATCTACACTGTGGTTACAGTGCAACAGTAACAATATAGAACTAAAATTGAAATGGTCCATTTTATCACACAATCGGCGTCTCAGACAGATTTATATAAATCTATACGTTTCGATAACAATTACAATTATCATCCTCAGTAAGTGGTAATATCTGTAGGAATTGCTTGAGACGTTAGAACAAATTTGTTATAAACATTATTAAATTATAAATCTCACAAATACCTAATTTATAATTTAACAATTCTTAGAATGGCTGATAATGTCCACTTTGCGAAATCATTAAGTTTTTAAAAAAATTAAAAGGTATTAATTACTACTGCAATTTTTGGCTAAATTGAATTTATGGGTGAGTTTTTGTGAAACCATTTATTAATTTACTTACTCAAAGATGTATTTCAGAGTATAAAATTGCACTTTATCCGCAAGTACAACATACATTTTTTAATAAATATGGCTAGAGAGACAGGCCGCACAGTATAACAAAGACAAAACGGAACAGGAACGGAACCAGGAACGGGAACGGGAACGGTAATGGGAACGGGAACGGGAACGGGAACAAGGATCAGAACGAGAACGGGAACCTTAATAATGAAGGAATCAAAGGTGGGAGCTTTGCATATGCAGTTAATGTTGGGAACAAATTTAATATTAAATCGTAGAGAGAATACTGAAATTTTGTATCTAAAAATGGATGTTTTAATTTTAGCTGACGTTTTAGAAAATTCTACGTAAACTTGTTTAAGTTCTTGGTCCCCTTTACTATTTTCGGCCCCCTATGTAGCATTCAATGTTATACTTAAGCTTACACAAGTAAGGTTAGAACAACTTACTGACATTGGCATGCTAATAATTATAGGTAATGTGGCTCAATCTTCTAATCGATATGCTAAAGCTAACAATAAGGACGAGGACGAGGACGGGGACGGGGACGGGGACGGGGACGGGGACGGGGACGGGACGAGGACGAGGACGAGGACGAGGACGAGGACGAGGACGAGGACGAGGACGAGGACGAGGACGAGGACGAGGACGAGGACGAGGACGAGGACGAGGACGAGGACGAGGACGAGGACGAGGACGAGGACGAGGACGAGGACGAGGACGAGGACGAGGACGAGGACGAGGGCAATTACGAGGACGAGGACGGAGGACTAAACCGGGGACCGTGTATGGTGGTGATACGGTTTGTCACATTTGCAGGAAACCATTTACTGTTCTGATATAAAAGTTAGAGACTATAACAATTTGCTGGAGCATTTCGGGGATCACCACAAATGTACCTTAAATTGCAGAAAGTCTCGCATTCTACCATTAGTATTTCATAATTTATTAGGTTACGTTTCGCATTTCATCATTAAGGAATTGGCTACTATTGCTGGTTTGTTTCCTCTACTGACTGTAAAAAAGAAAAATTAATAATCTCATGCATAAGAGTAATAGTAGCCATTAAAATTAAGTTTAGATTTATTGACTCTTAGATTTATGAGTAGTAGTATCGAAAAGTTGTCACACTATTTGGAAATAGGGAAAATATTAAAAAAGAATCATATAATCAGGGCTAACTGCGACAATTATGAAGAATTTTCTTTGTTTCGCAAATGTGTTTCCCTATTAGTATGTTGACGCTTGGGATAAATTAAGAAAGACCAGAAAGACACGCTAATGATTAGAGGTGATACGCTAATAATTAGAGGTGATATGGCTCAAAGTTCTAATCGGTACACTAAAGCTAACAATAAGTACATGTGAAGAAAATTTTGATCCCTCTTCTGGAAGAGTGGGTTTAATGTACTACAGTGAAAATAACTTATATGGTGCTGCTATGTCAAAAGTTTTGCCATATAGCGACTTTTGTTTTGAAGATGAAGCTAATTTTGAAACATTGGATTTAATAAACCATCCCGACAATTTGGAAATTGGTTATATAGTCGATTATGATTTAGACTATTCCAGAGAATTACCCCAGTCATAGTGGTCTACCACTAGCTGCTGAACATATGGTTCCACCTTTACCTGATACAAACTAGAAAATAAAAAAAATTATTGCTAACGCTGTATCCAAAACGTAATTGCGTAATTCATTACTAAAATTACCTGAAGCGTTATTTGAAAGGGAAGTTCTCCCCTGAAAGCTATTTATTTGAACTGAATATATTACAACACATCCCTGATGAGTGTTTTAATTGATATGCTATAAACTCAAAGTATCCGTATGAAGTTATTATTAAGATATTTGTGATAAAATTAAATTATACAATATCATTAAAAGTTTTATGAATTTGTGTGATGATAAAGGTTACAATTCATTAATTTTTAACTAAGTATTAGGAATTTAGATGATATGCATTTACTTGGTGACATCCCGCTTAAAATGTATCTATGCAATTCATTAGGGGTGAGGACTATACTGTACCGCAATAAATGTCTACTTTAGAAAATATTAATTTTGCTTATAGACTCTTTATTTATTATAATGTATTGAGAAAGCAGCATATTATGCTACGTATAAGTGCCTCGGTATTTGGATAAAAATATTAGAACATAGTACGATTCCGTCCATAATCAACTGTAGCATGAGCAAAACTACCGTGTGCTCGAAGACGCCTTTCAACAGCGGCAAATGTTTGATGGTTCCCGACCATTTCGTTGGCAATAACCATAAACTAATATTATATCGGTCATTTGTGCGTTAGTGTAGGGTGCGGCCATAGTGAAAAATTGAAGAAGGAAATTAAAATTACAATAAAGATTTATCAGACAAAACTCTTTTGCAACTAATGACAATACTTAATAATGCTTGGTGGTTACTGTGATGAATTTTAGTAAGAAATGAAACATTTAAATTCGATTATCTACAAGGTATAACTTTCTCGAAGAAAACATATCAGGGAATAAGAATTTCAGACTAGAAATTTGATATACAGAGGCAGAAAAAGTTATGGTGCTTTAAATGTAGACACGTTCTCACCAGTTTAGTTTAGTTTTTTATTCTGTATTTAGTTCCTTTATTTTGTACATAAGACATTAGTTCGACCTCTGTACACTGTAAGGTGTTGATCTGGTTTATTATTATTATGCGGCAAAAATACAAAAAATGAAATTTTATGTTCGTAGTACGTGTTTTCGTAGACTATATACCACGGACGTGAAATTGCATTTTTTGTATTTTTGGTACATACACCCCTTTGATCTGAGACAACCGGTATTAATATCAAAAAAGTAAAAACAAAATTTCGTTCTCAAGACGAATCTTGGTTCTTATTTTCCACACAGCAGTTTACTGCTATTATTTTTGGAATAAGTAACAAGGATGTAACAAGTAACGTTTTTTTAAAATCTCATCAGTTTTTCAAAATAGACCACATGAACTGTATATCGCTGGAAAAGTGCTATTTAGCGGTATAAAAATATACAGTTTGTTATATTTGAAAAAATGAGTTATACACGGTTTTGCGTTTGGTCCCGTCCTGTCTATGCGAAGTGGTTGATTAATAAGCACTAATATGAAAATTCAGGATATGGACAAGCACTGAACACTAATCGAAGATTTAATTCCTACATAAAATCTAAACAGTTCATAATTCGCCGATTAACATTAAACCCATTTTGATTAGAATCAAAAGAATTGTGCTAAAACATAAGGGGGTTTGTATTTAGAAAAACATAAGTTTGGTGCGCCACTGTAGACCGATCCCTGTAAATGATGAGAATAATTTTAGATTTTGCAGAATGTCCATAGCTACCATTGAAAAACAAAACGCAAGTTGATATCTCAAATAGCAACAGAGTTATGGAGGTTCCTCGTTCACCTGGGACACTATATATATATATATATATATATATATATATATATATATATATATATATATATATGTTTCTATTTAGATTTCCACAAGTATTCATGTTTAAATAAGACAATTTTTCTTTAAAACTTGTGTAAATAAACGTAAAAATTAATTCAACGTTTCGGGAACGTCCTTTGTTCCCTTTGTCAAGAATTTATTTTGATATATATATATATATATATATATATATATATATATATATATATATATATATATATATATATATATATATATATATATATATATATATATATATATATCAGTGTCCCACATTTTTCGTGTCTAACTTTAAGGGCTAATTCTACAACGAAAAATATGAAGAAAAGTTCATATAAAACGCTTCGTTTCCAAGGTACAGGGTGTTCAATTTCTAATTTTTTTAAACATTTTTTGTGATATTTCATAAACGGTTTGAGATACGGGCTTGCAATTTGGAACACGATATGGAGCATGGTCCATCCAGTTTTTCGGGAAAAAAATGGTACGCCACTGTCTTTAACAACAGTCACCTGATTTTATTTCGATAAGAGGCATAACATTGAATAACATTAAAAATACACACATACAAATTAACAGAAATTGTTCAAAATGAGAACCGTTGCTCTGAACGCACAACTCGCATCGACGAACAATGGACCGATCTAAATTCAATAAATATGGTATCATCTCATTGGAAGCATTTCTTATACGATCAATAAGTTCATTCTGGGTGTTCACTGGAGTCGCATAAACTCCTTCCTTTAAAAAAACCCACACGAAAAGGTCTAATAATGTGACATCCGGAGACCTTGGAGGCCACGAAACTGGACCTGCTCTGCCTATCCATTTCTCCGGAAAATGATTGTCCAACCAATTTCTAACATTTCGTCCAAAATGCGCAGGACACCCATCCAACTGAAACCATGCATTTGCTCGTAAATTTAACAGTGTTCGATCCCACATGTTGTGATGTTCCGTTTCTAAGAATTCCAAGAAATTTTCGGCATTTAACCGTTGTGGTAGAAAATATGGCCCAAATAAGTTATTGTTGTAAACACCTATCCATACATTTACACTAAATTCAACTTGAAAATTTCTTAAGCGAATGGCGTGGGGATTTTCATGTGCCTACACATGTTGATTACGAAAATTAACAATACTACGACGGGTAAAGCCGGACTCACCAGTCCATAGTATGTTCTTCAAAAAATCTCTATTGTGAACAGAGTTAAGAATCCAACGGCAAAACGTCAATCTTCGTTTTTCGTCTTCTGGTTGTAAACCTTGAACAGGCTGTAAATGATATGGCCGCCTCTGATCGCGTCTTTGAGTTCGAAAGATATTTGATTTAGAGGTATGGAGAATACGAGATCCGCCACGACAACTTTGTGTTGGATCTCTATTAAACTCATTTAAGATTCTTTGAGAAACTCTTCTTTGCTGTCCATTTTGAGTATCATTTCGAACGCCCTGTAATTTCCCTAAACCATTCTCTGTAAACTCCCTGTGAATTCTTTCGAAAACATGACGAGCAGGATGCCTCCTATTTGGATATCTCTTATATTTTTCTAACTGCTCTTGAATGATTAGAAAACCATAAATAATGGTTCATTTTGATTTAAGTATTTGATGTTTAATTAAATTAATACACTTTTAGTATTTAGTACATATTAGTATGTTACAACTGTCAAAACGTATTACTACGATTGTGTATTGCCATGGAAACACCAACTTTTTTTTTGACGTTTTGACAGTTGTAACATACTGATATGTACTAAGTACTAAAAATGTTTATTAATTTAATTAAACGTCTTTAAAATGCCTTTTAACTTTACAAATCAAGAAATTGCGCATACACGCACACACCAACACCCGCACACGCGCACACCCGCCCACACGCACACACGCACACACGCACACAGCACACACGACACCACACGCACACACGCACACACGCACACACGCACACACGCACACACGCAACACGCCACACCAACACGCACACAACGCACACACACGCACACGCACAGACGCACACACGCACACACGCACACGCACTCACGCACACACACACAAACGCGCACACGCGCACACGTGTACACGCGTACACGCGTACACGCGCACACACGCACACGCGCACGCGCACGCACGCGCCGCACGCCGCCGCACGCACGCACTCCCGCACGTACGCACGCACGCACGTACTCACACACCCACACACGCACACACGCACACACGCACACACGCACAGACGCACACACCCACACACGCACACACGTACACACACACATGCACACACGCACGCACGGACGCACGCGCGCACGTACGCACGCACGCACCGCCCCCCCCACACACATGGTGTCTCTAAAAGCTCCGTACAAAATATTAGGACAAATTCATGAGATTAAAATATGAGGATCTAGTCCAATTTACCTTGCTCCGAAAGTTGATAGTTTCCAAGATACAAGGTGTGAAAGTTATTATTTTTTTTAACCCTTTTTTTAAGTAGCTTTCTTAATAATAACAGGATTTGCATGAAATGTTGTACCTAAAGGTTTTCAATTTGGTACCTAAAGGTCTTCTGTGATGAGAAATCCAGATTTGATCATAGTCTGGATGTATCTTCCAAAGGGCGCAACCAGCAACCCTTTATATAAAATTTCTAGTCCGAAATTCTTATTCCCTGATATTTTTTCTTCAAAAAATGTATACCTTGTAGATAATCGAATTTAAATGTTTCATTTCGTACTAAAATTCATCACAGTAGCGACTAAACATTATTAACTATTGTCATTAGTTGCAAAAGAGTTTTGTCAAACAATTCAGTCCGGCAAATCTTTATTGTAATTTTAATTTCCTTCTTCAATTTTTCGCTATGGCCCCACCCTACACTAACGCACAAATGTCCGATATAATATTAGTTTATGCTTATTACCAAGGTCGGGCCGTCAGAGTATACCATGAAACATTTCTCTAATAGACGCGTTCGAAACCATCAAACGTTTACCGCTGTTGAAAGGCGTCTTCAAGCAACCGGTAGTGTTGCTCCTGTTACAGTTGATTATGGACGGAATCGTACTATGTTCTAAGATTTTTATCCAAATACCGAGGCACTTGTAAGTAGCATTATATGCTGCTTTCTCAATATATTACATTATAATAAATAAAGGGTCTATAAGCAGAACTAATATTTCCTAAAGTAGACAACATTTAATGCCATACAGTATAGTTATTACCCCTAATGAATTGCATATATACATTTTAAGTGGGATGTCACCAAGTAAATGCATATCATCTAAATTCCTAATACTTAGTTAAAAATTAATGAATTGTAACCTTTATCAGCACACAACTTCATAAAACTTTTAATGATATTGTATAATTTAATTTTTATCACAAATATCTTAATAATAACTTCATACGCATACTTTGAGTTTATAGCATATCAGTTAAAACACTCATCAGGGATGTGTTGTAATATATTCAGTTCAAATAAATAGCTTTCAGGGGAGAACCTTCCTTTCAAATAACGTCTCAGGCACTTTCTATAAATTTAAACACTACTGTAACCTACTTCTTCCTGTAATTTGTTTTCAAGACTGCTCATAATGATAACACTGTTTTCTGAAATAAGAAAGGGGTATAAAATGTTATTTTTATAAGTTATACCCACAAGGTCTAGTGGCTAGTTCATCGTAGTAAGGACTAAGTATTACTTTATGCTATTTGATTGTAAACACATCATGTTGCTTTGACCCTATCAGATATTGATATCACTTTATTATGTTGCCATCGCACAAAACATGTTTCTAATCATTTGTCGTGATTTATTTGACACTTGCTTAAGCAGAAACTTTAGATTTTTAATAACTTCTTCGTGAACTATGTAAGCATTCATTTTTGTACGAGGTCCTACAGATTCGAACATAATTTTTCTATGATTTCCGTCTTTCGATAAGGCGGGAACTTTCGTATTTACTAATGGAGTTCCAAAAATATTGTCAGGACTAATATCAGATATATTCATGTTTTCTATCAGTTCCCCAAAAACACTATTAATCATATAGAAATTCATTTTGAGATTGCTGACGCATGACGATATTTAAATAATATAGATTTTTAACCATGAGGATTACTTAAAACGTAATACACGGTTTACTTTTAAAAACTTTAATCGATATTTTAAATATACCTTTAAATTTCAGTAACGAATTACGCAATTACGTTTTGGATACAACGTTAGCAATAATTTTTTTCATGTTCTAGTTTGTATAAAGTACATGTGGAACCATATGTTCAGCAGCTAGTGGTAGACCACTATGACTGAGGTAATTCTATGGGACAGTCTAAACCATAATCGATTATATAACCAATTTCCAGATTGTCGGGGTGGTTTATTAAATCCAGTGTTTGAAAATTAGTTTCATCTTCAAAAGAAAAGTCGCTGTATGGTAAAACTTTTGACATAGCAGCACCATATAATTATTTTCATCGTAGTAGATTGAACACTCTTCCAGAAGAGGGATCAAATTTTTTTCCCATCCACACACACGCACACACACACACACACACACACACACACACACACACACATATATATATATATATATATTTTTTTTATATATATATATATATATATATATATATATATATATATATATATACTGGATGTATCAATAGAACAAACAATTGATTAAAATTTGAAAACAAAAGAACAAAAATGTTTTTTTCAATAATGAGTTGCTTCGCCACGATTTGTAATTCACTCATTTAGACGGCGTGGCATGCTATCAATCAAGTGATCTATAGCTGCCTGTGGTATATCAACCCAATCTTCTTGAATCCGTAGCCGTAGGTTGTGTAAGTTGTCTGGAGGGTGTGGTAAATTACTCAGTCGCCTACCGACTTCATCCCATAGATATTCAATGGGCGACAAATCAGGCGACCAAGCAGGCCATGGGAGGATGGCAATGTTAGCTTCTTCCAAAAAACGTATTATATTCCTGGCGGGTTCTCGCACATTGGCAATATAACCAGCGGCGTTTAAGTTGCCATCAATGAAGACCAAGGGTAATCTGCTACCGTAACATATTCCACCCCATATCATCACGCCTTGTGTGAATGCTGTGTTGCGTTCCACAAAAATGTTGGATTTTTACGTTCTCCACGATTCCGTCTGACCCTCCTACAACCAAAATCGGGACTCGTCACTAAACACAATTCAATGCCATGCTTGCGCCCAATTCGCTTTTTCGTTGCTCCATTCTAGCCTGCGTAGACGGTGAAGTGGTGTAAGAGGAAGACATAAACACTGTAACAACTCTTTTTTAGTGTTGTATAAAATATACCTCAATTTAAGATCTTTCCTTCATTTAGTTCTAAATACAAGAAAATTTTAATTATTGAAATATTGGTATGAGGTAGGCAACTTAATTTGCATATCTTCATATATTAATTCTTTATATATATTTATATATATTTCTTTAAGGTATATTCCCATAAACTGTTTTCTAGTCAGAGTTGCGCAATGCATTGTGACTTAATTCTATAAGCAACGCGACTGCGTTAAGTTAATCTGCTGATATCTTGTACACATGACCTCATCATCTACTTCGAAATCCTCCATTTTTGACTTCCTGTTTAACGTCGAAGCATGAAGCTGCTTCCTTTTCATTTTATTTAAATTGATGTGAAAAATGCCATCAATTTGGTGGTAAGAGATATTTTTAATACATTTACATAAAATTTATAGCATTTTGTTCTTTTAGGCGTTTTTTTTTTCTTTACCTTTTAATAACGTTTTTACTTTAATTATACGTATATCATTAATTCAATTTACAACGTAATTGAATTTTAAGTACGCATTTGATTTTATGGTTACGTGCATTTTTCGTTTTATGATTGCAAATTTTTTTGAATCCAAATAATGCAATAAGAAGTGGATTTAAAAGTTTTAAGAAGAAATTTTTACGGATTTTATATAGATAATTCAGTTTGGTGGTGCGGCTGATAACATTATGTCAAGATTGCACCATGATGACGCAAGAATGACTTAATCCTTGTTAACCTCTCCGTATTCATATTTAGATACCAGTGGTTGTCAAAAAGAAAAGTTTGTGTACAAAAATTTCTAAGGTATTTATTTAGTGTTTTATTTAGTACTTTAAGAATAATTTTAAGACATTCATTATTTCATCATTACATTTAATTCAATAAACATAGTCTGTATATTGTTATTTTTTACATTCTTGTCAAGTCGGTTTAATTGTTCCGAATTAAAAAAAAGACAATTTGGCGCCCGAGATAACTTCATTTTTTTACAGTCTTTATTATTAATGGTAAGTGGTAATTAAGCAAATCATTTTAGTGAATCTACCCTGTTAATCTACCTATGAGCCAAAGGCACAATTTTATTATAAGTGGTGTAAAGGTTAGTATTTTTTTGGAGATTTATTATTTCATTAACTCGTTACTTTTGGATAACTTACTTTTTTATTATTATTTAAAATTCATACACGTTACATTATTTTTTATTACACTGTGGTTTAATACCAGTAGAAACATTAACTTTATGTAACGATTCCTTAGAATTTATTGAATCTATTTATCAAAACTTTGAATTGAATAATGATTTACCACAATTAGACGCTTCTGATATTTCGATATCACCTAACGACAATGTTAATACTTCAGTTAATATTTCAGCTGGAGATTTTTCCAAATTAATTGAAAATTTACAAGTTTCTAAAAGTTCTGTTCGTTTATAAATTAAATTTAAAATTTAATGGCATTGAGAAGGAAGTTTTTACATTTATTCAAAGATGCGAGGAGTTAATGGTTGCACGAAATATTTCTAAGACGGAGATGTTTTTATCTGGTGTTGATTTATTTGCAGAGAAAGGATTAATTTGGTATAGGGCGATTAAACCTTTTGTTCAAACATGGGATCAATTAATTTCTAAATTAGAGAGTGACTTTTTACCCGAAGGACATGACGAAGTTTTATTGAATGAAATTAAGAATAGAAGACAAGCTTTTGATGAAATTCCAACCCTTTTTATTTCTGAAATGGTTAATTTATTTTCACAATTGGATGTTCCTCCTAATGAAGGTGAACAATTAAAAATTATTATGAAAAATTTACAACCTTGGTTTGCTACTCAGTTAGCTTTAGTTAATGTTAATGATATTTTCCATTTAGTCGAGTTATGTAAAAAATTACAGCAAGTAAAAGCACAGAATTCCAAATTTAAATTTAATTCTTGTTCAGATTCACAGAAACAATCTGAATACAAACCTTCTTCTTCTACATTCAAACAAAATGTTAAACCTGAAGTTAATTTTTCTACTGGTATTAAACCAAAAAATTTAAATTCAACTTTTAATATTTCCAAAATTAATTCAGCTAAGTCTTCAACAACCTGTTTTAAATGTAAACAGTTAGGTCATACCTATCACACCTGTGATAAGGGTGATAATAAAATCTTTTGCTTTAAATGTGGTTATTCCGATGTTACCTTTCCTAATTGTCCGAAGTGTAAATTTTCAAAAAACTTGTAATTGGGAAGTGTTCTGTTAGTCGACACATTCCTTTTGATTTTTCAGAGGCTGACAAAAATGTTTTCAAAGATTGGTTGAATACAATTAAGGAATTTTATGGGACCCCAAAAATTTGTTCCAAATTTGTTGAAAAGAATAATGATATTAGACCTTTTATTAATGTAAACCGTGAACAATTAGTTCAAGATTTAAATGAACTTTCACCCGTTTTTAAACAAGTTAAACAAAATTTACATGCAGCTTACGAAAGAAATTCAAAATCTTACAATTTACGACGGCGTCCATTGAAATTAAACGTCGGCGATTTAGTTTGGAAAAAGAATTTTACTTTATCTGATGCGACTAAAAATCATAGTCAAAAGTTAGCTCCTAAATTCATTGAAGCGAAAGTTGTTGAGGTGTTAGGTCCAACTACGTACCGATTGGCCACTCCTTTTGATAATAAACCATTAGGTGTTTTTCATGTTAAAGATTTAAAACCCCATTAGTTCTTAGTTTTTTATATTCTTTTTAATTATTTTTCTATTTTTGAGATTTTTACATTCTGGTTTTCTTATTTACATTTTTATTATTTTGATAATTTTTCAAAGTAATTTTATTTTTGTGCTTATTTCGCACATTATTTTATTTTATATTTTTGTGGCTTTGCAAACCACTTATTTTATTTTTGCTACATTTGTTGGCATGATGGTTGATATTTAGATCCCATCGTGCGTTTATTTTGCCAATTTTTTGGGACATTAGTTCTCGGGCAGATTATCTTCTTTTATTGGATTTACAATTTGCTATTGTTACAATAGTAAAATTTAAGAACCATTTTGAGTTTACCTCTGATCGTTTATTTAACGTGTAATTTTCAAACTCTTACCAGTTGATAAGAAAACTAATAATTCTTGTATACATTTTATTTTTTATTTGATTTAGTTATTTTAGTTTCCCTGAAATTGTTTTCGAAATTTTAGCTTTTGACTATTCCTGATTTGTCTAGTGTTATTATTCTTGGACGGTGCTTGAGGACTTCGGTTCGCCTCGTGTCAACCTCGATTAGTTCACTTCCCGATTATGACATTTTAGTAGTTTTAGGAGGGGGTTGTTGTGTTCGTAAGAGTGCTTCATCTTCTCTTTGCTACTCACCTAGATTTCGATTTATTTACAAACGTGCGTGTTAGTTAGGGGTATGTTTAGTCTTGGACGACGACTGTGGAATAACATGAAACCTGAATCTCGTGAAGGGTAGAGTGGCCTCTCTTGTTCTCCACGACGAAGCATCCTGAGCTAATTTGCCATGGAAATAGTCGTATCTTGGATTTACCGATTTTGACGTACTGAACGTGTCTGTGGTAGTTGTGTTTGATGTACCTATGAGGTTTGGTTTGAGATCCCCGGGGTAGAG
Organism: Vesta saturnalis; assembly: GCA_036346205.1. Classification (NCBI taxonomy): domain Eukaryota; kingdom Metazoa; phylum Arthropoda; class Insecta; order Coleoptera; family Lampyridae; genus Vesta; species Vesta saturnalis. Next base: position 203,226 of record JARFJB010002004.1, on the reverse strand, counting down.
AAATGGAACCGCTCTCTTTCGGCCTCAAATATCGCGATTATTTATTTATGGTTTGTGAGGAAGGATTTTTTTACACTTGAGTAGGGTGGTATTTTGCCATGATTTTTTTTAACGTTTTACCGAATACTGTTCCCGGGTTCACCGCCCACTGTCCCTTCAGGTCATGGTTCCGTTCTTTTTACGTTAGTTTCAATTTTTTTTTCTGGTTTTTTCATCCTTATTTTTTATGGTTTCTTTTCGGAGGCCTTTTTCAACCCTAATTTTCACACACCCACGTGTGAGACCGTATTTTCAACCCTTTCTCATCCCTAATTATTCTTTACATACACCACGTGAGAGCGTATTTTCAACCCTTTCTTTTCGAAGGCCCTTTTCAACCTTAATTATTTTTACTCGCTCACGTATAGGACGTGTATTTTCACCCCTATTTTTTACACACCCACGTGTAGGACGTGTTTTTTCACCATATTTTATGACAGCTTACGTATAGGACACGTATTTTCTACTCTATGGGTCAACACTAATTAGAGCCTTTTTTGCACATGCTCACGTGGGAGGGCAGGTCTTGGTGCTTGGGCTGGACCTGGACTTGGAGTTGGTCTTAGGGTTATTTTTGATGGTCATCTAATTAAGGTTCTTCTGGTTATATTAAGAGCAGTGCCCCTGGATGTTAGGCAATTGCACACGCATACAATGTTGGAAAATGCATAATTAATAAGATATTATTATTAAAATTATCGATCCTATTGTTTTAAAATGGTCACATGCTATTGGATGATCTTTTACCTATACGAGAAAACGTATTTCTAATAAGGAGGTTCTTGTAAGAAACGTGTAAGGCTTCGCAACTTGTTCTCAGGCCTTCGCCCCCTGACCTGAGATGGTATGGGAACCTAACCTTATAAGACAAGTGCAGAGCTCAGCCCCTATCGTGGCCCCCTTGATGCAATTGTATGAAGGTTCTAACTTAATCTTACAGCTGTAGGCCTTCGCCCCATCATATGAAATTGTATTCTAATAAGGAGGTTCTTGTAAGACAAGACTTGTATCAAGGTCTGCACCCGGGCCCCTTTGAGTAAAAATTGATTTTAGAGCCATCTAGTAGCGTATACACTAATGAACATTCTCTATAATAGAAGCTGATAATGCACACCTCTTTCTCTCTCTTGCTCTATCTTGTTTCTTCCTCCCCCTCTCTCTTTCTCTCACACACACACACACACACACAGACACAAAAAATCAATTAATTAATCAATCTCAAACAAATCACGCTCGATCACCAGATCAATCTCAATCAATCAACCGAAATTATGTCTTACAGTTTGCGGAAACCAGATCACAGTTCAAACTGAATACATTAAAGTCTAATTAAATATGACGTGAAATAATAATAAATAATTTCTACCCTAATGTAATGATGCTTTATGTATAGGCACATCCTCTAAACAGCCACCACTTATACATTCGGAACATCACATCTGATTTATTTGCATGCTTAATTACTTACACACAAAATTGTTTCATTGTAACGTGATCATTAACAGCTGTAAAAACCCAATTAAAAAGAATAGAAAGTAATAATTACTTATATAACATAGAGTTAAATTAAATTAACATGTTCTTTTAAGAATATCAAACTGATGTAACGGAAATAAAAGGCAGAAGGTTTTAATGTTTTTATTATTATACGTGAATTAACAATAACTACAACTTTAAAATCCACGAATGCGTACCTACTATTTTGTAGAGCTGATCTTATGACGTCATCCTATAAGCATAATAATACATTTTAAAAATCTTTATCGACATTTTTGTTAGCAATATCATGTAAAAAACATATATTAAAAATAATACGCTTACCTTTAGAAGTTTTTTCCTTCAACTACCATATGTTGAACTAAAATTTTTTTTTATATAACGTGTCCCACTAAAATACGATTTGTGAATGGCTGGATATAAACAGCCCATTACATACCGAACATTAACTATTTTAGAAAGTAATACAAGAAAAACCTGATTACAGCTACTAGTATTTAACAATTATATTGTACTTACAAAAATTTACATTCAAAACACAAATATTTTAAAAATTTTGCTAACGCGGAAATTACTTTAAATAATTGAATCTTCAGCTTACATAAAACTATTGTATACTGATTACGTTCACAACAACGCGACGACACGACACGCACGCACGATCCACCACGCACGCACCACGCACCACGCAACACACAACAAAAAAGACCACACAACACACACACACACACGCACACACACACCACAACGCACACACCACACACTACACACACGACACACACACACACACACCACACACCACACACACACACCACACACACACACCACACACACACACCACACACACCACACACACACACACACACCACACACACACACACCACACACCACACACACACACACACACCACACACACACACACACACACCACACACACACACACACACACACAACACACACACACACCACACACCACACACCACACCACACACACACACACCACACCACACACACACACACAACACACATACCACACCACACACCACCACACCACCACCACACACAGCACCACACACACGCACACACACACACACACCACACACACACACACACACACACACACGCACACACACACACGCACACACGCACACAGCACACACGCACACACGCACCACGCACACACGCACACACGCACACACGCACACACGCACACACGCACACACGCACACACAGCACACACGCACACGCACACACGCACACGCACACACAGCACCACGACACACGCACACACGCACACACGCACACACGCACAACACGTCGTCATCATCGTGATTTTGAGATTCACCCTTCTCCCTACCTCATCACTATTCTTTCTATTCTGTGAACCATCACCATCACCTTGGACGTGAGATACATTCAGCTCAACCACGTCATCGCTTTCATCTGTATCTTGAACGGCTATGTTGTTTATTAACAAGTCAGTAAAATCTCCGCTGATGTTGGCTCATATACAGGAGAATACATTATAATAATGCTCACTCGATGACAGTTACACTTTAAAGAGCGAAACACACGAGAAACAAGTACGCAGCTAGCCTACGGTCTTGTGCGCAAGAGCGTTCGTCAATGTTCGGGCAGAATCGGTTATCTTCGGGGAATATCCGAAGTATTGACCTAACCACGCTCTAACATCGCCCGTAGGGACATGTTTATAAATCTAAACGCCTCTTTTATGGCATGTGCGTGCGCGTGCGCGTGTGTGTCTACGTAATCGAGTATACAATAGTTTTATGTAGTCTGAAGGTTCAATTATTTAAAGTAATCTCCGCGTTAGCAAAATTTTTAAAATATTTGTGTTTTGAATGTAAATTTTTGTACGTACAATATAATTGTTAAATACTAGTAGCTGTAATCAGGTTTTTCGTGTATTACTTTCTAAAATAGTTAATGGAAAGGAAAAAACTTCTAAAGGTAAGCGTATTATTTTTAATATATGTTTTTTACCTGATGTAACAAAAATGTCGATAAAGATTTTTAAAATGTATTATTATGCTTATAGGATGACGTCATAAGATCAGCTCTACTGCGTGTGTGTGTGTGTGAGTGAGTGAGTGAAGTGAGTGTGTGTGTGCGTGTGCGTGTGCGTGTGTCGTGTCGTGTGTGCGTGTGTGTCGTGTGTGTGTGCGTGTGCGGTGCGGTGTGCGTGTGGTGTGCGTGTGTGTGTGTGAAAAAGGGAGAGGGGGAGGAAGAAACAAGATAGAGCAAGAGAGAGAAAGAGGTGTACATTATCAGCTTCTATTATAGAGAATGTTCATTAGTCTGTACGCCACTAGATGGCTCTAAAATCAATTTTTACTCAAAGGGGCCCGGGTGCAGACCCTGATACAAGTTTTGTCTTACAAGAACCTCCTTATTAGAATACAATTTTGTATGATGGGGCGAAGGCCTACAGCTGTAAGATTAAGTTAGAACCCTCATACAATTGCATCAAGGGGGCCACGATAGGGGCTAAGCTCTGCACTTGTCTTATAAGGTTAGGTTCCCATACCATCTCCGTTCAGGGGGCGAACGCCTGAGAACAAGTTGCGAAGCCTTACACGTTTCTTACAAGAACCTCCTTATTAGAAATACGTTTTCTCGTATACGTAAAAGATCATCCAATAGCATGTGATCATTTTAAAACAATAGGATCGATAATTTTAATAATAATATCTTATTAATTATACATTTTCCAACATTGTATGCGTGTACAATTGCCTAACATCCAGGGGCACTGCTCTTAATATACCCAGAAGGACCTTAATTAGATGACCATCAAAAATAACCCTAAGACCAACTCCAAGTCCAGGTCCAGCCCAAGCACCAAGACCTGCCCCCCCACGTGAGCATGTGCAAAAAAAAACTCTAATTGGTGTTGACCCATAGGGTAGAAAATACGTGTCCTATACGTGAGCTGTCATAAAATATGGTGAAAAAACACGTCCTACACGTGGGTGTGTAAAAAATAATAGGGGTGAAAATACACGTCCTATACGTAAGCGAGTAAAAATAATTAGGGTTGAAAAGGGCCTTCGAAAAGAAAGGGTTAAAAATACGGTCTCTCACGTGGTGTATGTAAAGAATAATTAGGGATGAAAAAGGGTTAAAGATACGGTCTCACACGTGGGTGTGTGAAAATTAGGGTTGAAAAAGGCCTCCGAAAAGAAACCATAAAAAATAAGGGTGAAAAATACGGTCTCCCACGTGGGCAGTCTTGTGACGTCAAAATCCAAGATGGCGGCGCAAGTGCCGGTTACTACTTATGTATATATATATATATATATATATATATATATATATATATATATATATATATATATATATATATATATGTAATGGTTGATTTAAACGCGTCCTCTAATATTTCTTTGCGTTCAGCGGTACGCTGGTTACACCATCCTGTTAAAACCATTGTTTACGTATTTGCAAATTTCGCGAGCTGCAAAGGTTTAATTCTCTCACAAAAGGTACAGCAATATTCCGCCTGGACCTTTTTTTTGAGTAGCTTGATGCTCGTCCTCAACATAATTATTCCATGACCAGAAACAGCAACCAAAATTGTTATTCGACCACTGTGGGCAGGCTTCTCTGCAAAGATACCAGGGCGTTAAAACCGAAGAAATTAACTTATTGGTCGTTTCACGTAACCATGAATGTACTTTGTCCCAAAAACCATACGTTTCTCAATTAGTCGAGATTTTCATACACTAACTTAGTACGCGTCCGCACTAAATTTTTCTTATATAGGTAAGTTATCTGTGGAATTTGCTTGTAGGCGATTTGTAGAAATAGGATTTAGAAAACGCAACTCATTGATAATATTGAATAATTGGAACCGACAAAGAAATCTAGACATCAAAGTAGAAAGTCTGATATACCAGAACATCACTACCTGAAGGTGTAAGTGAAGATTTATTTTTATCGTGTAGAACTGGAATTTTTAGTACTTGGAAGACATAGGCAAAGTTTTAAATAAAGATTGTGTAATAAATCGTTGCAATCTTAGTCGATGCACACAGATCAGCAGAATTAGCATTATTATTACTTTGTAATGAACCCATTAACCTTTTATGAACATATTGTACTGCAAGTAGGTCACCCTCTTAATTGTACTAAAAATGAACAAATCAAGTTTACACTAATCTAATCATACAAAAAGTCGAATGAAGGCTCAAAATGTACAATATTAGATTAGAACGAATAATTCAGTTACTTTTTAAGCACCCCACCTTATGAGAATAATGAAAGTAACTAACCCTTAATTTAAAACAAATATCGTAAAACGATAATGCCTAAAACAAAACATGGATTGATGCACAACCAATTATTTACAAAAAAATTTAATGAGTATTTGTACCTCTGCAGTGGATGTTTGGATTGAGCTGCGTTTAATTAAAATTGTGCATGTATTGAAATTTTAATGCTGATTGAAAACAAACGATCCATTATAGTTTATTATTATCAATAATACCGAGTTGTATTTCAAAGAAAGTTATGATAAAAATTAAATTATGCGGAAACATAATAAACAGTTATTTGATTCATTCAATTAGTTTATGTATGAATGAAACCTAATCGTTATTAAACTAATATAGTTACAGTATGTAACTCACATTAAAGAGGCGCAAAGTGTTCTGTAATTATACTTATGCATTTTAATTCAACAGGGGTTTTTAATGTGCTTCGGGTTATTAGATAATGTACAAGAATGTGTCATCAATTTTATAAATTATATTACCAAAATATAATGTATACATAATACTAAATTCCTATAATGCAAAAGTGTAGGAAAATGTTTCTCTTTTTTACAATTGATTTAAGATTTCCACTTGTTGAATTTATGATTTCCTTAAGTTTAAGGTAGAATTACATAGTTACGCTTTTGTATTATAGCACTTTATATTATTATCCCATTTAAATTATAAATGACACGAAATTTTGTAGTTTTATTGAAAAGATTTAAGTATGTTAATAATATATTATTGTTGTGTTTATTTTTACACACATGATAATATTAAGGACAAAAGTTAATTATGTACAAAAGATATATAGGGTGTAAAATTACTGCGTAATTCTTATGTCACTATTTTAAATCAAGACATTATTTAATAAGTAAAATAATATGTAACGAAGGTAGTGTATTAGCTTCTTGCCCGTAACCTAAAAATACCTGCAATTCTACACCGTGTTGCATTTACGGATACCAGTACCCAACTTAAATATATTAAATCGAACATCCTGTATATTTTTAAATATTCGTATTCTGTCATCAACTGCCTATCTGGTAATGTTTTGTTTTTTGTTTAATTAGGATCAGCCGTTACAGAGTTAAATTTTTTAAGAAAAACAGTAACGTATGCTAACACAACTAATAAAATCTGCAGCGGCCACATTGTGACAGATAAATCAAAAATAATTTTTTTGAAAAATTAAAAGTTAAATTATGTTGTACAGGGTGTTTTCTAAGATGGTACAATACTTAATATTTGGAACACCCTGTACTTTGTAAGTGATTCTGGTATAGAAATAAATTCTTTTTCGATTTTATATTAGGTTTTCTGTACCTAAGGTTGACACTTTTTAAATTATTGGAGTTTTAGGAACAGAACCGTCATGTGTAAATTGTAATTTTAGACGGCTAAGTTAAATGTATTGAGTTATTTTTAATTAACCTGATTTAAATTACAGAACTTATCAAATAATCAATATATATATATATATATATATATATATATATATATATACATATATATATATATATATATATATATATATATACATACATACATATCTCCTCCCACGTTGTTTCAAAAACGTTGAGTTTTCTAGGTCAGAGTCCCCTTCAATATAACAATCAATCTCGGAGTTATAATTACCGCCAAAAGCCGTTCCCGACTTTCGACAATTTTAATAAAGCCGCGAGACGCGCTACAAACGCTCTCATTCCCCTGGATCTTTTCGAGAGCCCAGACCGACCAGTATATATTCTATTCCGCTCTGTTCCGTTCATCCAAATTCTCTTTTGAGTTAACTCGACTCAGTCCACCTGAAGTTATTTCAATACACCAGGGTTCACCGCTGCTTAAATCTATGGCCACGTGCATGTAAGTTACTTATGCAAACGTACACTCACACCAGTAAAGGACGCGACGTCGGGGAATATTCCCGACGTGCAGGAAACTGACAGATTGAAAGTAACAAGCCGCCCGCGGTCACCCAGTTTCGTAAATTACGAAGACATTACGTTCAACAGTGAGTATTTCATTTCCATTTCACTTAACGTAATTAACCACTTAAAATAAGTGTCGTTTGAAGCTTACTTCTTAGTCGAAGTGCAGAAACCACTTCCCTAACCGCACGTAAAACGTTCCGTTATCCTGTCAGCTTGTTTATTTAAGAATCCTGAATACCGAAACGCACCGAAGATTTCCAGCCTAGGAGAAAACTTTACCTCTTATCGGAAGTGTTGTACCTATATCCTATCCAGACTACAAGTTGCGATATCCCAGACTTGAAGAAGAAATCCTTCTTCCAGAATACCGTTCCTGTAAAAGGACACCGCCAAATTCGCCCACACACACATACACATCCACACCTACACGCTCACGTCCACACAAAAACACCCACTCCCACACACATACACAGACACAC